>CAUYUJ010016460.1:644222-671722 GCA_963575745.1 Prorocentrum cordatum | reverse complement strand
GGTTCCCATCGTGCGCCTTTCGAAATGGGCCCCCCGCCGACGAAACATAAGCAGCATGCGAGTCGTCATCTTTCCTCGTGACTCCTCCCCCCGACCTCGGCGCAGATGTCCTTGGCGCTGCCTCCCCAGCGCACACCGCTCGGCGTCGCTGCAAAGGGGGCGCGGTGGAGGGGCATCGACCTGCCCTCGTTAGATGCCAACCGGCAATGAGGCCTGAGTAAAAGCTTACCCATTGTCCCCAGTCTCGTATAGCAGAAGATCGGGACGGACCCACTCCCTCGCTCTAACCCTGTGTGCCAGCAAAATTCACTCCTCCGATGTAATATATCTGCCTCCCCCCCACTTGCCCTGACTGGATATTCAAGCGCGGGTACTGGCAACTCAGTGGACTGAGCCTGACCGGTGGGAGACCAGGCTACCCGCTCCCGCGAGATGGAGGCAGACGCCCTGTCTTGAAGGCGGCTGCGCCCGTCCTTCAAGCAGTGATGCGATGGGGGCAGGGCGGGGCGCCCCACTGAGGGGATACGGTGGAGGTCCATGCCAAGAAACACCCTGCCTTGGGCCCGATGGCTCCACGATGGCAAGCGTGACGGTCCCACACCAAGAACAGATGGACGTCCTGGGGTCTCAGGATCGGGTTTCTTGTGGAAGGTTTCTCGTGGTCGGGCCCCTACTGTCGGGTGAGAGCTCTCTCAGTGGGTGCTTGCGGCTTCGGCAAGAGCGTTGTTCGCTCTGCACAGGCCAGAGTGGCACGGCTGGTTTTGCTGCTCTGCCAGGGCACTGTGATTCGTTCTTCTTGGCCTGGAGGACTCCCCCCCGCACGTGTGTTGCAATCCGTGCCAGAGCGTGAGCACGAGTATCAGAAGAGGGCTCACGTGATCCTTGGCATTTGCGGCACAGCTGAACATAAGGAGGTGCGGACAGAGCGGGGAGAGAGAAGCCCTTTCTTCTAAGGATCCCCAGGAGGGTACGCTTTCCCGCAAATCATGGAGACATTTGCTCGACCAAAATCCCCAAGACACCGAAACACCTTGTGTATGGATTGCAATTGTGGCGGGGCCAGCCTGTTGCCAACGGCGAGTGGTTCTGCCGATGATGACGACGACGGTGTTAATGATTATGATGGTGATGCTTATGATTTGAATGATGATTTTGGTGGTGATGATGATGCTGGTGATGTTGATGGTGACGATGACGATGATGATGATGATGCTGTTGATGATAATGATGATGATGACGATGATGATGATGATGCTGCTGATGATGATGATGGTGACGATGTTGATGGGGAGGATGAGGGTGATGACAAGGATGTGGAGGTGGTTGATGATGATGCTGATGATGATGACTATGATGCTGATGCTGATGTTGTTGATGCTGGTGCTGCTGATGATGATGCTGATGATGCTGCTGATGATGATGCTGGTGGTGGTGATGATGATGCTATCGATGATGAGCCGTGTTATTATGATGATGGTGGTACTCATGATGACGATGCTGATGGTGGTAATAATGATGAGGAGGTCGACGATTCCGACTAGGATGCTGATCAGGATAAGGATGGGGATGATTATGATGATGATGATGACGATGATGATGATGATGATGATCATGATGATAATGCTGATGATGCTGATGATGATGATGATGCTGCTGCTGATGATGATGATGATGTTGATGCCGATGATGTTGACGATCATGAAGCTGATGTTTATGATGCTGTTACTGATAAGGATGACGGTCCTTATGATCATGATGATGCTTACGATTGTGATGTTCATGACGACGGTGGTGATGGTGATGGTGCTGCTGATGATGAGAATGCTGATGATGCTGATTACGATGATTCTGAGGGTGAGGATGACGATTATGATGCTTCTGATGAGGACGGGGATCACGATGCTTATGATGGGAAGGGATGTAATGATGGCCCGGATAAGGAGGAGGGGTAGCTTGGGGAGCTGCATGTAGAGGAGGACGAGGAGTGTGCAGCATGACTGTGTGATGAGCAGGAACAGGCTTAGCAGATGCTGGATCAGAACAAGCAGACGGAGCCGGCGAGGCAGTGCGTTGACTGACTCGGGGATTCTGCGTGTATGGAATACGAACGCTGAGATCTAGATATTCGGAAGCCGATGCATGTCTTGTAGTTGCGTCATGTGCGGGTGATGTTCACGTCTGGATTGATCGAGCGGAAGTTGTTCGCGCTCAGCCTTGAAATCGAGAGCCTCTGACGTCCAGTTTCTGCATTTGCGATAGGAACGGGGTGGAGGGCATCCCGCCCTCTTCCGCGATTGCCAGGGATAGCAGGCACTGCCAGGCATCCTTCCCGCGAGGCTCGAGAGAGTCCAGCGAGGGCCCAGAGCCGGGCAGAAATGAGTCACAACCGAATCTGCGCCAACGGCTCAAAGCAATCTGAGAGCGCCCTCCGGTGGCCCCCAGGGTGTCCCCAGAGAGGGCTTCCCAAGGGCTGCGGGCAACCTAATGGTCTTTGATTCTTCTTTTGGCTGGAGGGGGGTTCATGCTGATTTTCTGCTGAGATGAGTCGTGGCAAAGTCGCCTGCCCTGAGGGCCCTCGGGAGATCTCTTTTAAAATGCAGAGATCCGAATTCTAGACGCTTCGCGTATCCCCACCAGCCCGTCCAGAAACGACGCCCAGGCGAGTAGAGGGTCGTCCTGAGGGGCTTTTCGGCGTCTTGGGTGCCTCGGGGGGGCCTCTGTGGGCCGTTCGGGATCCTCTTTGGGGCCTCCTGGGGGCCTCTTGGGGCCTCTTGGGGCCATCTTGGGGCCTTTGGGGGCCTCCTGGGCGCTTCTTGGGGCCTCCTGGGCGCTTCTTGGGTGCCTCTGGGGGGTCTCTTGGGGCCTCTTGGGGGTCTCTTGGGGGCCTCCTGGGGGCCTCTTGGGGGGCCTCGGAGCCATCTTGGAGGAGATCGATCAACGAAGGGGGGTTCCCTAATTACAGTCCCCCCCTCAGGAGCCACGATCCTCGTGAGGGGTGTCGAATTTTAGCCCTCCCAGGGGTCGATCTTGGACGCTCTAACTACCCGCGGCCCCCCCTGTCCAGGTCAGTGGGGAGGGGGTAGGGGGAGGGGTAAACCCCTCCCCGAAGGGGAAGAAGGAGGGGTGGAAGAGGAAACGCTCTAAACCACCGACGCCCAGAGGGCTGGTGGGATTCAATGGACTAGCCGTGTGGGCCTCCCTCCTCCCTTTTGTTTTACTCAGGGACCCCACGGGCGCCCCCTTGCCTCTGCAGCCCCTCGAGCCCCTCGAGCCCCTTGGACTCTGCTGGCCCCCATCGAGCATCCTGAGCCTTCCCTCCTCCCCCACTGGCCCCCACGATAGAGCCTCTGGGGTCATCCACTCCCCCCATCCCTCGCGAGTCCGCCCCCCCCTTTTTCTTGGCGACGTCCGGCGGCGCAATGAGATGCGAAGGTTGCATTGAATCGGCCAGGCGTGTCCGATATCGGGGTTTTGCCCGAGTAGCCCAAGTAGCCCCCTCGCTCGCTGGACAGTTCGGGCTCCCTGGGCGGCTCGGGTCAGTCAGAATGCATCACGCGCCGGGGCTACTTGAGCTTCCTGGGCTAATCGAGTCAGCTGGACTGCCTCGCACTTCGCGGGTAGCCCAGCTGGAATGCTCAAGTCGCCCTGGTAGCCCAAGTAGCCCGACCGCCCAAAACGACTCGCTTTCGCGGCACCTTCAGCGTCGCCATGACGGGCCTGGCCTCGCATTTGCGGCGTCGTCAGCGTCGCCATGGTCAGCCCGACTACACCTCCACAGAATACCGCTTCTGTTTCGCGCCCGCCCGCGTGCCAGCTCGATTTACGCGTCATACTTTCAATGTCCCGCCCGCCCGGTACGACTCGCTCTCTCGGCGCCGTCAGCGTCGCCATGGTCAGCCCGTCTACACCTCCACACAAGATGACTTTATCGTCCCGTCCGCCCGACCCGACCCGCCCGTCGGGGCTCGCGCGTGCCAACTCGATTGCGCGTCACACTTCACATGTCCCGCCCGCCCTGCACGACTCGCTCTCTCGGCGCCGTCGTCGGCGTCAACACTTGTGCTATCGCTGGAATTCCCCGCCCGCCCGGCCCGACTCGCCCAGTAGTCACCGAGCGCGCTCCACTACTCGCAAAGTGCCTGCTCGCAAATGTTCAAGATTCAGTCTCGCCTCGCTACACAGTGGAGGCCCAAGCCAAGAAACACCCTGCTTGCCTCCAGGGTGCCCTTTGGTTCTCGGGTTTCGATGGTTTTGCGATGGAAAACGTGACGTTCCCTCACCAAAAGTCAACGGACGTCCTGGGCTCTCAGGGTTGGGTTTCTTGTGGAAGGTTTCTTGTGGTCGGACTCCTATTGTAATGGATTGTAAATCCCCCGCGGCGGATACAGGCCATTTGCCAGCAGTCCCTCTGCGAGTCGTGGACCGCGCCTGTCTTGTTTAAGTAGGGCTCGCGCGCGCCAGCTCGCCGGCGGCGAGAACGTGCGGGTGAGCGCGCGAGGGCGCTGTGTCTTGCTGAGTTGTTTCCCGTGCCTTCCCCCCCTTGAACGGCAAAAGGCGCTTAGATTCGAAGAAGAAAAGACGGCATAACCACAAACATAAACTTTCGACGGTCCGCACGTATTTCTTGGATCGGCGCTTGGGCCCCCCTGGCGGCGCCTCCAGCGCCGCCTCTGGCGCGCTCCGCGCGCCAGGGAGGGGGGTCCAGCGCAGATCCAGGCCAGGCAGTCCGCGTGGAGCGCCGAAAGTTTATGCCTATGCCGTCGTTTTTCTTCCTCCCTCGATGTCCCCCCCCCCCTGAACGGCAGAAGACACCACGTCACAGCGCTTGCGCGCTCGAGGCATCGCCTCCGCGCGCCGGCGGCCAGTCCGCCACAAATAGGCCTCGGGAAACAGAACATGCCTCGGGAAACACAACGGCGCGGCGGCGGGCACGGCGCCCGACGCACCTGTTTCCTGATCGGTTGGCCCTCGGGGGGACGGAGGGGCAGGCGGGGGAGAAGGAGGGGGAGGAGGGGGAGGGGGAGGGAGAGGAGGAGGAGGAGGAGGAGGAGGAGGAAGAGGAGGAGGAGGAGGAGAAGGAGGAGGAAAAGGAGGAGGAGGAGGAAAGGATGAGGAGGAGGAGGAGGGAGGAAAAGGAGGAGGAAAAGGAGGAGGAGGAGGAGGAGGAGGAGGCTGAGGAGGAGGACGACGGCGACACGGGGGCAGGAGCAGCAGCGGCAGGGGCACGCACAGCAGCGGGGGGGAGGCGGACGAGGCACAGGAGGAGGAAGAGGAGGAGGAGGAGGAAGGAGGAGGAAGGAGGAGGAGGACGACGGCAACCGCGAGGACGAGGACGGGCGCGAAAAGGAGGAAGGAGGGACGATCATGAGGAGGAGGAGGAGGAGGAGGAGGAGGAGGAGGAGGAGGACGAGGAGGAGGACGAGGAGGAGGAGGAGGAGGAGGACCGCTTCTGGTGGTTCTGGGCTACTCGGGCTACTTGCTACTTGGGTCAACCCTCTACTTGAGCTATTTGGGCTACTTGGGTCAACCCAGTCAGGGACACGCCTCGCACACGCACTGGAAGCTTGGTGTCCAAAAACAAGGGGAGGGCAGACAGATGGACAATCACCTTTTTCCATCCGATTTTCATGGGGGCTCGCTGGATTCCATGATTCACTCTCCTGCAGAAGAGTATCCCCATTTGGCTACAAGTGCGGCATGCTAAGAAGGGTTTAGTAAGCGGTTGACTGCCCGGCCCGTCAGTGCGAACACACGTAATGTTTGTTTTGAAGGGTGCGGGCACGCCCCAGCAAGGCCCCCGTCTTTAGCGTACCTCGCTGTGGGAGGGAGCCAGCGGAAGGCCTGCGCAGGCAGGCGGGCGTCAAATCGGCGGCGGGTCCGCCGGAGGAAGGCCGGCGGAATTTGAATGCGAGACGTCAGCATCGACTAGACGTAAGGAGGCACCTTTCGCCGGAGTGACCTTTAGTGCGGGCCCTATGGGGTCCCCCGATCATCGAATGCGATGCGATACAGTGGAGACTCATGCCAAGAAGCACCCTGCTTGCCTCCACGGCGCTCTTGGATTATTGGGTTTCGATGGTGTGCGATGGAGGGCGCGACGTTCCCGCACCAAAACAATCAATGGATGTCCTGCGGTCTCAGGGTTGGGTTTCTTGTCGAAGGTTTCTTGTGGACTGGGCGAGAGCAGCGTCTCGCGCGCTTGTGTGTGGTCCCCCCGCGGCCTCCCGAAGGCCGCGCACCAAAGGCCACTCTTACCCAGAGTCTCTCCTGCGCGCAGTCGACATCATGTTTGGACCTAGGGTTCCTGGAATCGGCCAGTGCATGCTGGTGCGTTGACCTGTGGGAGTCCTGAACCTATGCGAGTCCTGAACAACGAAGACGACGGGCCTGCTGTTCGCCGCGTTCCGTGGCCGCGGCGCCATCAGCGCACAGGAGTGAGGCCGATCGTACTTCGGCGGAGAACAGAGGGGGGGTGTCTGAGGGGGGGGGCCCTTTCTGACAAGCCAACGGCAGCCAAGGGGCTTCTGAGAAGGCTGGGGCCGTCTCGAAGGCCCCGGAGGCTTCTAATAACGCTCTCCCTATCTTGTAAGCAGGCCCGAGCCTTCCTAGAAGGCCGCCTCCCCATCGCGTGCACCCCCTTATCTGCACAGGCAAGATTTGGTAGCTTTTCTGCTTTCAGTCCCTTGCCACCACGTTCTTTCTTCCTGGCGGGGAGAGTTCGATGGAAGGAAGAAGGGTCAGAGCCTCCCGCCGCATCAACTATCAGTGGGACGTACTAGCGAGGGATGGTAGTCGACGTAGTTTGCACACTCCATTGGGGGCTTTCCATTGTCCCTTTCATCCCTCTCTCTGTTACTCTTTCTATATGTCTCTCTCTCTCTCTCTCTCCCTCTCTCTGTTTCTCTCTCTCTCTCTCTCTCTTTCTCTCTCCCCCCTCTCTCTCTCTCCCTCCCCCCCTCCACTCGCCGCCTCACATACATCCTGCCCCTTCCCTCCTCCGCCTCCGTGAGGGCCGTTTGTGGCACGACCGCGCTTCGCCGAAAAACACAGTGTGCCCCATGCTTCGTTGCGCGCGTGCCGCTGGCCGTGCCCGCGGGAGCGCTCACTACAGCATTGCAGCTTGGCTCCATCTCTTCAGGGGCAAGGTTAGGGGAGGGCCGGCTCGTGGTGCGCCGGCCCCCTGGCGCCCACTCATCGCCGATGCGGGCCTGATAGCCTACCGCACCCAGGAGCATGCGGTTTCGCCATTGGGGGGCCTGTCTCCGACCTGCCGGAGACGTATTGCCGAGTACGGCTCGGTGTTGCCCCCCTGGACAACACCCCCTCGCCTGCCGTTCCCCCTCGCCTCTCGTGCCATTTCTGCTGGGCCCCCCAGGAGGCCGCCTCGCCGCGCAGCCCGCGCAGCCCCCGCGACCGCAGCCCCCGCGACCGCAGCCCCCGCGACCGCAGCCCCCGCGACCGCAGCCCGGCAGCCCGCCCGGGTGAGCCGGGCTCTCCGCGCAGGCCTCCCCGCGCGCGGCGGGGCCGCGCACTGGGACGTTTGGTGGGGGGGGGGGCCCGCGCCTTCGGCGCGCCCTTGGTCTTAGCAAGGCTCGGACGTGTGATTTTTGTTTTTGTTCGGCGAGGGCCCTCGGTGAGCATCTTGGATCCTCTTGCGGGAAAAGAGCGCACTGAATCGAAGCACGCACGGGGGACGGACGTCCGAGCGAGGGCGAAGTCCAGACATCGGCTCCCTGGGCTTCTCCCCAGGGGAGAAGGCGGCGAACACATGTTTCCTACGATGTTCAGAGCGTGAATTACCTACCCCGCTTTCGCTTCCAGGCAAAACCAAGTCATACCACGCGCCTCCTCGTCAAGCGGCCTGACCAGTACAGGCCGTGGTTTGGCATCGCTTGGTATCTCTTGGAAGCGAGGGTGGTCAAAAGCGAGGTAGGTTTGTTTTGCCCCTAGATGTGATTTTTCCAGCTGGCGGTTTTTCTTCGACCCTGACCCTCGCGAGGTCCGTTCCCCAGAGAAGGGTGCGAGGGCCGCGGACTGAACAAATCGATCGGCGGACGTCGGTGAACAGGGCTCTCCTTCGTTCGAGGGTTTTGGGCGCTCGAAGTTCTATGTGAGCGGCGCAGGGAAAAGGGGGTCGACTGCGCCGACATTGGCGTGCACGCTGCCCGCGTAAGGTCGCGAGTAAGCGCCCTCGTCTCCATTGTGGCGTGCCGCGCCGGCGTCCCGCTTAAATCACCGCGTAAGGCCGCTGTGTCAGCTAGCGTGATTAAGACCCTGTTGTTGTTCGTCCCTCATGGGTTTCTGGCGTTCTCGTGACTTCCTGGATGCGCCCCAGCCTGAAGGTGCTGTCCATGGGAGCTGCGCCCCTCAGGGACCCGCCGGAGAACCGAGCTATGACCCGACAGCAATTCCTCGCGCCCTCAGCCGACTGGATACGCACGTTTTGATACTCAACACGTACTGTGCTCAAAACGTCCGTGTCAATACACGTTACTACGTTGGCCCATTTTTTTCTCGAACGCATCGCGTCAGACCTACGTTTTCAGTGTACGTGTTGAGCTCCGTGTCAACACGCTACGCGTTGCGTGTTGCGCATCTGGGCAGCTAAGCTCGCGCCGTGACAACCAGAAAACGCGACGCGAAGTCTTTTGCCGTCGTCGGCCTCAGGGCGCCTTTGCCGGTAGATGCGCCAGGCCGTCGAGGACTGACCTGGGCCGAGAGACCAGTCGCAGGGAAGGGGTCCAGATGATGGGCCGATTTTCAACCACCACTACCATGGGCAGGACGGGGGAGCAGGGAGGGGGGAGGTCTTCCTCCTCCTCCTCCTCCTCCTCTTCCTTCCTATGGTAGTCGTGGTGGGAAATCGCCCCATCACCAGACCTGGAGCCACGTCGTGAAGATAACACGGTGTCACGTGTCAGGGAGAGTTTGGCGGCGGGCCCGCCGCCAGGTCCGCCAGCGAAAGGCCCAGCGGAAGGAAGACCAACGTGAAGAAGTTTGCGCCGGCAGTTGTGGGGTTTGGAGTCTCTCGGTCGGCCACGTGGGGGGCGCGCGGCTCAACCTCCCCTGATGTCCAACGTGTTGTTTTGCTAGCTCCTTTCTTTATCCAATGCTAATTATGTAAAGGCGTAGTACATACACATGTACAAACGCATATTCAATTTCAACATGTATACAGCGTGCATGTCTGTATGTATGTATGTATGTATGTATGTAGGTAGGTAGGTAGGTAGGTAGGTAGGTAGGTATGTGTACTTATATATACACATACATATACATATACATATAAATACATGTATAAATATATAGGTATAGACATATGTATGCACATATATACATATATATATATATGTAACTGTAGCTGTAGGTGTGTATATAAACGTATACAGGTAGGACAATGCAATACGTATCGAAGACGCCGACAGCGAGTCACCGCCGCCCCCTGCCTTTTTGGAAGCGCCTATGTGGCCGAACGTTGAGGCCAGACCTGCCAAGCTGTCGGACCATGTGTTCCCCGAATCGGTTTTGAAAGCCTTCGCGAAACAAGTGGGCATCTTGAAGGTCACCTTGGCCGTCTGGAGGCTATGTTGACCCTTTTGGGCCTTCTTGGAGGACGTCTTGGAGGGCTCTTGGGCCGTCTTGGAGGCCATCTTAAGCGTCTTGGAGGCCTCTTGGGCCGTCTTGGGGGCCTCTTGGGGCCGTCTTGGGCCTTTTGGGCGATCCTTGGAGGCACTTGGGCCGTCTGGGGCCGTCGGAAGGCCGAACAAAGGCAAATGCCACAATCCTTCAACAACTCATGGGAAAACAATAATGTATGTCTTTTCGGGCCTTCCTGGGGGCCCTCTTGGAGGCCTCTTGGGCCGTCTTGGGCCATCTTAGGGCCATCTTCGGCCGACTTTGGTGGGCTCCTGGCCCGTCCGACGCCGTCGGAAGCCGTTTGGGGGGCCTCTCTGGGCCGACTTGGGGCCCTCTTGGAATGCTCCAGGGCAGTCTTGGAGGCCATCTTGGGCGCCTAAAGAGCCTCCTGGGCCGTCTTGGGGGCCTCTTGGGGCCGTCTTGGGGCCTGTTGGGCCGTTCTGGGGCCACCTTGGAGGCCTCTTGGGCGATCTTTGGGCGATCTTTGGTTCTCTTGGGCCGTCTCGGGCTGTCGGAAGGCCGCAAAGAAGCAACTGTCAAACTCCTTCAACAACCTAAGGAACATCAGTGTTTTTGACCTTTCCTGGCCTACCTGGATGCCCTCTTGGGGGTCTCTTGGGCAGTCTTGGGCCAGCTTCGAGCCAACTTCGGCCATCTTGGTGGGCTCCTGGCCCGTCTGACGCCGTCGGAAGTCGTGTTGGGGGCCTCTCTGGGCCGACTTGGGTCCCTCTTGGGGTGTTCCAGGGCCGCCTTAGAGGCCATCTTGGGCGTCTTGGAGCCCTCTTGGGTCGTCTTTGTGCCCTCTTGGGGCCGTCGTGGGGGCCTCTTGGGCAGTCCTGAGGGCATCTTGGGCCGTCTTGGGTCGTCGGAAAGCCGAAAAGGAGCAAATACGGGCCCTCCTGGAGGACCTCTCGGAGGCCTCTTGGGCCGTCTTGGAGGCCTCTTGGGCCGCCTTGGGCCGTCTTGGAGGTTTCTTGGGCGGACTTGGAGATATTTCATCCTCTCCTGGGTCGTATAGGAGGCCATCTTGGGCGAACTTGCAGGCCATCTTGGGCCAAAGTGGCCATCCTGGAGGCCATCTTGTGCCATCTTGGAGGAGTTGTTTCCGGATTGAGGTCCTTGGCAATCTTTCCCGGTGGCCAGCGGGACGGGCCGAAGCCCCAGGGGGTGCTCGTTGGACGAAGAACCAAAACCAAAACCGAGAGGGTTCAGCACGCCAGGCACCCCTGCGATGAATCGACAGAAGGTGGCGGCTAAATCATGGCCTTCGGCCCATCCCGCCACCGTGCAAGGGTTGTGGGTGGGACATTCCAGGGATGCTTCTTGCCGCCACCGTGCATGGGTTGTGGGTGAGTCTTTTCGGAGCGCTCTTAGGGGACCCTTGGGGGCAGTTTTGGTGCCTCGTGGGGCCTCTAGGGCCTCTTGGGGGCCTTTTTTGGGGGGGCCTCTTGGGTCCTTGGGGGCCCTTGCGGCAGTTCTCCTCGATGTCGGCCTCTGGGGCCCCTCGAAAACGGACCCACGAAGGACCACTACCCCCAGGGAAGCGGTCGGGACCTCCTCGCGAACCCAAGACAAAATCTAACCCCCAGAGAAGCGGTCAAGACCTCCTTGGGGCCTGGGATGGACAAAATCACACATCGGCGAGTGTCAGAGCATGGTGCCCCAGTCGACCGATGTCTCGATCTGTTCAAAATGAAGTCCCCGGAAGGCCCGGGCCTCCCCAAGGGGTTGGTTCGCCATCCTGAGTACAAGAATTTGTTGTTCCGCCCGCCCGTCAGGATCATGCCCTTCGTGCCCCATGCTCGCTCGCGCCCTTTGTGCCTCATTGCTGCCTTTCGTGGCCCCCCTCTTGTGGCCCAGTCGCTGCCCTTCGTGGCCCCGATGCTGCCCTCAGTGGCCCCTCGCTGCCGTTTGTGGCCCATATATCAATATATATATATATATATAATATATATATATATATATATATCAATATATATATATATATACATATATATATATACTACACGCCCTTCGTGACCCCACGTCGCTCGTGCCCTCAGTGGCCCCCATCGCTGCCCTTCGTGGCCCCACAGCTGTCAGTGGCCCCCTTGTTGCCCTTTGTGGCCCATATGTTCGCCCTTCGTTGCCCACAGTCGCTCGTGCCCTCAGTGGCCACACTGCTGCCCTTCGTGGCCCCAGTGTAGCCCCGTGTGCCTCCTCCTCGCTGCCCCCCTCGCTGCCCTTTTTGGCCCATGTATTCGCCCTTCGTGGCCCCCAGTCGCACGTGCCCTCAGTGGCCCCATTGCTGACCTTCGTTTTCCTGGCGTAGGCCCTTTGCGGCCCATATATACGCCCGTCGTGGCCCCCAGTCGCTCGTGCCCTCAGTGGCCCCATTGCTGCTCTTCGTGGCCCCGCTGCTGCCCTCCTCGGCCCCCATCGCTGCTTTTTGTAGCCCCCATATACATACCCCTATATATACACATGTATATATATATATATATATATATATGTATGTACTCCACTCGTGGCCCCCAGTCGCTCGTGCCCTCAGTGGCCCCATTGCTGCCCTTCGTGGCCGCAGTGTAGCCCCGTGTGCGCACACCCGCTGCCCAATGTGGCCCCCTCGTCGCCCTTTGTGGCCCATGTGTTCGCCCTTCGTTGCCCCCAGTCGCTCGCGCCCTCAGTAGCCCCATTGCTGCCCTTCGTGGCCCCAGCGTAGCTCCTTTTGCCCCCCCCCGCTACCCATTGTGGCCCCATTGCTGCCTTCAGTGGCCCAGACGGTGCCCTTCGCGGCCCACCGTCGCTTGCGCCCTCAGTGGCCCCGTTGCTGCCCTGCGTGGCCCCAGCGTAACCCCTCGTGGCTCCCTTGCTGCCCTCTGTGGCCCCGTCAATGCTCTCAGTGGCCCCATTGCTGCCCTTCGTGGCCCCCCTGCTGCCCTCAGTGGCCCCCATCGCTGCCCATTGTGGCCCCGTTGCTGCCTGTGGTGGCCCATGTATACGCCCTTCGTGGCCCCCGCTCGCGCGTGCCCTCAGTGGCCCCATTGGTGCCCTCTGCCCCGCTGCTGCCCTTGAGTGGCCCGTTGCTGCTTCTCTCGTCCGCAGTTCTGCACCCTCCCTCTTGTCCCTTGCCTTCCTCCCTACACGTGGCAGGTCAGGAGGACTGTTGTTGTTGTTTATGTTATTGTTGTGCAGCCGAAGACCGCGGGAAGCCGCCGCAACGGCTTCTAAGCCAGGGCCCAGGCTCCCTGCGACCGATGGTTTTTCGACGCAGGATCTAGCAGGATCCTGCGGGACCTGGCAGGATCTTGCGCAGCCTGACGGGCCCGGTTTTGCATTGACCCGGGCCAGTAGAAGCCCGATTGGCGCGAGGGAGGACGGCCTCCCGAGAAGGCGCGGGGGGAGCTTAAGAGGGCAGGCAGCCACCTCGAAGCCCATCTGCATTCTCCAGGGGCCTTCCTGGGATGATCACAGGTCGCTCCAGACCCAGAGCCCCTCGGGCAATGAAACAGCACAACGGCAGGTTTTTGTTCGAGCTCTTCGGCCTCTGGGTGTCCTCGCCGAACCCAGGAGCCGTCAAGAAACGACTCAGGATGAAAAGCTTGTCCGCGGGGAGATGATGGGTGAAGACCTTTGGGGGCATGAACAAACCATGACGTCGGGGGCTGCTCGACGGCACCTTGGTCGCCAATTTCGTCACGGGGCAGATGGAGGACGCCTCGTGGCACGCCGCCCTCCTCCTCCCCCTCCTCCTCCTCCTCCTCCTCCTCCTCCTCCTCCTCCTCCTCCTCCTCCTCCTCCTCTGGGAGCGTTGCGACATGCTCTCAGAGAGCTTCGGGACGCTTTGGAACGGCCGGCCACGGCGCCCAATGCATCCTCTATGCCGCACGGGGTTCAGAGATCCCCAACCCATCCTCGTCTCGACTTCTCATGATCCTGGCTCTGCCTTTAACCCCCTATCTGAGCAGGCCCCCTGCCTTCCAGGCAGCATCCGCGTCGTTGCGAGTGGATCACAGCATCGGTCTGTGATGGTCCCGAGGCCCAAAGCTGGGCGAGAGCGCTTGCTGTGACATCGCACCATCAAAGCGTCGTAACAGAAGCAACGGTGAAGAGGCGGGTCGAGGAGCGGGAGGCGGCAGCCACGACAGGGGTGAGAGCACGACCATGCGCTCCTTCGTGGATAAGATAGCACATGGACCGTGGCCGTCAGGACTCACGGCTTAGCCGGCACCGAGCCGAGGGAGCGTTTCCTGCTGGACGGCCACCAGACCAAACGTCCCAGGGCTCTCCGCCCCCGCTGTGGGACTCGTTTGCGTTTTTTTTGTTTCTGCACTGTTGATGCCCTGTAGCGTTACGCCATGAGGGAGGAATTGCACCCTCCAGATCTCAGGAGCTCTTGCCCATTCCAAACCCCAGCAGCCCCCCCCTGAGATGCGACGTTGTGCAAAAACTCCTGGCACCGCGAGAGATCACGCCCAGAGCCGTATAGACTGCCTTTTCCGAGCCAGATCGGCCCATGCAGTGGCCCCGGGCCCCGAGAGCGGGCGAACCCGCCTGGTGTAAAGACTCGCAACATACGCCGGGGTCTTTTGGGTTTCCGCCCCGCCCACCCCGGTCATCCGGCGCTCCAATCGTTCCGATGCGTGGGCCCCCGGGGCCCTGGTCCACTCCTCGACAGAAGGCCGGTTGTTCACTCTGGGTATCTAGGCCTCCTAGATGGGGTCGGAAAATCGCGCCGCATCGCCGATGCATGGCCGATGCATCGCTCATGCGGCTCGATGTGGAGCCCGATTTCATTTTCGCCGGCGTCGCCGATGCACCGCCGATGTGGCCGATGCATCGGCAATGCATCGCGATGCATGGCCGATGCATGACAGATGTATCGGCGATGCAGCGCGATCCTCCGACCCCATCTACTCCGACCCCGTCTGGCAGGCCTCTAGCTAGGCCTCTAGGGTAGTTTTGTTGACGGTCCCTGGGCCCGTTGAGGGCCCTCGGAGGCTGAAAATGCTACAAACCGGCCGTTCCAGTTTTCTCGGAGCCTCGGATCTCTGGGACCCCCGGCAGCACCAGTTTCGAGCTCATCCCTATCTCTGTGATCGACCAGCCCAAAGGCGATGACCAACTTAGGGACGCAACCTCATGCATGATGAGGGAACCCTCAAGACTGGCATCGAGACAAGGCGATGCCAAACACAGGGATAGTGATCTCTTCCAGACTGGCAACAGCAGCCGCTCCTCCGCAGGGCCGCGTCCCCGCGGAGCTTCGGGCAGCCAGCCGCCGACCGCCTCGCGCCCGAGCGGGGTGCGGGCGCCTTCGCCTTCGGCCTCGCCGGGGGGGCGCCCGCCTCGGCTGCAGCCGTCGCCCGTTGCGCGGGCGCGGGCGCGTCGACGTCTTCGTCGTCGCATCTCGGGGCTGATGCTGTCTGCTGCTATGCGTTCCACCCTCCCCAGATCGCCTCGAGTTCGCTGCTTTCAGCTCCTGGGGTCCATCACCAGGCCTCGAGGCCGTCAGCAAACTAGTCAGGATCGGGCGGGGCTAGGACGAGGACAAATTAGTTCCAGAGCGTTCGTGAACGCTCTCAGAGCTTTCCCGAAGTCTCTGAGAAGGCCGGGGCGCCCATACATTTTCAGAGCCGCCAGATCTCATATATCCCCGATGTATTATCACCCGTCATAAGTATCCTCGTTCGGGCTTCGACTTACAGGATGAAAAAGAGGCGATCCCAGGGAACGGTTCGAGACCTCTGGGGATCGATGTTAGTCGGTTGGTTTCCTCCTGCCTCTCGCTTCCCAGTGCTTCCCCTCCCCTTTCCACTCCTCCTCACCCCCCCACTCCATCGGCGGCGGCGTGCTCCGCTGTGCCAGGCGGCCTGGGTCAGGGACGGCCATCCGGAGGCTCGCCTGTTTTCCTCTTCGCTGGGAGGATCGACGTTCTGAAAGAATCGTGACGTCGGGCGTGTCCCTCTACGGGAGGAAGATTCAAACATATGTTTAACAATCTGGGGATGATTTGCTGAGCATTTTTTGGTTGGTGACAGTTTGAGCATTTTGTGCTACTTGTTGTCTTTCCTCCAAAATGCGCCTGTAGGGGGACATGCCCATCCTAAGTCTGGGTCTGCCGACGCAGCCCTCTGTGGTTCCCGCGGCCCTGGCGAGAGGTCGGAAAAAGGGTTTTGTCCGCCTTCTGACGTCAGGCGCGCGTGCAGCGGCACGCCGCCTGGCCCGCGCGCGAGAAAGGGTCCCTCACTTGAACACTCGGGCTTCCCCGACTTCAGAAGGGGGGGAGAAGGGGCAGGCCTTCTCAGAAGGCTCGGAAGTGCCCCGGCATTCCGATCTGTTTCCGGAGCATTCCCTGGAGACACGGAAAACTGTCCAGGAAGCGCTATGGATTCAGAGAAGCCCCGCAGCCTTCTGAGAAGGCCTTCTCCTTAGCACTTCCGCCCCCCCTCGCTCGCCGCCGACCGACATCCTCGCGCCCTGGGACCGTCAAACAACGACTGCTGATGAGAAGCCGGCCCTGGGGATGGGCTCGGCTTCCGGGGACTCGGCATTGAAAAACACAAGACATCGGACTTCAGGGTTTCGAGGTTGCTTGGCGCTCTCGCAGGGTTGCCGTCGGCCTGTCGAGGTTTCCCTGTGGTCTGGGGGGCGGCCTCGGGGTCTCTGGCGGTCTTGGTCGAGGTTTCCTGGGGCAGCTCTTTGAGGTCTCTCGTCGTTTTTCTGCTCGCCGCGGGCGCTGCCGTCGGCTTCTCGAGCTGCTTGGTTGGGGGTCCTCTCGGCGGCTCGCGGCCCACGGGGTGCTGCGCCCATCGGCTGCGCCTTTTATCGGGATGCCTTCCCCGAGGCCCCTGACGTCATCAGAGTGAAGGGGCCCTGGGTGCGTGGTTGCATTGAGAATCCGTGGTGAGGATTCTGCCTGTTGCGCATATTGTTTTGTTCTCTATCAAAGTGTGCCCCTCGACGCTCGCACCCTGTTTTTTGGCAGGGAAAAGTCTTGATGCTCAAACCGGGCCCCTGGCCCCCGGGTTAGAACAACAACGGTTCCCGCCTGAGACTTCCTCACACTTTAGCCGCGAACCCCCGCTCCCGCCCGAGACTTCCTCGCATGTTATTGAGGAATCGTTCTCTTGCTTGGGACCTCCTTACAATTTATTTACGAGAATCGCTCTCCCGGCGCTCTGGAGTCGCGCTCTCGCTGGAGACTTGCTTGTAATTTACTGACGCATAGCGCCCTTGCGCTGGAATTTCTTGCAATTTACTCCAGCGCCGCGCTCCCGACACCCAGGCACCCAGGAGTCGCGCTCATGCTTAGGACTCCCTCACAGATTACCTAGGAATCGGGATATCGCTGCCCTTCGTGACCCGGTTGCAGACCTTCGTGGCCCTCTCGTTTTGTTTCGTGGCCCTGTTGCAGCCCTTCGTGGCCCCCTCGCTTTGTTTCGTGGCCCCGTTGCAGCCCCTCGTGGCCTCCTCGATGCCCCTCGTGGCCCCGTTGCAGCCCTTCGTGGTCCCGTCGCTTTGTTTCGTGCGCCCGTTGCAGCCCTTCGTGGCCCCCTCGCTGCCCTTCGTGGCCCCGTTGTAGCCCTTCGTGGCCCCGTTGCAGCCCTTCGTGGCCCCCTCGCTTTGTTTCGTGGCCCCGTTGCAGCCCTTCGTGGCCTCCTCGCTGTCCTTCGTGGCCCCATATATGTATGCCCTTCGTGGCCCCCGCTCGTTCGCGCCCGTGGTGGACCCATATGCATGCCCTTCGTGGCCCCTTCGCTGCCCTTCGTGGCCTCGTTGCTGCCCTCAGTTGCCCCGTCCTTGCCCTCCGCGGCCCAACATACGTATGCCCTTCGTGGCCCCCGCTCGTTCGCGCCCGTTGTGGCCCCATGTGCATGCCCTTCGTGGCCCCGCTGTCGCCGTTTGTGGCCCCCTCACTGTCCTACGTGGCCCAGTTGCTACCCTCAGTGGCCCCATCGTTGCCTTCTGTGGCCCCACATTATCTGCCCTTCGTGGCCCCCGCTCGTTCGCGCTCTTCGTGGCCCCATACGCATTCCCTTCGTGTCCCCGCTGTCGCCCTTCGTGGCCTACTTCGTGCCCTTCGTGGCCCTGCTGTCGTTCTCTCTCGCTTTCGCTCGTCGTCGTCGTCGCCGTCGTCGTCGTCGCCGTTGTCGTCGACGTCGTCGTCGTCGTCGTCGTCGTCGTCGTGGTCGGTCCCCTGTCCGTTCCTCTTGGGGTCGGGTCAACGGTCCGCGGCGGCCCCGCCGATCAGCGCTGCCGCTTGCCAGGCCGACGGTCCGCGGCCGCCCCGCCACTTGCCGGGGCCCGGCCTGCAGGGAAGAAAGGTATACCCCCCAAAAGGGGTGCGATCGAAGACGAAGAGGGAGGGTATCGAGGGTTTGGGAAATATGCGTTATTGGACACTCGAGCAGATACGGGCGAACAATATTAAGCTGATTGTTGTTGTTGTTGTTGTTGTTGTTGTTGTTGTTGTTGTTGTTGTTGTTGCCTGGTGCATACTGCTTTTTGTCAATCAGAGTGTACCCCTCGACGCTCGCACCTTGTTTTTTGACAAGGAAAGTCTTCCTGCTCAAACTGGCCCCCTGGCCCCCGGGTTACAACAACAACAGCGGCTCCCGCTTGAAACCTCCTTTCAATTTAGCCAGGACCCCGCTCCCGCCCGAGACTTCCTCGCATTTGATTCAGGAGTCGCGCTCTCTCTTGGGACTTCCTTGCAATTCATTCAGGAATCGCTCTCCCGGCGCTCTGGAGTCGCGCTCTCGCTGGAGACTTGCTTGCAACTTACTGAAGAATGGCCTTGCGTTGGAATTTCTTGCAATTTGCCCAAGCGCCGCGCTCCCGACACCCAGGCACCCAGGAGTCGCGCCCGTTGTGGCCCCATGTGCATGCCCTTCGTGGCCCCGCTGTCGCCATTTGTGTCCCCCTCACTGTCCTACGTGGCCCAGTTGCTACCCTCAGTGGCCCCATAGTTGCCTTCTGTGGCCCCGCATTATCTGCACTTCGTGGCCCCCGCTCGTTCGCGCTCTTCGTGGCCCCATACGCATTCCCTTCGTGTCCCCGCTGTCGCCCTTCGTGGCCTACTTCGTGCCCTTCGTGGCCCTGCTGTCGTTCTCTCTTGCTCTCGCTTTCGCTCGTCGTCGCCGTCGTCGTCGTCGCCGTCGTCTTCGACGTCGTCGTCGTCGTCGTCGTCGTCGTCGTCGTGGTCGGACCCCTGTCCGTTCCTCTTGGGGTCGGGTCGACGGTCCGCGGCGGCCCCGCCGATCAGCGCTGCCGCTTGCCAGGCCGACGGTCCGCGGCCGCCCCGCCGCGTGCCGGGGCCCGGCCTGCAGGGAAGAAAGGTATACCCTGCAAAAGGGGTGCGATCGAAGACGAAGAGGGCGGGTATCGAGGGTTTGGGAAATACGCGTTATTGGACACTCGAGGTCTTAGAATTATTGTTGTTGTTGAACATTATTCCTTCTAAAGAATTATTATTGTTGGGACCCCTGGTGCGCGACCTCTGCGCCGCGCCTAGGCCGCAGCTACATTTTCATCATTTTTTCGCGAAAGCTTCAGAAAAGTGGATGAGCTCCGGATCCGGTTTTTTGTTGACGCTCGTTTTCCCTTGCAAAAAACAATAGAAAATGAAAATTCTTGTTTTTACTTGATCAAATTGCAAGAATCCCTTGCAAAAAATAAGGTAAAGTGGACATTCGTGCGCGCAAGACGAAATCCTTCCAAAACCTTAGGTTTCGTAGCGATTTTAACATAAAAACATCAAAAACCCAATGGTTTTCTCAGAAAAAATTGTCAAAATGTCCTTCCGCGCGCTCTTGCGGATTCCTAGGAAACCCACCAGATTTTAAACATTTCTGTTAAAAGGGCCTTTGCGAGGAACCTTTTCAGGTGCTTCGACCTTCTGCAACAACGGTTGCGAGCCTACGAGGGCCACCATCCCTTGCAAAAAATGACACGAAGTGCACATGCGCGCGGCCGCCGCGCGCGCGTGCCGAAATCCTGCCAAACATAATGTGATTTCAATAATTTCAAGATGCGATGTTCCGAAAACATATGCAAACGCAAGACTTTCTCATCCGAAAAATATCAAAATCCACCCGCGGGCTCTTCATGAATCTTTAAAACCCAAGATGGCCCCAAGAGGCGCTCAAGATGGCCCCAAGAGGCGCCCATGAGGCCGCAAGAGGCGCCCAAGATGGTCCCAAGAGGCCCCAAGAGGACTCCAAGAGGCCCCCAAGAGGTTCCAAAGAGGCTCCAAGTTGGCTCCAAGAGGCCCCCAAGATGGCCCCAGGAGGCGTCCAAGCGGCTCCAAGAGTCCTCCGGGAGGATCCAATAAGCCCCCAAGAGGCCCCAACATGCTTTCAAGAAGCCCCCCAAAGCCTCTCAAGAGGACCCCATGCGGCGCCAGGAGGCTTCCCCCCTTCCCCAAGAGGACCCCCAGCGGCCCCAGGAGGCTTCCCCCCTTCCTCTCACGCTCATATCCGTAGCCATCTCGGATCAAGGTATCGCCTGTGTTCTTGGATCATGGCTTTGACGGCGAAAGACCTTCACGAGCAGTATGGCGCAGAGCTGTCCCGGCCTCCCTTGGCCGACTGCGAGAGTGCGTATTATTTGCATCAGGCGCTCGCGGCAAAGGGTATCAATGCCAGTCACCAGGCGTGCAAGACTTGGTGGGCCAAGTATCGGGTTGTGACTGGCAAGGTCAGTATTTCTAGCGCCAAGGAGCTGGAGGAGCAGCACGGGTCTGCCATCCGCCACCTGGGCATCGAGTATAATACCGCTTACAAATTATGCCGGGCGCTCCGACAGTTGGATCCACCACTGTATGTGCCAGATAGGGTCGCAACGGCGTGGCTACTGCAGTATTCATCGAAAGACACGCTTGTCCAAGTGCAGAACGCTGGCCATCTGGAGAGCTGGTATGGAGAACGTATTCGCAAAGACATGCCCGAGGGGACCACTGACGGGGCCGTCTTGAAGCAGTGGCTCCTTGGACATTTATCTGTATCTGCTAACGCCAGGGTATGCCAGAAGTGGCTCAGCACGGAGTGGGGCGCCAAGGGGGCACTCACTGCGTACCATCTCACGTGTACCGTGTACCACATCTTCTCAGGTTGCCTCACACATGTGACGAATCTCTTTCTATCTCTCTCTCCACTGGCTCTCTGTCTTGCTCTCTCTCTCTCTGTCTCTCTGCACTATGTATGTCATACGCAACAAATGCACCATGCGGGGCACATGCGGGGCCCAAACAAGTGATCAACCTCTGCGGGTGTGTACTCCACGCCAGTGTAGTATCCACGATCGTCCGCGCGCCACGAAGTGAAGTGTCCTGACGTCATAGGGCGGGAAGCTGGGTGTGGGTGGTTCCCGAGAGTCGTGTGGATGTTTGGTAGAGCTTGCATTGCCCCCCCACGAAGTGGGGGTATTGGCTGGCGTCGCATGAAAACCCTGGCACTGGGGAGAACACTGAGCGTTCGGGTAAAATGATTGTTGTTGTTGTTGTTGTTGTTGTTGTTGTTGTTGTTGTTGTTGTTGTCGTTGTTGTTGTTGTTGTTGTTGTTGTTGTTGTTGTTGTTACTTGTTACTTGTTGCGTCGTCCCCCCCGCGACCCCCCCGCGAGCCACCCCGCCACCCACCCCGCGACCCACCCCAAGACCCACTCCGCGACCCACCCCGCGACCCACCCGCGACCCACTTGCAACCCTCTCGCGACCCACCCCGCGACCCACCCGCGACCCACCCCGCGACCCCGCCGTGACCCACCCCGCGACCCATCCGCGACCCAGCCGCGACCCACCCGCGACCCACTTGCGACCCACCCGCGACCCACCCCGCGACCCACCCGCGACCCACCGGCGATCTACCCGCGACCGATCCACATTGGTTTGTTGAAGAAATCGGTGCCTGCGGCGGGCTCGTTGCATAATTTATGAAATTTTGGCGCCTGCGGCGGGCTTCTCCAGAGTCTCGCAGACTGCCGACGTGCCCACCGCCCCCGCACTCTTATCCGCATCTGCGGGGTGCTACGTATCTTTTTCTCCGCATGGACCCGCGGAGGCCTCGACCCTCTTGCTTGGACCGGCTTCTCCTCCCGAGTCGCTTTTGTGCAGACGGCCCCGGGGCCCGGCGAGGGCCCCGTGGGAGGCCGAAGACAGCCAAGAACCTGCCGTCGTGGTTTTCACCGCCCTCCAAACCATCCCAACCCAACCCGAAGGCCCCGAATTGCCATCCATTTCCAGTGTGGGGGGGGGGTCGGTCAAGGTGGGAAGACACACGTATGAAGCCCGAACCCCCCAAACCCGAAATCGGTGTCTTCGGGTAAGGTTGGGGTGGTCTGGTAGGTAGTCAGGCTTGTCCTCGCGATGCGAGGCGTTGCGTGTAGGGAGACGGCCGATCGTCCCTCACGGCCGCCGGACGCTCGTCGAGCCGCGGGCCGATCACGGGGGGAGCCCTCGATCGTCCCTGGCGGACGCCAGGCGCGCTCGTCGAGCCGCGGGCCGAGCACGGCGCGACCCGACCGCGACGGCGCGGGGGAGCGTTTCTTCAGCGAGGCCGTCGAGGAGCGCCGTGCTGAATGTGATCGCACATGTTTTCCACAGTGCAAATGGGTGGGATCCCTTACCACCCTGCTCACGGTGGGCGTGGCCTCGGATTCTCATGCGTATCCGAGAGTCGAGGTGCGCCATGCGAGGGTGCTCGTTTCCAGCGGCGGCTGCGTCTGCTGCTGCTGCTGCTGCTGCTGCTGCATCTGCTGCTGCTGCTGCTGGTGCTGCTGCTTCTGCTGCTGCTGCTGCTGCTGCTGCTGCTGCTGCTGCTGCTGCTGCGCCGACTGCTGCTGCGCCGACTGCTGCTGCGCCGACTGCTGCTGCTGCTGCTGCTGCTGCTGCTGCTGCTGCTGCTGCTGCTGCGTCGGCTGCTGCTGCGTCGGCTGCTGCTGCTGCTGCTGCTGCTGCTGCTGCACCCTCAGCTGCTGGTGCAGATGCCACGCACGGCAGGTTCGCGCTGGCCCTGGCACCATCGCGTCGTGAACAGATAACGCGAGGAAGGGTTCTGGCAGTTTCGTGCGAGGGGCTCCTCCAGCGGCGGCTCCGTCTGCTGCTGATGCTGCGCCCCCTTCTGCTGCACCCTCCGCTGAGGTTCCCAACCCCCCTGACATCCCCGCGCTGCGCAAAAAACACGAAACAGCACAAACAGTCGTGGGTGCCTCGGAATGCCTTCAGCAGCTGCGCCCCTCCGAGGGCTTGCCAGAGATGCCGGGACCGTCGTCCCGAAGGGCCGCCGGAGACCCGAGCTACGACTCGACAGCCATCCCCCGCGTCGCGACAAGAGCGCAAGGAAAGGTTTCTGAGAGTGTTCTGCGTCGTGTTGGGGCCCTCACCGGGCCCAGGGGCCATCCGCGCCGTGAAAGACGCGGCGTCCGGATGCGTGAGGCGGGGCGTTGACGTGGCGGCGGCCCCGGCGCGGGCGTTCAAATTTTACCGCCGCCAGTGGCACGTAATCGCAGGGCAGGACATCGGACGATCTGCCACGTCTCAGGGCCTCCGAGACAGGGTCGGAGCAGATGGGGTCGGAGGGAAGCGCCGCGTCGCCGATGCATCGACGATGCGGCTCGATGTGGAGCCCGTGTTTCCCCACGCCGGCGCCGCCGATGCTGATGCATAGCGCGATCCTGTGACCCCATCCTATACGGACCCCAGCTAGGAGGCCTCTAGAAAGCCGCGACGGTTCGGGGTGGGCTGGGTGGTCCACGCAGCTGCCGCGCCATGGCAGGCATCAGCCGTGCGGCGGAGACGATGAGCTGAGTCCGGTAGCAAATCATTGGCGCCTGGTGTACCCCCTGAATTCCGTCTCTAGTGTCGACGGGCGTCGATTCGCGTCTGGGAGTCGAGGGGATAGCCCGATGTAGCGTTGCTCAGCGCCGATTTGGCGTCGTTTCCACAGCAGCGCTCGGGCGTGTGCTTTTTTTTGGCGAGGACCATCGAGGCATCCTGGATCATCTTACAAAAACCAAGCACGGAACCGAAGCATGCACGGGGAATGGACGTCCCAGACCCCCGACGCCGTGACTTTTTTAAGCGTCGACCCACCCCCAGAGGTTTGGACCCCTTCCCCGGGACTGGCTTCTCATCCCGAATCATTGCTTCACGGCCCCGAGGCCCAGGAAGGGCCCCCAGAGTCCGAAAATAGCGAAAGCCCCCCCGCCGTGACTTTTTCCGCAACTCGGCAGCGGCTAAGAGGGGGGTGAAGATTAGGGAGGGTGGATATCATGGCCAGGGCCGTGATATCACCCCAGATTGTATGGCCCCTCTTCTTCTTTCAATGCGTTCCCTGCCTGCCCCCCCCCCCCCTGGTCCGCGCACATGCCTCGGGCCATGATTTGCACACCCCCCTCTTGGACCCCCCCGAACAGCGCGAGGAGGTCTGGGGCCCGAGCGATGCCACGTCGCTCTGGGCGTCCGAGCTGCGGCGGGGCGGGCCCCTCCGCGCGCTCCCGCGCCGCAGGCAGAGCCTCTCCGCTGCCCCTGCCAGCGCCTCCTCCTCCGCCTCCTCCTCCTCCTCCCCCTCCTCCTCAAGGGGCGGCCTGCGCTCCGCCTCGCGGCCCTCTCCGGGTCGTGCCCCCTCCTCGCCCTCCTCGAAGGGACCCAGGGGCAGACAAGCAGATAGACGCGCGTCCCAGGATCCCCCATATTGCCCGAAGTTTTCTGGGTATTCGCCTTCCCCCAACACTTTCCCCGTATTTTTCCATTTTGCCACCTGGGAATCGACGATAAATCGTGTGTGCGTGTGTGTGTGTGTGTGTATGTGTGTGTGTGTTTATGTGTGTGTGTGTGTCTTTATGTGTGTGTGTGTGTGTCTCCTCCTGACTCCTCCTCCTCCTCCTCCTCCTCCTCCGCCCCCGCTCGTCCTCCTCGGCATTTCCTCCGCCCTGGTCCTCCTGATTCTCTCCCCCCCTTCCCCCCTTGAGTCAAGGGGGGGAGTCAAGGGGGGGAGCCAAGGGGGGGAGTCAAGGGGGAGGGGGGGGCGGTGGAGGAGAAGAGGTCAAGGGCCTCGACCTCTTCTCCTCCTCCTCCTCCTCCTCCTCCTCCTCCTTTCCTCTTTTCCTCCTCGCGGCCCTCCTGGCCCTCCTGCTCCTGGCGGTCTATTTGGCAGTCTCCTCCTTTTTCTCGGGCTGGCCCGCTGGGCGCGCACACCAGCGGCGTCTCGCCCCCCCTCCCCCCCCTTCTCTTGCTCCAGCTCCTGCTCTTCCTCCCCGCCCCGCTCCTGTAAGAAAAACAGTTCGCCGCGAAACGTGGACTTTCGGAGGCCCGCGCGGAGTTCTCAGACTTCGTCTTCTTGCGCCTTTCTACCTAACAGCGAAGACTGATAGGTTTCTAATGGTCTCAAAAGAAAGCATCATGACTCCCCAGGGGGGTCCAGGCAGGATCCGGGGAGATCCGCGGAAGTCGTTTTAAGCTAAAAGTTACACACTTCGTGGTCTTCGAGGTCCCAGAACTCCATTCTGGGGCCACATTCTGAATGCCCGGAGCCAGTTGTAGGCCACTTCGTGGTCTTCGAGCTCCCAGAACTCAATTCCAGGGCCACATTTTGAATGCCAGGAGCCAACTGTAGGCCACTTCGTGGTTTTCGAGTTCCCAGAATTCGATTCCCGGGCCACATTTTGAATGCCCGGAGCCAGCTGTAGGCCACTTCGTGGTCTTCGAGTTCCCAGAACTCCATTCCTGGGCATGATGCTGAATGCCCGGAGCCAGCTGTAGGCCACTTCGTGGTCTTCGAGTTCCCAGAACTCCATTCCTGGGCATGATTTTGGATGCCCGGAGCCAACTGTCGTCCACTTCGTGATCTTCGAGTTCCCAGAACTCAACTCCTGGGCCACATTTTGAATGCTGAGGCAGGCTGAGGCTGAGGCTGAGGCAGGCTGAGGCTGAGGCAGGCTGAGGCTGAGGCCGAGGCTGAAGGCAGACTGAGGCTGAGGCTGAAGCAGGCTGAGGCTGAGGCTGAGGCAGGCTGAGGCTGAGGCTGAGGCAGGCTGATGCTGAGGCAGGCTGAGGCTGAGGCTGAGGCTGATGCAGGCTGAGGCTGAGGCAGGCTGAGGCTGAGGCCGAGGCTGAAGGCAGACTGAGGCTGAGGCTGAAGCAGGCTGAGGCTGAGGCTGAGGCTGAGGCAGGCTGAGGCTGAGGCTCAGGCAGGCTGAGGCTGAGCTGAGGCTGAGGCCGAGGCTGAAGGCAGACTGAGGCTGAGGCTGAAGCAGGCTGAGGCTGAGGCTGAGGCAGGCTGAGGCTCAGGCTGAAGCAGGCTGATGCTGAGGCAGGCTGAGGCTGAGGCTGAGGCTGAGCCAGGCTGAGGCTGAGGCAGGCTGAGGCAGGCTGAGGCTGAGGCCGAGGCTGAAGGCAGATTGAGGCTGAGGCTGAAGGCAGACTGAGGCTGAGGCTGAAGCAGGCTGAGGCTGAGGCAGGCTGAGGCTGAGGCGGAGGCAGGCTGAGGCTGAGGCTGAGGCTGATGCAGGCTGAGGCTGAGGCAGCCTGAGGCTGAGGCCGAGGCTGAAGGCAGACTGAGGCTGAGGCTGAAGCAGGCTGAGGCTGAGGCTGAGGCAGGCTGAGGCTGAGGCTGAGGCAGGCTGATGCTGAGGCAGGCTGAGGCTGAGGCTGAGGCTGATGCAGGCTGAGGCTGAGGCAGGCTGAGGCTGAGGCCGAGGCTGAAGGCAGACTGAGGCTGAGGCTGAAGCAGGCTGAGGCTGAGGCTGAGGCAGGCTGAGGCTGAGGCTGAGGCAGGCTGATGCTGAGGCAGGCTGAGGCTGAGGCTGAGGCTGATTCAGGCTGAGGCTGAAGCAGGCTGAGGCTGAGGCCGAGGCTGAAGGCAGACTGAGACTGAGGCTGAAGCAGGCTGAGGCTGAGGCTGAGGCAGGGTGAGGCTGAGGCTGAGGCAGGCTGATGCTGAGGCAGGCTGAGGCTGAGGCAGGCTGAGGCTGAGGCTGATTCAGGCTGAGGCTGAGGCTGAGGCTGAGGCTGAGGCTGAGGCCAAGGCGGCAGGCAGACTGAGGCTGAGGCTGAAGCAGGCTGAGGCTGAGGCTGAGGCAGGCTGAGGCTGAGGCGGAGGCTGAGAGGCAGGCTGATGCTGCGGCAGGCTGAGGCTGAGGCTGAGGCTCATGCAGGGTGAGGCTGAGGCAGGCTGAGACTGAGGCCGAGGCTGAAGGCAGACTGAGGCTGAGGCTGAAGCAGGCTGATGCTGAGGCAGGCTGAGGCTGAGGCTGAGGCTCAGGCAAGCTGATGCTGAGGCAGGCTGAGGCTGAGGCTGAGGCTCATGCAGGGTGAGGCTGAGGCAGGCTGAGGCAGGCTGAGGCTGAGGCCGAGGCTGAAGGCAGACTGATGCTGAGGCTGAAGCAAGCTGAGGCTGAGGCTCAGGCAGGCTGAGGCTGAGGCTGGCTGAGGCTGAGGCTGAGACAGGCTGAGGCTGAGGCTGTGACTGCGACTGCCGTTGCCGCTGCGACTGTCATCCTGAATGCGACTACGACTGCGAGAACAGCAGTATTCTACAACTGGAGTCTCATCTGAATCCTAAGGGGAATGCTTCCAGATATGCTCCTACACATCGCTGTTAGGTTGCTTTGCCGGGATATTATTATTATTATTATTATTGTTATTATTATTATTCTTATTGTCATTATTATTGTTATTATTATTGTTATTATTATTGTTATTATTATTATTATTATTATTATTATTATTATTATTATTCTTCTTCTTCTTATTATTATTATTATTATTAATAATACTATTATTAGTATTATTATTATTATCATTATTATTATTATTGTTATCATTATTATCATTATTATTATTTTTATTAGTCTTCTTGTTATTTTTATTTTTATCATTATTACTATC
>CAUYUJ010016460.1:629222-639222 GCA_963575745.1 Prorocentrum cordatum | reverse complement strand
ACGCACCCCAGGAGAGGTCCGTGGAGCAGCGGTCTGTTTTTTGCTCCCGCCGTATTTGTGCTGCTACATTACACCTAGGGCCTAGGGGCCAAGTGGAGTACTGTGTGTGTGTGTGTTTTTTTACGCAGCGTGGTTTTCCCGCGTGGTGTTCGGAAGCCCGGCCAGCCAGGCACACCCACCCTCCTGAATGTTTCCCAGTTCTTATCCACCTCGTCGCTGTCGCTCTTTCTCTTCCCCCCCTCCTCCTCGTGATCCGTCGTTCCCACCCTCCTCGTGATCCGTCGTTGCCCTCCTTCTCCTCCTCCTCCACCTCCTCCTCCTCCTCCTCCTCCTCGGCATCCCCCTTCGGTCCTCCGTTTCTTCCCCCTCCTCCCCCTCCTCCTCCTCCTCCTCCTCCTCCTCCTCCTCCTCCTCCTCCTTTTCCTCCTCCTCATCCTCCCTCGCTCGTCCCTCGCTCCTCCCTCGCTCCCTCTGGTCGGGGCCAGGCAGGGGCCCTCGAACGTCACGGTCTTCCTGGCGACGCAGCGAGCCAAGGAGTTCGATCCCATCTACGCAGCGACCTGTGACCTGGTCTGCCGCTACGCTAGCTGGGTGTGGGAGCAGCGCACCTCGCTAGCGTGCCTGCACCACGCTTGGCCCGAGCCCCTGCTGGACGCAGGCACGCGGGCCCATCGCGTCCACGATCCTCACGCTGTGGCGCATTGGCTGGTTCATGTACTCGTCCACGGTGCTTGTCACGGACGAGGAGAATCACGTCAAGCTCTTGACGGAGTCGCCCAAGGACGTCAGGATGCACCTAGCCATGGGCATCGAGCGGTGGCAAAGGCGGCAGACCCTCCAGCACTACCCGCAGTGCGACCAGGAGGCCAAGCTGTGGGTGAGGGCGATGAGGCGCTGCGCTGGCGGACCCAAGGCCGCGGTCACTGAAGGCCCAGGGGCCATGAGCTTGCGCGTCCACTGGGTAGGGGTGCCTTGGACCAGGCAGGCGCAGTTCGATGCTAAGCTGGCCACCTCGTCCGAGTGCGCCGCATGCGGGGCGGAGTCGGACACCCTTGGGCACCGCTTCTTCGGCTGCGAGACGCTCCTGGAGCCAGCGTTCCTGGGCGAGGAGAAGGGTGAGGTGCTCCCCGAGAGGCACAACGTGGCCTGGACCTTGATGCGCGACCAGGGCCTCAATATGGGCGGTGGGCCGCAGGCGTGGGACGAGTTCGCGGTGTCGACCTGCCTCCCACGCGTGCCACCTAGTGTGCCGCCTGCGGAGCGCAACGCGAAAGTGTACTTCTGGGGCGACTGGAGCGACGACCCTGGCACGACCGAGGGCAACGTCGTCTTCACAGGCGGCTCGGGTCTGGCCTCGTCGATGCTCGAGCTGCGGCGATGTGGCTGGGCAGCGGTGCAGGTCTCGTCGCAGGGCCTGCCTGCGCGTGCCGCGTATGGGCCGCTGCCTGGCCCCTTCCAGACGGTGGGGCGCGCGGAGAGGCACGCCCTGCTGCAGGCGCTGCTGGTCCTCTCGCCGCAGCGCGGCGGGCCCGCCGTCGACGCCGTCTTCACGGACCTGCTGGGGCTCGCCGGGGAGGCGACCTCCTGGGGCGCGGCGCTCGAGCAGGCTGGCGCGCCGCGGTCTGGCGGCGCCTGCGCGCGCAGCCTGCGCGCCCTGCGGTGCGCTGGATCCCCGCGCGCACTGAGCTCAGGCAGTTCCAGGAGCGCGGGCTGCACCTCCTCCTCCTCGTGGGGAACGTGTGGGCGGACTTCTTCGCGAAGGAGGGGGCCATGGCCCACGCGGTCTCGCAGGGCTACGCTGACTTCTACGGGGTCGAGACCGAGTACCACAAGCAGGTCGCGGCCTACATCGCGAGGGCCTTGCCGCGCATGCTGAAGATCCCGAGCTGGCAGGTGACGGGCTCGGCAGTGCGGCCCCGCAAGGGGCCACCGCGCGCGCCGCCCGTGGCGGTGGTGCGGCACCACCTGGTCCTCCTGCGTGGCGGCAGGGTCGCGTTGTGTCGGCGGTGCTGCAGATATCCACTGTGGCCACTCGAGGCCCGCCGTGGTCGCAGTACTTGCGCTCTCCATGCGGCGAGAGCGAGGTGGCGAAGCTCAAGGCGGACGCCATCATCGAGCACGTGGGGGCGACCTGGGTCCAGGCGTCCGGGGAGGGCTCGTTCGCCATGGCTGCGCTGGACGCGTCCCAGTTGCCGCTGGACCCAGGCGACCTGACCGAGGTCGACGCTCTGGGTCTAGGCGACACGGCGGTGGGCGTGCAGGGCCACCGCTTTCGCATGGCTGGCCCCACCAACTTCTGCCAGGTGTGCGTCGCCTGGTCGGGCAGCGGCACGCCGAGAGCGCTGCAGGAGCCGTGCCGCGGCTTGCCCACTGGAGAGGGACGTGATGCGCGTACCTCCCTGTCCAACCTGAGGTCGAGGCGTCGGAGGTTTGAGGCAGGCAGGCACCTGAAGAGCGGAGATGCCATTGCCTGGCGTGGAGCTGCTGGCTGAAGCGTGGGTCGGGGCATGGTCTCGCGTATGCCCTGAAAGCGTGCCGCCTGTAGGGGCGGAGTCCGCCAGTCGGAGGGTGTTCCTCGTCGTGTTTGGCATATGCGAGTCGTTCTTCAGGAGCGATGTGCTGAGGGCGTTTGGCCGCGGCACTGTCGGCTTGTGTCTGATCGGCCGACGGTCGGCATGCCCTGGTGGTGTCGTGCTGGCTTGCAGGCGGTGCGCGGGTGAGGAGGCGGCCTGCTGGCGCCCAGGCCCCCGCCGCCTGCGAGGACTGCTGGGGGGTGCCCCCGTCAAGGCGGGCCGCCGAGGCCGCGGCCTGATGCCGCTCTGGCCATCCTGGGCCGAGCGATGCGGCACGCGCCGTGCAGGTCGGCGTCCTCAACGACCCGATGCCCATCTGAGGCCGCCCGTCCGGGCAACGCTAGCGTCTGTCGGGCCACCGTCGGATGCCTTTCGCCGTCATCTCCCGTCATCTGCTCCTGCCCCCTCGTCGGCGCCATTCTGCTCCTCCTCCCTCCTCCTCCTCCTCCTCCTCCTCCTCCTGCTCCTCCTCCTCCTCCTCCTCCTCCTGCTCCTCCTCCTCCTCCTCCTCCTCCTCCTCCTCCTCCTCCTCCTCCTCCTCTCATGAACTCGCCCGTGCGGCTGCTCTTCGGGTCTTGGGCAAACTTCGCCGTGCTGACGATGATCCTCCAAAGAGGTCACCGCAGACTACTTACATGATCACGTTGCAGCGCGTGCTCTACGAAGACTCCTTCGACGCCACCATCGCCGCCCGCCTTCGGGCCTGGTTCCCCACCCTCCCGTCCGCGCCGCATGCTGCCAACTCCGATTCACTACGCCTCCAACGATTTCCACCAATTCATCCACAAGTACCCAGCACGCCTGATGATGACGACCACGACATGCGCAACGCCGCCAACGAGCTCGAGACCGTCGCGGAATGCCTGCAGCACTGGGCCTCCGATTGGCCTCCCTCGATTTACCTCGCTCAACCACTACATGAATGGGACGTCGACGATTGGCATGAATGGTGCGAAACCTTTATTCTTCGTCTACTTCGTCGTGACGGTCTTCGTGTCCTCTTCCGTGGCCAAACTGACGCTCAGCTCCGCAGGCGTGCTGAACGTATCTGTACGCAGGCATGGCAATCAACATCGGCTTCCAGACTTCAGACCTCCGCCGCGTTCAATCCTCCCCGTACCGCCGAATTACAGCAGAGGTTCGAACGTGCAGCCAATGAACACCACGCTCGACGCCGCTGGATCCACGACGCCGATTTCCAGAACAATGAGTCGGACTCCACTCCATTGATCACCGACGACCTCACCAACGCGTACGCGGACGACAACGATTTGACCTCCGTCATCCAGTTACCTTACAACATGAAGCCCGCGTGGAACCGCATCCGCCCGAAGATCGCCGAGTTGCCGCCTTCGCGCTTCTGGCCTGTGATGAAGACGCTTTCGGGCGGGTGGGCCACGTCATACCGCATGCATGTTCAACCTGGCCTTCGTGGTTGCGTTCTTGGTTGCAACCCAAAGTTTCACCCCGACGCCTTCAGTCACTACTTGGTCTGCAAGCGCCTGTGGCACCATGCTGCACTGCCACGCGGGCGACTTCACAAATGTGTACTCGCCAGGCTAGGCCTGCATGACATCAACTTCGACCCGCTCGGGGCCGACGACGACAAGATTGACCACGTGCTCGTGCGTCTTGCAGTGGTCTACAGATTTTACCACTCGATCAAGATCGACAACAACGTCGACAACTCCTACATCAACCACAAGAACTACATGCAGGCCTCGCGGCTCGCCCTGAGGCTTGGCCCGAGCGCGCACGGCGGTGCGCGCCCATTATAGATCGACGCGCCTCTCCCAGGGGTTCGTTCGCTCCTCCTCCTCCTCCTCTCCTCCTCCTCCTCCTCCTCCTCCTCCTCCTCCTCCTCCTCCTCCTCCTCCTCCTCCTCCTCCTCCTCCTCCTCCTCCTCCTCCTCTCCCTCCTCCTCCTCCTCCTCCTCCTCCTCCTCCTCCTCCTCCTCCTCCTCCTACAACGACGGCGCCGAGGCGGAAAACCACGCCGGCGGCGGTGCAGGTGACCGATGGCGGCGGCGGCGGAGACGGAGAAGACGGCGACGGCCGCGACCGTCGTGGCGGCGGGTACGCGGCCGCGAGGAGTGCTGCCGCGCCGCGCTGGCGCGCCTGTCCCAGGCCGCGCGCGGGGGCCGCTGCCGCGATGGCCGCCACCGCCGCCGCCGTGGTCGTTGGGCGCTTGGCCAGGGCGGCCCCCTCGCTGCGCTCTCGCGGAGGCTGGGCTTGGCGATTTTGTGGTTGCCGGCCGTCCGAGGCTCGGGGCATTCGGGCGCTCTCGTCCTGGGGAGGAGAGAAAAGGCCAGGGGACGCCGCCGCTGGGATCCCGTCAGCGTGTTGTTTCTTTTTGGTTGGGTCTGAAGACCTGGTGTTGCTTCGACAGTAACAGGCAGATGGGGGGAGGAGGAGGGGGAGGGGGAGGGGGAGGAGGAGGGGGAGGAGGAGGGGGAGGAGGATGAGGAGGAGGAGGAGGAGGGGGAGGAGGAGGAGGAGGAGGAGGAGGAGGAGGAGGAGGAGGAGGAGGCACGCCACTCGTTCGCCAGCGTCAGCAGGCCAAGAGGCCCTCAGCGCTGCGTTTTCCACGCATATCCCCTCTTGCCACCAGTTGGCGACTAGTGGTGCAAGATTTTGCTGAGCTAGGTATGCAGCAGTCTGCCGCGCAGAGGCGGGCTTCACTGGCCCTGTGCAACAAGCTTGCGGTCCAAGGAGGGAGACTAACCGATGCCAGCGTCCCGCCCTGGGTGCTTTTGCTGGAAGTGGCGTCCTCGCTCTCGGGTGACCTCTCCTCGGCTCTTGCCGCGCAGGCCAGACAGCAAGCGGGCAGAGCTCAGAGAGCTGCTGAGCATCAGAGAAACTCCAGCTGGAGAAGCTGGGTCAAGTCGCGCACCAATCCGGGGGGAGGAGCCCTCTATCAGATGTCCAAGCCAGCCACACAGTGGTACAGCAGTAGTTTGGCGCCGACAGGTTCCCCACGTATGGCCCCTGCGAGCCAGGAGCAGGATATGGAGCTTTTGCTTCAAGAATGGGGTTCGTACTGGGAAGTCGGCAGCCTGCAAGATACGCTCCTCTGGCCCTCAGACATGGGGCCAGAGCTCCCGCCCTTTAGTCTGGACCAGCTCAAGAAGGTGCTTCGTAGTTTCAAGGCCTGCAGCGGCGCAGGCCACGACCAGATTTCGCCGCGGCAGCCTCTCGAGCTGCCAGATGAAGCACTTGAGTGTTTCAGGCAACTGAATTTCACCATCGAGAGCAGTTTGGTCTGGCCAGGGCTGTGGACCAAGGTCATTTTTATACTCAAGAGAACAGGAGGGCTGCGACCCATAGCTCTCATGCACGTCACCTCCAGAGTGCAAGGCCGTTTAAGGAGACCGCTCATTTGGCGTTGGCAAGAAGAGAACTTTCGTGAGTTCTGGTGGTCGACTCGGAGGAGGGGTTCGGATCGGCTCGTGTGGGTTCAAAGTGCCTTCGCCGAATAGGCCCAAGGTCGATGCACGCAAGCAGGCACAGTGCTTCTACACGTGCACAAAGCTTTTGAGAACGTTCGACATGGAGGGCTGCTTCAAGCAGCTCAGAACACGCATTCCCCAATCAGGCAGCTGCGTTTGCTCATCGAGCTGTATCGGGCTCCGCGTGTCCTCGATCACGCTGGGGTCGCCTCCAGCCCGCTGTGCACGCAGAAGACAGTGCCGCCTGGCTGCCATTTTGCCGCGCTCATCCTGCAGCTCATGCTTTTGACGCCGCTGGGTGCCGTGCGGGCCGCCTTTCCTCTGCGCGCTGCTCGGGGGGTTCAGATTGGGGCGGCGGTGGACGACACGGGGCTGCACAAGGTTGGTTATCCCGAGCAGGTGCGCGAATGGCTGGTCAGCGCTGCGGGTTTATTTCGCAAAGAGCTAGGTGGCATCTGCCCGTCAGCAAGGCCAAGTCTCGTCTGCTTGTTGCCTGCCCTCGCTTCCGCGAAGGCATTGCTCGGGACTTGCGTCGGGAGAAGGTGCTCGCGGTCCAGTCAGAACGCAATTTAGGCATCTATTATGCAGCAGACGGAGTCATCAAGCGTTTCGCTAAGCGCGCCAGGCGGACAGCCGCCCGAGTCGGACACAGCAAGCTTCTCAGTTTAACCGGCAAGCTGCACCACAGGAGAGTTCATTGCATGGTGCGCGCTGCCATTCAGGCCTCCGTTTCGTACGGGTCGGGGGCGATGGGCAGCAGCGGCCGTGAGCTCAAGGGAGCTCGTTCTCAGCAAGCGTCGGTGCAGACGCAGAAGTTGTCAGGCAGATCGGTCACTCTCATGTTGCAGCTCTCTCCTCTGCCACGCATAGATCCTGCGTGCAATCTCAACGTCGTTCCCCTTTCTCCGTCGCTATGCTTCTCTGGGGCGGGTGGGTTCCCCGTGGGGTTGTCGTGCGAGGTTTAGCAGGAGCGTGGCAGAGGTTTTCAAGCCACGGGTCGCTGTGGCAAGCAACTGGATGCCCTTTCACTGCGGCTGTGGCCACCGCGCTCCGTCTTGGCATAGTCATGGGCGGATTGTCATGGACGCATCCGTCAGTCGACACTTTCGGCACGCGCGACTGGTGCCCTCGCGCTGTGGGAAAAAACACAACAAGCGCTTGGGGCTAATGCTGATTCCTGGCTCTGGGAGCGCGTGGTTGATTACCTGCAGGCTCCCAGGCTCAAAAGGGGCCTGTTTTAGCGCCCATCCGCGCGGGCATGGCCTCGCTCAAGTCCCACGAAAAGGCCTGCGTTATCAGTGTTGTCTCAGGCGGTCAGCGGCCGCAGGATCGACCGTTTCAGTTGGGGCTCTCGCAAGAGCAGGGCGTGAGAGTGTGTATGTCCGCCCCGGGAACCCTAGTGCGCAGGCGTTTAGGATGCCCTGGCCACCAGGATCTGCTCCAGTTCGAGAGCCCCCCCCCCAGAATGTGCGGGCAGTATGCTAGCAGCAGCGCGTCATCCTCTCGTCCGCCTGCTCCTCGAGAGGTTGCTCGCGCCGCTGCTTGCCCCCCCCCCCCCCATCCCCACCCCCGCCCCGCCCCAGAGGAGGCGTGGCTGCGTGGCACACCCGATGATCTCGACGGGAACTGCTTCACAGATGGCAGTTTGTTCGACTCGGAGCTGCCCCCCACCGCGCGCTCGATGGGCTGGGCGATCGTCGCCCTGCATGACGATCCGTCTCTTCCCCCAGCCCGTGCGAGGCGTGCAGTGGTCGCGGGAGGGCCCCCTGTCGGCTTCTATGACATAGATGCGTGTGAGCTCTGGGCCTTTTACATGGGCCTCAAGCAGGCCTTGCCGAGCGCGTCCTTTTGGGCCGATTCCAGCTTCGTTTTCCATGGTGTCTGGGAGCGTGGCAGGATTTTCTGTTGCTCGAGGTCCTCGGCTTGGGCTGGTATTTCGAGGCTTGTCTGGCATGCCATCGATGGCCGTGGCGGGCTAGACGATCTGCGCCTCCACAAAGTAAAGGCTCATACCACGAGGTCTGAGCTGGCTCAGGGTTAGGTTTCTCTGCGTGCTCGTATGAGTAATGATATGGCCGATCAATATGCTAAGCAGGCTGCCGAGTGCACCAGAGCTTCGGAGTTGTACAGGCAGCAGTTCAATAATAACTTCCAAGTTGTGCACACTCTCACCAACTGGGTCCGCCTGTGTGGGCCGCCCATGGCCGATCTAGACTGTCTGCATGTGCCCCCGCCCAAGCGGGTTGCCAAGCCTAAGACAGACGTCCCAGTTTTGGGTGTCATTCCTCCCCCGCCCGCGGCCACGTCGGTCGAGAGTCGAGCCGATGTCGCGATCGCGGTGTTGCAGAGGGAAGGCCACCCCACGCGCCGTCCTTTTCCCTTCGCGTTAGTCGGTGGAACGCGCGGGGTTGTTTGCTCCCACTGCGGAGCTGGCGGGTTGGCGATCTCGAGGCAGCTCCGTGAATCCTGTCCTCCTGTTCCGTCTGCGTGGGGAAGGAGAGTACTGAAAGGTCTAGAGGTTGGCGGATATTTCCACGACGAAGAGTGAGTTTTGTTGGTCGAGGCCGGGAGGCCCGTCGAGTTTGAGCGCGTCGGGCAGGGCGTGGGGCCTGCCAGAACCCTAAGCGAGCACCCTGTCGCTGGCCCCTCGGTTGGTCGCCGCCCTCAGCCGAGGGTGACAAGAAGGTCGTCCTGATGGGTGCTCGCCAGGGAAGCTCTCAGTTTCCCTTGTTGGGCGGCGGTGGGGTGACTCATCGGTCCGCCAGCTGCGTGCGCAGGAGGAGGTGGAGATTGACGCTGGCATGCGGCCGTGGGGCTCTCACCGACGTCGCAGGGTGCTGGGCGCGCTGACAGCGATCGGGGATGCTGCCCGCCTCGCGGGCAGGGGCAGGCGGAACGCCCTTCTGCCGAGGGGCGCATGGCCGAGCTGCCCACATTTGGAGTCGTCTAGGCAGGGGGTGCCACGGGAGCCTGCGCCCGAACGGGCTGCCGAGCCCAGCCGAGGAGGAACAGGTCGAAGAGGATGCGTGCATCGTTGTCGGGTTCGTGGCGGTGGGCAGTGGGTGGCCTGGGGCGTGCGTAGACTTGTTGTCGCTTGCAGGAGAAAGCTGTATTCCAATGCCGGTGCCTTTCCTCGTCGCCACGGCGGGACTCGCTGGGCAATTCTGGTAGAACGCACCCCGGGAGAGGTCTGGGCAGTAGCGGTATCCCATCCGTTTTGCTTCCCGAAGGGCGAATCGGAGGATGAAGGAAATCTGGGGAACAGAAGTGCATGAAGGAGTCGCAGGGGAAGGATGGAGCAGGGCGGGGGAGGAGACGAGGGGGGAGATGGGGCTGCAGGAGGAGGAAGGGGAATGGGGAGGTCGAGGGAGCTCGAGGAGGAGGGGGAAGAGGAGGAGGGGGAGGAGGAGGAGGAAAGAGCAGGAGGAGGCGGAGGAGGAGAGGGGGAGGAGGAGGAGGAGGGAGGAGGATGAGGGAGGAGGACAAGGAGGAGGAGGAACAGGAGGAGGAGGAGGGTAATGAGGAGCAGGAGAGGAGAGGAGGAGGAGGAGGAGGAGGAGGAGGAGGAGGATGAGGAGGAGGTGGAGGAGGAGGAGAGGAGGATGGAGGAGGAGGAGGAGGAGGAGGAAGGAGGAGGAGAGAGGAGGAGGAGGGAGGAGATGGAGGGAGGAGGAGGATGGAGGAGGAGGAGGAGGAGGAGGAGGCGACGGAGGGAACGGGGGGAAACGGCGAAGAGAACTAACGATACCTTCTCCACGGCTCTGCGTTGTTCTGGGGCGGCGTTCTACGGGGTAATCTGGACGAGCGGGTGGGTTGGTGTTTCCGATGTCGTTTTCACGGCCGCATTCGCATCGCCCTCTGTCCTCGAATATGACATTCCTTTTCTCCCCTCCGTTGTTCCCGCTTTCTCTTGGAGACTCTCGCCCAACTTCCTGGGCTGCCCCTCTCCCAGCCCCCTCCCCTCCCCTCGCCCCGCGGG
>CAUYUJ010016460.1:597500-629122 GCA_963575745.1 Prorocentrum cordatum | reverse complement strand
CGCGGATCCAAGAAATCCGCGCGGAGCGCCAAAAAGTGTTGTGGTAATGGTTTTTGTTCCTTCTTCGATGTTTCCCTTCTCCGAACACGGCAACAGTCAGCCCAACCAGGAAGAAGCTTAGGCCTCAAGAGTGAGCCCCAGAATCTGTCCCAGGGGTGAGCGGCGGTCACACACTGAGAGGAGTCTGTGAAGGGGCCCAGGGACACAAATGAATAGGCACAAATTCCAGGACTCCTTATGTTTTCCCATCTTTCTGTTTTTTTCGCCGCGCGCCATGGAGGGGGGCCCAGCGCAGATCCAAGAATTTCGCGTGGAGCGCCAACAAATTATGTTTATGCAGTTTACTCTTCTTCTAGCGGCGGCGGCGCTGGCGTGGGCGTTGAAGGCTGAGCGCCCAGCTGGAGGCCCACCATCTGAGAAGGCCCCCCCTTCTTTTCCTCCTTCTCCTCCTCCTGAGAAGCACACGGTCTCATCATCCATAGCCCCCCCTCCCCCGCCCTCCTCCCCCCCTGCCCCCCCCCCCTCGCGCCACCCCCCCAAGTGCGCCGCCGAACCTCGTGTATTCAAATAGCGCGGCTGCGAGCCTCAGCATATGCGGGGGTAGCCCACACATCTGACGTCGTGGTTTTGTCAGAGCGTGCCCCTGCAGAGGCCTGTTGTGGAGGACGATCAACGAAGGGGAAGCGTGTGGCCAAACACATTCCAGATGACTTAGAATGTTGTATACATGTAAAAGCATGGTTCCAATAGTTTCAAACATTTTCTCACGTTGCAACACACTTTTGAGTCAATGATAGGATTGTCAGGGTGTCCATTGTCATGGCATCCACAAGAGGCCTGGACCCCTTCCCAGCGACGGACTTTGCACCCTGCGCCGTTTCATGGCGCTCTCTGCGGCCCAGGAGGCCCCCCAGAAGCCCGAAAACTGCCGAACACCTCCAGCCGAAAAAGCCTAAACTGCCGCGAGGCGAACAGTGCCGGCGTCCTCCTCGTTTTATGACGGCCTCGGCGCCTGGCGAGGGCCCCCCGAGGCCGTAAACTGCCAAAAACCTCCAGAGGCCTACACGGAGGCTTTCCGAAGGGGGGGGGCAGCAGCAGCAGCAGCAGCAGCAGCAGCAGCAGCAGCAGCAGCAGCAGCAGCAGCAGCAGCAGCAGCAGCAGCTTCAGCAGCAGCAGCAGCAGCAGCAGCAGCAGCAGCAGCTGGAGGATGAGGCGATTGGACGGGATTGTGAAGCTCGCTGTAGGCTAAAAGGGTACCGAAACCCATGCTCAGGGATGAGGCGATCATCGGTGAAGTACCGGGAGACTGGGGGGCAGCTTGTTGGAAATCCGTGCTGGTAGAACCCCGTAGGTGGACGGCAACGGGCCACATCCTTTCAGTACATGGGATGGTCGGAATCTAATGCCAATAGCCGTGGAGCTAGCTCCGGGGGCGGTACCACTCACCGTGATGGAGCGAGCCCACGGAGAGGATGTGTATCGAAGTGCTCCAATATCAGGTCTGGACCAGGCTTTGAACAGTCTTTGGGTCTTCGGGACTTTTTCTCTTTTTCGTTTTCTCCTTTTCTCTTCGCTTTGGGTCTTCGGGGCTAAAGTTCACCGGTCGTTCTGGAGTGCCCAGGCAGTCGCCCTGGCTGCGCGCTCCTGCGGCTGACCTGGTCTAAGAAGGACTTCGATCAAGCGCCCTCTCTCCCCTTGTGGCTCTCGCACTTTCTGCCACGCGCAGATGCTGGGGTCGTCACGACGAGGAACATGAGGAGCAGGAAGTCAGGAAGGGTGGGTCAGGGGCGGCCTGACCGATCCCGAAAACACCGACGAGGCTCGAGGAGGAGGAGGAGGAGGAGGAGGAGAGCGACTGCGGAGGGTCCAAGAAGAGGATCGAGGGAGGGGAGGAAGAGGATCGAGATGTAGGAGGAGGAGGAGGAGGAGGAGGAGGAGGAGGAGGAGGAGGAGGAGGAGGAGGAGGAGGGTAAGCAGAACGATCGCGGAGCACCGCGGGGGATCGCGGAGGAGGAGTGGCTGGCGCAGCAGGAGGAGAGTCGCAGGATTCGCAGCAGCAGCAGCCCACACGAGGAAGTCCGAGTCCCACCCGGGAAGGCCCCCCTGCAAGAATCAGTTGGGCCCGGCAGCGCCCCTCCACAGCCCAGGCGACCCGCGAGCTCGGCCGCCGGGAGGGCCACTTCGCCTGGGAGGCGCTGGCAGGGGGACGCCTCCGCAGGGCTCGTCTCGATGCATCCGGCTCGATTCGATTCGAGTTCTCAAAGGAGGCCCACTGGCCTGCTGATTTCTGCCGATTTGACTTCTCCCGACTTGGACGCCGATTTCCGCCGATCCGATTCATGTCGATCGCCGATCCGACTCATCGATTCGATTCTGGGTTCGCCTGCCTCCGGCACGATCTCTCGGAAGGATAGACTGTTCCCGAGCGGGCCTTTTGGATCTCACCGAGCGCGTTTCATTACTCGCAAAGCGCCTACTCGCAAGCGTCAGAGGAAAAAGCATGTGTTCGCGTTCGCCTCGCTGTACCGGATCGCAGATCTCCCGCGCCAGATCCTGGCGATTTGCGAGTGGTTATTTTGCGAGTAGTGGAACGCGCTTGTCTAGGATGTGAGCATCTGCGAGCGGCGCTGAAACGCCAGTGCTGTGCCGTCCCGTCGTTTTGTTCTGCGGGCCGTCGTGTTGTGCCGTCGGGTGGCCTTGTCCTTCCCCCTTCCCCCTGCTCCAGTGTTCTTCTACCATCTTGCACCCCGCTTCCCTTCCTCTCCCCTTCCCTTTCGTCTCTCTCGCGCGCCATTGGTTTTCGCCGTCCCCTCCCGCTGTGCTTTTCCGAGACCAGGATGGTAATGCTGGGTGTGAATGTGAGGGTGATGTCGGGGGTATTCGTCGTGCTGGTGATTGAAGGCGAGGATTCTGATAATGCGGGTGGCCATTCTGATAACGTTGACGCAGGTGGCGATGATCAGGATACTGGGTACTGCTATTGGGGGTAGCGGCTGTGATCTTGCTGATGGTGACCATTGTGGCAAAGCTGATAACGATGGCGATGACGTATGCGATGTCGATGGCAATGATGGTGATCATGGCGATGCCGATATCAGTGACGAATGGATGCGTAATGATGTTGATGGCGGGTGCGGTCATGATGATGAGGATGGCGTTGGTGATGACGATGAAGATGTTGAGGATGATGCGGATGATGCTAATGCTGCTAAGGACGGTTTCGCTGGTGATGATGTTGCTAAGAATGATAGTAATGGTGGTAAGGTTGATGTTGTTGCTGCCTATAATGCTGATGTTGCTGATGGTGATGGTGGTGGTGTCGACAATGATGCTGATGATGCTGATGATAGTGATGCTAATGATAATGATGACGATGATGCTGTTGGTGCTGGTGATTGTGATGCTGATTCGGACGATCATGATGATGCTGTTGATGATGGTGATGATGGTGATGGTGATGGTGATGACGTCGATGATGACGATGATCCTGCTGGTGATGGTGTTGCTGTTGATGATGATGATGATGATGATGATGATGATGATGATGATGATGATGATGCTGATGCTGATGCTGATGATGGTGATGGTGATGGTAATGATGAGGATGGTGGTGGTGATGCTGATAATAATGATGATGGTGGTGACGGCCACGCTGTTGATAATGTTGTTGACGGGAAGAGCCGCTGCACGATCAGCCTTGCTTGTTGTGCAGGTTTTCAGTGCCGTCTCCTGCGCTTGACGCTTACCCTGCTCTTCCTCGGCCTCCACCCCTCTGCTCCCCCCCGCTCCAGCTTCATGCACTTCTTCCTTCTGTCACCCCTCCACCTCCTCTGTCTCTCCTTCCTTCACCCCACATTTCCTCGACCTCCTCTCTTCCCCCCTCCTCCGCCCCCTCCACCCCTCCCTTCGCTGCTTCATGTTCCCCGTCACCCTCTTTTGGGCAGGCGTTCAACGCCTATGCCTACGACATGCCCCGGGAGAAGGGCCGGGGCGTGCTGGGAACCGCGCTGGTGGTCGAGGATAGATCTTCTTGCCTCGCCGGCTTGTCGTTCGGGGGCAGGAGCGAGACGGGCGGGTGGGCTCCGGTCCAGAGGAGCAGGTGCGTTTCTTGCGCTGGCCAGCGTGCTGCGGCGTCCCGAAGGGAAGGGGCTTCGCAGAGGACTGGCACACCGTGGCAGCGTGCGTCAGGACCCGTGGCACTTGCCGTTCGACTGGAGAGCTCTCCGCGCTGGGGTCACGCGTCATCGAGCCTAGAGTGTCGCGCCGCCGATCCTGGCCCACCACGCTTGGGCGCGGCACGCTAAGCACGTCCCAGCCCCTCAGCGTCATCGTCCTGTTTTTTCCCCCGCCTCTCGCCTCCCCCCAGGCGAAGCGGAGCGACGCTCCAACAGTTCGCAGGGCATGCCAAAAGAAAAGTGTGCGGCGGTTGATTTTCGACACTTACGGGTTTCGCGGAGCTGGGCGTCGTAGAAGCACATCGCGCGTGCCAGAGCGGGCCTCGCCTTCGAGAAGTCGGGAAGCATGCCCCTCGCCCTCGGTGGAGGCGAGCGGAAAGGTCGGCGGAGGTCTGCGGAAGCGAAACGTTGGCGGCTCTGCTGCGGAAGTTCGGCTCAAGCCTGTCGGAAGTTCGGCTCAAGCCTGTCGGGCGTCGAGTAAAAGAGGCCGATAAATGGAGGGTGGGGAAAGGTGCACCTTTTCTGCCCCAAAGGGGCCCTGATGAGGCCCCCTGGGACCCAAAAGGGGCACGACAGATGGACGTTTCTCCCCCCCCCCAACACTTTTCGCCTCCCCATTAATTCACGCCCGACCTGTGGGCGTAACAGTGCACTTCGCAAGAGAGGTCAATGTTGGCGTTCCCAGGGGTCCTGGGTCCCTGTTGCGCCGCTGGTGCGCCCCCGCACACATCGCAGCGGCCGTCACCCCCAAGAGTCCAAGTCATCCGGGCATCGCGAAGAACCACAACCACAAAAAAAATGATTGATGGGGAGGTACCCCTATCGGGGAAGAACCCACTCGACCTTGACTTGAACACTCTTGTTGTGGTCGTCGCCGATTTGGCCGTCCTTGAACACCACATCGACCACAGCCAGCATCAAGCTGGCTTCGGTTTTCTGGCGATTGTGTTGGCATGCGCAGGACATCCCCCAGGGTGTGGCTTCGATGTGGATGTGGTCGCCTGCTGTCCCACCAGAGCATCGCGCGCTGGCAACTGGCTTGCCTTTCCCTGGGGGGGGGTGCTCTGGCGGGTTCACCCTCACGAGGGCGGGTGAGCCGCCATATGAACGAAATGGGGCTCTGAGGGGAATGGGAGCAGGTATCTTTTTAAGGAGCAGGTCTGGGAGCATGCCCTGGGAGCAGGTCTTTTTAAGGAAGCTGCTTCTGGAGGACATGCCTCCAACCGCTACGGTGGTGGGAGGTTCCTGGTTAGCCATCTTTCTGCGACCAATATTCGATCCGCGCGGATTTCTTGCATCCGCGCTGGGTCCCCCCTGGCGGCGTTTCCGCCGCCGCCCCCGGCGCGCTCCGCGCGCCAGGTAGGGGGGCCCAGCGCAGATCTAAGAAAATTCCGCGCGCAGCGCCAACAGTTTATGTTTATGCCGTTATTTCTTCTAATTCTGGTTCGGTCTTGCTTAAGCCTCTGCAGAGGCGAGGCCCTAAGTGATGGGCCGGTTGTCCACCACCACTACCACAGGTAGGAGAGGGAGGAGGAGGAGGAGGAGGAGGAGGAGGACCTTCCCATCTTTCTCTCCGCCCTACCTATAGTAGTGGTGGTGGTGAAACATCGGCCTATCACTAAGGGGGGCCGCTTGGGCCCAGGAGTCTGCCCTCCCTGGCGGGCGCGTGCTCCTCCGTAGTTTCTCGACGTTGCCTGGGTCCGCTCGCGCACGTCCTAGCTTGACTGTGGTAGGAGGAGGCGGAGGAGGAGATGGAGGAGGAGGAGGAGGAGGAGGAGGGTGACGACGACGACGCTTCCACAAAAGCCTCTGGAAGCCCCCAGGGCCCGACAAAACGACAAACTTTCAAATGTCCCGCGTGCAACAGTTTGGAAGAGTTTGGAAGAAGACGAGAGCGGCCGCGCGGGGGGCGAGGGGGACAAACTTTCAAAACATGTGTTTTCAACCACCTCTGGGCTCCGTCGTTGCCACAAAGATGTGACATCGCGAATCTTCACGACTGGCTACACCCCATCGTCCTGCTGCATTTTTCGAGGTGGATCGATCTGTGATGGTCCGGGGGCCCGGAGCTGGGCGAAACTGCCCGGTGTGAGAAAACTGCATCGCCCTGATCTCGGGGACCGATCCCCGATCTTCGGTCATCGGTGACGACGGCGACGGCGGCGGCGGCGGCTTCGACTTCCTCCTCCTGCTCTTGCCACCTCCTCCTTCTCCTGCCTCCGCCTCCTCGTGCATCCTCCAGCATCCTCCGGATGCCTCCTCCTCCTCTTCCCGCCTCCCTTCCTGCCTCCTCCTCCTGGCATCGCCCTGACGTGTGCACTTTGTTTCTCTCCGAGAACCATCGGATAGTTTGTTGGGTCATCTGGCGAGAAAATGCACGCACAGAGCCGAAAGGTGCACGGGGAGTGGACGTCCGAGCGATGCCGAGCTCCTCCTGCCTCCTCCTCCTCCTGTCCCTGGGGCCTCCCCCCATCCACCCTCCCTCCATCCCTCCTTCTCCTCTTCCTGGGGCCTCCTCTTCCCCTTTTCCCTGGGGCCTCCCTCCCTCCTCGAGGAGGAGCAGGAGGAGGAGGAGGAGATGAGGAGGAGGAGGGGGAGGAGGAGGAGGAGGGAGAGGAGTAGGAGGAGGAGGAGGAGGAGGAGGAGGAGGAGGAGGAGGAGGAGGAGGCGGAGGAGGAGGAAGGAGGAGGAGGAGGAGGAAGAGGAGGAGGAGGAGGAGGAGGAGGAGGAGGGAGGAGGATTGTAGGAGGAGGGAGGAGGAAGCGAGCGGAGGACGGAGGATGGACGGGAGGAGGGAGGCGAGGGAGGAGAGAGGAGGGAGGACGGGAGGAGGAGGGCAGGGAGGGGTGGACGGAGGGAGGAGCCGAGGAGGAAGGAGGAGGAGGAGAGGAGGAGGCAGAGTTAAGGAGGAGGAAGGAGGAGGAGGAGTGGAGGAGGAGGAGGAGGAGGAGGAGGAGGAGCTGCAGCAGGCGCGGCGGACCCTTCGGGATCCGGGCGCCGACACGCGGGCCGAGACGGCGCAGCCTTCTGAGGCGCCCCCCCCCTGCCCGGTCCTTGCCGGACCGGAGCCCCCCGCCCTCTCCTAGCGCGGCGTTCTGCTCGCTCGCCACCGCGGCCGCCGTCGCCGCAGCAGCCCTTCGTCGCCCTCGACAGTTGCAGTCTGGCCGAGGTACGTATCACTCAGAGGAGGGAAATCCACCCAGACGTGATCGCGTCGTAACATCAAAAGATCAGGGCGGGAGGTGCTTGGTCGATTTCGGTCCTTGGGAGCTCTCGCCTGGCCTCGGGACCGTCAGACATCGACTCAGGATGAAAACTGGTCCCGGAGACAGGGTTGTGACGTCCAGGGGCCCCGTCTTGAAAACATGAGGACGTCGAATATTTTGGTACCCCTACCCTTCTCGCGTTTTTTTCTCTTTCGCCCTCCTATCTCGTCGCCACCGTTGGATTCGCCTCGACATGTTGGTCAGAGAGCACCCCGGGAGAGGTCCGGGGAGACGCGGTATCAGTAACTTTTGACTTCCCCATAAGATCGGGTTCGGTTCGGGGAGGCTACCCTGATGTGCATCCTGCGGAGGGTACTCTTGGATGTTTTGTGTGTTTTGGCCGGCGGAGTATCTAACTTTCGTGAAGGATCTCCTTCTGTCCTGGATCCGGCTGTAAACAATATGAATACTACTATCCCTCCTCTCCTGAAGTTGTCCAAAAGATCTCCCGCCTCTTCCGCGTGCTTTCTTCTCAAAGGAATTCAAGAGTTTGTGCAGTCATATTGCTTTGTGTTTTTCAGAATGGTGCTCCCGCTGCAGCGTGGGCCTCATGTTCGGATCGGCGCTTTGCTCCCGTCGTTTAGAGTGGCGCTCTCGACCCAGCGTGGGCCACTTTTCCGGACCCGAGTCTTGCTTCATTGTGGTCCCTCTTTATTTCCCCTCCGCCTTCCCCTGGTCCTCCTGTCCCCCCCGCTCCATCCACTCCAGTCCCTGCTGCTGCTGCTGCTGTTGGTCTCGCCTCAGCGCGGGCCACTTTTCGGAATCTCAGTGCTTTGTTCATCCTTGTAGCCCCCTCATTTCCACTCCGCTTTTGTTCCTTCCGCTTTTGTTCCTGCTGCTGGTGTTCGTCCTCATCCTCTTCCTCCCGCTCATCCTCCTGCTCACCCGCCAGCTCCTTCTCTTGTGCGCGCAGCTTCCCTGTTTCCGACTGCGCACGACACGAAGTCGTCTTTCTGTGGGAGTCGCAGGTCGGCCATGACAGGCGTCGGCGGATGGAGAAACATCAGCGCCATGGAGAGGGGTGGGAAGAAGGGATCGGGCGTCGGATGAGGCGCGAGCCAGCGCGCCTCTCCTCCTCCTCCTCCCTCCTCCTCCTCGGACTCTCCTCCTCCTCTTCCCTCCTCCTCCTCCTCCTATCCCTCCTCCTCCTCCCTCCTCCTCCCCCTCCTCCTCCTCCTCCCCTTGGGGGGCGACAGGGCGGATGAGGATGAAGAGGGGGCAGCAGGAGGAGGAGGACCCCTCCTCGCCCCCAGACGCCGTGCGGCCTCCAGGGTCCAGGCCGGCGCAGACCTGGCGCACGCCCGCGGGGAGCGGCCCAGCGACGACGACGACGAAGACGACGACGACCCACACGAAGGCGTTCAAGATTGGTACCTCGACAGGTCGGCTGGGGTCGCCCGACTCGCCGATCCCACTGAAGGGAAAATTGTGCAACCTAAAGTTGAAGAATCGCCTTTTTTGACCCCCCTTTTCCGCCCCCCTTGCCTTACTGTTCAACAAGCGCTCCTGGAGAAGCGAGGCCGGAAACAACACTCATTATCTCAACATCTCGATCGCAACACGGCGGTGGCCTTCGTTAAGGATTGTGCCCAGGAGGCTGCAGACTCTGGAGGAATTCTTCATTGATGAGGGCGGCGGTGATATCCATGGCCGATCCGCGATTGGAGCTCCACCAGCTTCTAGACCATGGGTTCCGCCGTATCTAAGGGTTCCTTGTCCAATGCCCCTACCATGTTCGCCATCGTGAAGGCCCGAGGGGTGGAGGGGGGATTTTGGTCCTCTCCAGTTCGGGCGCTGTTGCTGTGCAGCTGCATTCCTGAAGCTGTTCCTCTTCGCCTCCCCTCCCTCTTCCCCCCCTCCCTTCCTTTTCGACCCCCAGGGCTTCCTTCCCTCCCCCTCCCTCCCCCACCCCCCCCCCTCCCCCTCCCTTTCCCCCTTTACTCCCTTCCCCTCCCATTACCCCTCCCCTCCCCCTCCCCTCCCCCCCCCCCTCCCCCCCCCTCCCCCTCCCTCCCTCTCCCTCCCCGCCCCCTCCCAGGGCTTCCTTCCAAGACATATTGCGGAACGATGTGTTCCATCCCGCTTTCTCGTCCAGCTCGGCCCGAAGGGGGCCGTTTTGCCGAGCCCCGTGGCCGTCAAAAGTACGCGTCCGGGGCGAAGGTGGTTTTCCCCCCCTGCAAGGGGGAGGAGGCGAGACCTGTGGGGCCACGGATTGAGAGACAATACATTTCGATTCTCGTTTCGGGGACCTTCTTGGGACACACATAATGGACTTGTTCGGCTCCAGTTCGACTCAAGTTCGACTCAAATTCGACTCAGGTTCGACTCATATCGACGGACGTTCGACGCAGCTTCGACGCAAGAGTGGAGCGAGTGTCTCCAGGAAGGTCCCCAGAACGAGCATCCAAGATTGAGAGACAATCCATCGGATGTGCGGGCTGGCGGATTGCGCTTGTTACAAGCAGAGCGCTTTGTCTGTGCCTGTGCGTGCCGCCTCCGTCCCCGGCGATGCGTGGCAATGACGCTGCCTGTGCGTGGCCTGCACAGGACCTTCGCGACGGTGCCGTCACCTCGGCGGAGCAGGACAACCCAAGCCCGCGTTTAGGTCGGGAGACGATGTCGTCACCAACGCCGCCGATGACCACGCGAGCCATATTGACGCTTTTTTGTTTTCCCAGCGCGGAGACTGCCCTATGGCGTGGAAAGATGACAAGCAGGGGGGAGGGAGGGATGAGGAGGAAAGGGGGTGCGGCGGGCACGCCGCCCGCCTTCGTGCAAGCGGCGGCCCCGCCAATTCAGCCAATTGGCCCGCCGTTTCGGGCGCCTCGCGGCGCGTGGCGAGCCGCGCCCGCAGCGCCGCCCGCCCCCGTGCAGTCTTTACACGCGAGCGCCGAGTCCTGTGCGCCGAAGCCGGTGATCCCACGAGGAGTCCCCTGACGGAGCCGGGCCTCGTGCTTAGTTATGTTCCACGGCGTGGGTCCCCTGGAGCTCTCGACCTCCCAGGTGTAGCCGCGTTTTTTGTTACGACAAGTCCTCACGACAGTTCAACATGGCAGGGCAAATTCATCTGTACACCCCTTCGCGGAACATCTTCTGCCAGCCCAGCCGAGCCTTCTCTGGAAGATCTGGACAGTCCGACTGCTCGCGATATCGTTGGCTTCGGTAGCAAATCATGGGAGCCTGGTATACCCTCTTTAGTCCGTCTTTAGCGTCGACTAGCGTCGATTAGCGTCTGGGAGTCGATGAGATAGCACCGAGTATGCGCCGGCGTCGAAAAGCGTCAATTGATCGTCGATTAGCGTCGATTTAGCGTTGACTTAGCGTTGATTCAGCGTCGATTCGCAAGAACCGCCACAAGATAGTATGGGGGGCTCCCATGAGTTGCCACCAAAGTTGGGCAGACGGTTGAACACACACACACACACACAGATACACACACTCACATCATGCCAAATACAGACCGCCACAGCATGGCTGGCTGACCTGGCTCGACCTCCTTCTCCTCCTCCTGCGTCTCCTCCTCCTCCCCCTCTCCCTCCCCCTCCCCCTCCCGCTCCGCCTACAACGTCTTGTCGTGACACAGCCGAGCTGCTGCGAAGCCGAGGGCGCCAAAGAGGGCCGGCAGCTGGGCGCGGCGCCTCCTTTAAAGAGAGGGCGGAGCGAGGCCGGAAGCAGATTCGTATAGCGAGCTCAGGGCGGCAGCATCCCGGCACACAGCACGGAGCAAGGCTGTGATCTCGCAGAGGAGGAGGAGGAGGAGGAGGAGGAGGAGGAGGAGGAGGAGGAGGAGGAGGAGGAGGAGGAGGAGGAGGACCAGGAGGAGGAGGCGGAGGAGGAGGAGGAGGAGGCGGAGGAGTATATGCCAGGATAGTGGTCCGAAGGCTGACAACGCTGGGATGCAGAAACACTCTGATAAATAAGCCCATGAAGCAGCACGAACTGGTCCACTGTGAATACCTCCAGAATTGAGTGACACCCTCGGGAAACGAAATGCCGAGCTTAGTTAACTGAAATGGACTCCGCTCTATCGGGCCTCCCCAAGGGTAACTGTCCAACCTCCAAGCAATCATGAAGATCGCGTCATCCACAGACAGCCTCGCAGAACGGCGCCGCAGCCAAGAATACCAGCCAAACTGTTCATTCGTTCCATACGAGAATGCTGCACCAACTTGCCATTACCTAAGGAGAGCAGCCCAACGTGAACAACTCCACCATGTTTGCTCTGCCTTAGGCCTGAAACATGGACCACAAACTCGCCGATGGAGCCCAGGAAGGTGAGCCAGACTAAACAAAGCGACCTGATCACCTGCGAAGCTCACTACGTTGAAGGTGCACGTGGCCGCACCGCCGAAGGGGCGGCCTCCAGCGGCGGTAAATTGCAAGAGCCGCACTGCCGTAGGGGCGGCTTCCAGCGGTAGACACGAGGAGGGCGCTTGGCAGGGTGCTCTTTGTCCGTGTGCGCACCACTGTAAGGGCGGCCTCCAGCGGCGAGAAGTGCAAAAGCCGCACCGCCGTTGGGGCGACCTCCAGCGGCAGACACGAGGAGGGCGCCTGGCAGGGTGCCCTTGTCCATGTCGTCCGCACCGCCGTAAGGGCGGCCTCCAGCGGTTATGCCTGAAAGGGCCTCACCGCCGTAATGGCGGCCTCCAGCGGCAGAGACGAAGAGGAAGCACATGTCCGCACCGCCGTATGAACGGCCTCCAGCTGCAGAAGCGAAGACCCCGTCCATGCCCGCACCGGAGACGCCAGCTGTCTTCTGTGGCAAAGTGCTGCACCGTCAAATGTATGTCCAGACGTGAATCAGAAATCACACTGTGTATTTTGAAGGGTCCACCATGCGGGCACCTCGCATCCAGGATACGCATGCTCTCCGTGGACGGCTCGAACAATACCTCTTCTGCAAACCCCCACGAGATCGAAAACTCCACCTGTATTCCGACGTGCAAGACAACCGAATCTCGCGTCCGTCCTGTTTTCGTCTGCGGCGCTGGGCTGGTGGCGTCCCTTGCTGGGCCCCCCCTCGCCCCCGCAGCGGATGAGTGGCTCCGCCCGAGGACGAGCCCATCAACTTCAAGGACTTCTGCCACGTCTTGGTCGAGGCGCCCGTCAGGGTGGCCCTGCCCCCCCCCCCCGCGGGCGGTCTGTCTGAGCCCCTTCCCTGACCTCCCCAGACATCCGACGTCTCGGGCGGTCGGCAACGAGGGGTGACTTACATGGGGCGTGAAGAAGAGGGCCCCACAGGGGCCCTTTCTTGGGCCCCTTCTGGGGCCCTGCTGGCTCCAGGGGGGCCTCTTCCTTCACCGACCCCCCCAGGGCCACCCCCCAGGAGCACCCGCCCGAACGTCGGGGCCTCTGCCTGGCCCGGCCCCCCCCCCCGCCGGACCTCTCGGCCGCATCGCGGGGGGCAGGATCCCGGGCGGCCTGCCTGCCGGCTCGCGGCCGTTCTTTCCGGAGCCAGGGGGCCCCGGCCAGCAGGGGCGGCGCCCGTCCTGGCCCGCGGGCCTCGCGCGGGCGGGGGCCCTCCCGGGCGGCTCCGCTCTCCGGGCTTCTTGCGGTGGCAAGTCGTGGGGGCCTGGTGTGCCCTCTGAGAGTTCCGCCTGTAGCGTCGATGTAGCGTCGATTGGCGTCTGGGAGTCGATGAGCTCTCGCCGATTTAGCGTCGAGTTGGCGTCGAGTAGCGCCGATTTAGCGTCGACGAGCGTCCACCTAGCGTCGATGAGCGTCGATTCGCAAGAGCCGACAAGATGGGATGGGAGGCTCCCATGAGTTGACACCGGAGGTTCTTCATCCCAGATCGTGTCCTGTAGCAATGCCCCTGGGGCCCGACGCGGGCCTCAGTCCCGTCGCCCATATTGGGGAACGACTGGCGGAAGGACGATTGGGAAGGAGCTTTGCGAAACCCCATTTTGATTCGAAAAGTGCGTATCGCTTGCCCCCCCATGTTGTATGCCCGATGCAGCAACGTGCCCTCAGACCCGCGCTGCCTACAGAAGGCAGAGGGTGTGGACCTCTGCGCGCAGGATCCTCCTGAGGGGTGCGTTGAAAAAAGATGGGAAGAGTTTGATTGAGATCCAGAAAGGTCCTTGCCTTCGATGATCAAAGGAGTTGTCCTTTCTTCCGCCGCGGAAGGCGGCGGAAGGAAGGCGGACGGTCGGCGGAAGTAAAACGAGGCCGCCTCCCCCGGCGGAAGGAAGGCGGATGGGCGGCGGAACTTAAACATGCCCCCCCAAGAGATAAACACGTTTCCGAAATCGCCCATCGGTATGCATGTATGTATGTGTGCATGCATGCATGCATGCACGCATGTCTATGACAGAGCAGAGCCGGATGTTGATTGTGCGTGCCCGTTGGAGGACGGCAAGCCCCACGCTCAGAGTGGTCCGCGACCAAGCGCGGGGTGCGGGGAGGCCCAGCCAAGGCGCCCCAGTGGATGCTCTTGGAGTGCCAGGGAGATCTCGGCCTCGGGAGCGCGGGCGCGGCGTGATCTACGAGACAAGAACATGCGTTTGGGCATGTCGGGCATCATCGTTCCAGCATCGACATGAGTATTGGCATAATCACCAACACTGGCATCGACAGTAGCATCGGCACCACACCAACGCGCCCCGAGGAATGCGGCCGCACAGGGTACTCTAAGAGGGATGGCGGCCCTGGGAGCGCGGACGCAGTGTGCCCTGGGAGCGCGGACGCAGCGAGATTTTCCGAGGGGCTTTGGTAGATCGTCGCCTTGCCAGCGCGGACGCAGCGTACTTTAGGAGGGGTCGTGGCCCTTGCAGCGCGGACGCAGCGTGATCTTCAAGGGATGACCCCGGCCGTGGCCCTGGGAGTGCGGATGCAATGCAAGTTTGCCAGAATAATGGCCCTGAGGGCGCGAATCCAATGCAAAAGGCAAGTAGTTGAGGCGCTTGAAGCGCGGATCCAGAATATTGTTCAAAGGATCGTGGCGTTGGGACTTGGAAAGGATCGTGGCGTTGTTCAAGGGATCATGGATCGTGGCGTTGTTCAACGGATCGTGGATCGTGGCTTTGTTCAAGGGGTCGTGGCGTCGGATCCACAGTAGTTGATTTGCAAGGGACCTTGGCTTTTGGAGCACGGGCCCAGTGGAATTCGCAAAGGATCTTCTGGGCCTGGGTGTGTCGATCTGGCACAGTGAAATACACAAAAGACATTCTGAGCCTACACACCTGATGATGGGACGGTTAGTCCCTCCGGATTCCGCAGCAACTGCGACATCGACTGGGGCTGCGAAAACGCCCTGTATCAGGTACCCGGCGGAACCAGGATACGGCCAAAGACAATGGGCGCGGGGAACGGCCCGTTGCGCAGTTCCGGGTCCACGGACTTTTGGCACGGAGTACAGCGCCCAAGCGATGACGCACCTCAATACCTTTAACGGTTCTCTTGACCTCGGGCACCACGTCCGAACCGCCCGTCCTGTCCCTGGCAACGCATCACGGCGATCCTCTTCGAGCACGACCTGTTCGGCGCCTTCGGCACCTTGCCCTCTCCCTCCCGTCCTCCCCCTTACCTGAAAATGGGACGGTTTGTCCCCCCTGATTCCGCAGGATCTGCCTGCCTCCGGCAACTGGCGGTGACGCCCGGCTGCCAGCGCGGGGCTGCCCTGGCGCTGGCTGGCCCGCCTGGTCGGCCCTTCTCCCCCCTGCCCGCTTTTCCCCTCCCCGTTCGCTTCCCCCCCTCCCGCATGGCGGCCGCGCCCGGCACAGCGCGGCTTTGGCCCGGTGCCCGGCGCTCGCACACACCTTGCCGCTTCGGCGGCCCCGGCGCAGCGCGGCCCCGGCCCGGCCCTGGGCACCGCGGACAACAGCAGCGCAGAGCGCGGCTTCGGCCCGATCCCACGCGCTCGCCATTGCAGGGCAGGCTTCCACCCTCCAGCACACCGGCACCCTGTCGGTCGTTAGTGGCGGCATCTGCCTGGCATGTCCCTGCCGCGCCTCAGACGGTGGCTCCCGTACCCTGGGTCTGTGGCACCTGGGGCAACCACGGCCCGCCACCCGCTCCCGCATCCTGTTCGGTGGCACAACGATGTAATTACTTCGGCTCAGCGATGCTCCCTATCTTCCCTGGTCGTCGCCTGTTGGATACAAGGCGAGTCCTCTCCTGACGCCACTTGAGGCTGGTGTACGACGCGCCGTTGACGGCACCACCAACCACTGCATTTTTTTTCCAGTACTTCGCCGCCGGGTTCCTGTCCAAGGCGTTCCTTTGCAAGCGCATCGTCTTCGGCACCGCCGGATTCCGGGGTTTTGCCCCCTCAGGGCCTTGATGTGAGGCCCCTCCTTCTGCGCCCCTCTCGTTAATTCAAGCTGTGCGCGGCCCGCTTAGCTTCGACCGGAAGAGGTGCGCTCTCGACCCGCGGATAAAAAAAATGTCGATCCAGCTGCGAAGACTTACAGAGTACCGTGCTTCGTCTCCTGGCTAGTCCCATGGCACGATCTGTGGCACGTCCAGTGGCGCGTCTCCTGGCATGTCCCTTAGATTGCGTGTCCACTGGCACGTTTGCTGTGCGTCCCCTGACACGTTCCGTGGCGCATCCCATGGCCCGTCCTTTGCCAGATCCCCTTTTCACGTCCCTTCCGCGTCAGCTGACACGTCCCCTGGCACGTCCACTGGCGTGGAACCTTCCCTGGCTCATCCTCTAGCGCGTTCCCTGGCTCGTCCTCTGGCGCTTCCCGTGCCAGTTCCGTGGCGCGTCCCCTGTCGCGTGCCGTGCCACGTCCCCTGGCGAGCCCCCTTGGGACGTTCCCTGGCATAACATCTCCTGGCACGCCTCATAGCACGCCTGACACGTCCCGTGACTTGTCTCTGACACGCCCATCGCACGTCCCATGATAGGTCCCCCGGCACGTCCCCGCGGTGCATACCCGGGTGCGCCCCCGGCCCATATCCGTGACGCGTCCATGCGCTCGGCGCCTCCCGTCGGTTTCGCCCCGTGCTGGGACCGGGTCGGATATTGAGCTTGAGTTGGTGGACCGCCTTCGCGTCTCGACGAACGCCAGCTCGGGATGAACCATGCGTTCAGGCAGCGCGAGCTGTGGATCCAGTTGAGATCGGTCAACACACGGACGCCAGGGACGACTGGGAGCCGCAGCCCAACAGAGGGCATCACAGGTTAACGCAGTATGGCTCGGCAGAAGGGGCACATACCAACACGGCACGGCGTGGCACGGCACGTCGCAGCACAGCCCCCGGGACGCTATCATCACCATTGGCATCCCCAGCATTGCCATTGCCGACTGCCCAAGGCCTACGCTAGGGCAGTTCTATATCCCATTCCGGGTTTGTGGGTCGATCGTGATGTCATGACGTTGTTCTCTGGGTTTTCGCAGGGCTCTGTCCCTGGAGGTTCACATACCCATGGGAAATTCGAGCAACTGCTGCAGGCTTCAAAGACCAGAGTCTCCGGGAGACGGGCCCAACATCATGCAGCTGTGTGTAGCGCATGGCGCGGCCTTCTCTTCTCATGCGACGCACCGCGAGAGGGATGGAGTTAGGGACAGTGCGGACAATGGGGATGCGGAGCAGGCGCGCACAAGCGCTGTGGTCTCCCTATTGGGCACCATCTTTGTGAGGGGTGTGCGAGATTCGGGGGTTGTTTGCGTAAGTGACGCTTCTGACAGGTCAGGACCAGTGTGAGGGGTGCGCCGAAATGGGCGGGGATATGCATGCGAATACACTCTCTTCGGCCGCAGGTGGAGTTTCCCAGGTAGTATGTCCCGCGGGAAGGGAGCGTCGAAATAGGGGGGCTCCGCCAGTTCATGTTTGACGCCGTTCCCCTTCTTCTAGAAGACATCGGGGCTGGATGGGGAGAGCGAGGGGGACGCGCAGGATGTGTGTACCCACTTTTCCCTACCTCCTCTCATCATCCGCTTCCCTTTCGGCCCAGGTGTTGACGTGATAGATTGGCATACGGTATTCTCCCCCTTTGGGAGGAGAACACGTCATTCGTCTCCATCTTCGGGGTCATTGGTCGCGTTGGCTCTCTGATCCTTCCCTCCCGCTCTCACGGAGGAGGAGGAGGAGGAGAAGGATGAGGAAGAGGATCAGGAAAGGAAAGGGGGGAGGGGAAGAGGGAGCGCGCGCACCAGCGCTCGCCAGGCCCGCGAGCGGCTGCAGGCGTCCCTGACCCCCGTGGTCAGCCACGGCCTCAGGAGACCACGGTTAAGTCGGGCGTGTCCCTCTACAGGAGGAGAATTCCAAAAAGTAGAAAATCGCCCGGGGACGATTTTTGGAAGTATGTTTTAATACCATGTTCGAGCATCGTTTGGTTACGTTGAAAACTTTTCGCCCAAAATACCCCCGTAGGGGGACACGCCCGACATAAGACCACGAGCCCCCGCCGAGCCCGGCTCCGAGCAGCTGGCCCCCCCCCCCCCTAGACGGGGCCAACCTGCGCGGCGGGGTCGCGGCGCCTCGGGCCACCGCGAAAGACGGGAAGCCAGCTTAGCTGCCTCACTGCTACGCCCGTTGCGCAACGCAACACGCACCGTGCTTGAATCGTCCGTGCCAATCTGCTGCGTATTCGCTGAGCGCATTGGCCCCGCGTGTTTGGCGAACGTATCGCGTCATGCCTCTACGTGTTCAGTCCACGTGTTGAGCTCCGTGCCGATGCGCTACGTGTTGCGTATTGCGCATCGGTGCAGCCAAGGGGGCCAGAAGAGGAAGGCCTGCCGGGAGCTTTTGGCTCAGCGCGTCGCACGAGCGGCTCTGGCCTACCGTGCTTTGGCGCGACTCGCTGAGCACTTCTGTGGCCCCCCCTGGCATTAGCGTCCCCGGACTTTCCGAGAGCTCCCCGCCCGTCGGAGCGGAGCGACACGACGTGCAAGGCGTACTGGCGTGTCGCAGTGGGCCGCCGCCGCGATTCGGTAAGGAACAGTCCCCGACCGCATCGATACCGCTGCGCTTCCCTCGTCGCCACACCTGGGCTTTCGCTTTGCACTTCTAGTCCGAACGCGAACGTTTCCCTGGAGAGGTCCGGGAGGAGGAGGAGGAGGAGGAGGAGGAGGAGCAGGAGGAGGAGGGGGAGGAGGGGGAGGAGGAGGAGGAGGAGGAGGAGGAGGAGGAGGAGGAGGAGGAGGAGGGGGAGGAGGAGGAGCGGGAGGGGGGAGGAGGAGGAGAAGGAGGAGGAGGAGGAGGAGGAGGAGGAGGAGAAGTAGGAGGACGAGCAGGAGGAGCAGGAGGAGGGGTTTCTCAGTGTCAGTGCTGGTTTCAGCGGCGAGCGAGGGGGGGACGTGAGGAGGAGAAGGCCTTTTTCATAAGGCGGCGGGACTTCTATGAAACCACCGCGCCTTCTGAAAGGTTTTCTGCGTCTTCGGGGAAGGCTTAAAACACGACGGCTGGAGGACTTCGAGCCATCTGAGAAGGTCAACTAGACGTAAGATCGACCTGTCGCCGGAGTGACCTTTGGTGCGGGCCCAATGGGGTGCCCCGATCGTTGATCGCGAAGCGGTAGCAGCGTCTTGCGCGCTTGTGTTTGGTCCCCCCGCAGCCCCCCCCCAAAGCCGCGCACCAAAGGTCACTCTTGCCTAGGGTCACTCTTGCGTGAAGCCGAGGAGATCCTCCCCTGCTCACTTCCTCCCCGGGCTCGACGCCGATTCTTGTCCCCCTTGGGGAGGAGGGGGTCGAGCCGAGCGAAAGGAGTGGGGATAGGAAAAGGGGGTGGGGTAATTCGGTCGCAAAACATGGAAGTCTGGTCTACCACTTGAATTTTGTCTCTCGCAAAACATGGGAGCATGGTGTACCACTTTAATGTTGTCTCTAGCGTCGATTTAGCGTCGATTAGCGTCAACGAGCGTCGAGCTGGTGTGGGAGGCTCCCATGAGTTGCCACCGAAGCTTGACACAACAATATGCTGCCTGCAGCTGCTTTCGGCCCCGCCGCCGGGCTTCCTTCGCGATAGTTACTTGGGCGCCCCCGGCGCCCCGGGAGGCGCCGAGGAAAAATCGGGTGCGTGAGCTGCTGCCGCCCAACCCCATCTTTTACCATCCTCCCCTCCTCTCTTTCCTCCTCCTCCTCCTCCTCCTCCTCCTCCTCCTCCTCCTCCTCCTCCTCCTCCGCCTCCTCCTAGCTCCGCCCCTCTCTAGCTCCTCCTCCTCCTCCTCCTCCTCCTCCTCCCCCTCCTCCTCCTCCTTGTGCGATCCGCCGGGGGGGGGGGTTGTCCCGAGGTTAGCCCTGAACACGGCAGCCTCGCGCCGCCTCGAGGTTCGCCGAAGGGTCCCAGAGTTCCGACGTTTGTGTGTGTGCTTTGCGCTCTACGTGTCCCCTGGGCGGGCTCTCTCCTCGCACTTGAGGGCCCCCATTGGGGGAGCAGGTGCCCCGCCTCCGCCAGGCAACTGACTCCCCCCCCCGGCTGATTCGCCCCCCCCCCCTCCCCCTCTCCCCCTCCTTCGTGCGACGTGAGGAGGCCTTCCCCCTCTCACGGCCGAGAGTCCACGTTCGTGGGCTCGCGGGCTCGCGGCCGAGCGGCAGCACCGTGCCGTGTGGGGGCGTGCTCGGCGTGGGTGGGCCGGCGGCCGCGCCGCAAGTTTTCAGCCGGGCACGGCTCGGCGCGCGGCACGCCGCGCGCTGCCGCGGCGCGTGTGGCACGGCCCGCACGCTGTCGCGTGCCAGAGTTGCCATGGGCGCGGCACGGCGCGGTACGCGGGCACGACAGCGCGCTCCTTGCACGTGTGGCGCGGCGCGGCGCGGCGCGGCACGACAGGGCGCGTTTTGCACGCGGCACGGCACGGCACGGCGCGTCGCGCGGGCGACGGCGTGGCGCGGCACGCGCGTCGCGCGGGCACGGCGTGGCGCGGCACGCGCGCCGCGTGCTAGAACTCCGGCGCGGCATTGTCTTGCGCGCGGGTGCGACAGGCCACGTGGTTCAAATGCTCGAGCTCAGGCGCGGCACGGCACGGCACGACGACGGGGATGAGAACATGGAGGAGGCGGTTGAGGACACCGACGAGGACCACCCTCTGTCGAGAGAGGTGCTTCCTGACCTCCGCAGATCATCGATATTATCCAACCGTGGCCTCTTCGGCTCCTGCACTGCTCTGTCAGACTTTATCCTTGCGGGGTCGGGTGGACCCTACAGGGAGGGTGGGCGGGTGGGCTCTAATGAGCGGTGGGGACGGGTCGTGCGGTCCCTGCCTCGGTTGGTCGGATCTGGTGGGCGGGTCCCCGTTCGGTCGGGAGGATCGGGTCGAGCGGAAACATTCTGGACGGGCTAGTCACGACTAAACGAGTTCTGTGCTTGCGCTTGCCCAACATAGGGATAATATGTACGAGCGCACCGTAAATACTCACATCGGCGACCACTCGGTCACAAGCCCTGCCATTACGACCATCCTTCGAGTGACAAGGAGGTTGTGGGGTTGGGGGGAAAACCAACTGCTGGCATTTGCGATGGGTGTGGTGATGACGATGCTGGTGACACCCCCTCGAGTTCGCGACGACGCGTGATGACGATGCCGCGCTGAGATTGAATGTCACTATCGCCCCCGCTCTCTATCCCACAATCAATCTCACAAACAACTTTTGACTTCACTATCCATCCATTCGAGCGAACTCAGTATCGATCTCACCATCGGCTTCACTATCGATACTCAGGCGGGACACCCCTGGCCACCGCGCGCCCACCGCCGACGGAACACCGACGGAACACCGACGGGACACCAACGGGACATCTGGGGGCGGATGGGCGGTCCACTGCATCCGAATCGCCCTAGCGACGGCGGGGTTATTCCTCTCGCGTGCCCAACCAGCTTCACCTCGCTCGCACGCGCGAGGAGCACACGAACACGAAACCGGAACCGATTCCCCTGTGGGGGGCTCTCTTTTCCACTGCGACCTCAACCCCAAACCCCCGATGTCGTATCAGTCCGGTGCTCGCAGAGCTAAAGAGAGGGTGCGTACGAGTAACTATACCATTGGCGTGCACTATGAAGCATGAGACGCCTGAGTGGTGCGCCACAAAGAGCAGATGGGCGTATGTAGGATGCCAACGAGCTAGTCCACGAAGTGTGTGAGGGTTGCTTCTGCACTTCGCCAGAACTTGTTCACGGCCCGGTGGCCCCATGGCACGTTCTGTTCTCCATATTTGGAGCCCGTGCCGAGGTAGAAGCTCATGCTGCCTGATTTACATCGCCTGATTTACATCGCCAGATCTCGAGAGGTTTTGGTGGGCACAGGAGCACACGCCAAAGAGGGATCGGCAAGAAGAACACAGTGCCCCCTCGGAAGAGTTATTCGAGGAGTGTACACAGGAAGAGCAGAACGAGAAGAAGGGGCGTCTGACAACTCCTCATGGCAGGAAAAAATCGGAGGAGGACAGGACGAAGTGGAAGGGTGATGATTTCAAGAATGAGGACAGTGAAGATGCGAATAATGCTAATGATGGTGGTGAGGACGACGATGGTGATAGGGATGGTGATGGTAATAATGATGGCGATGCCGAGGATGAGGATGAAGATGAGGACGTGGACGAGGATGGTGCTGCTGATGGCGATGCTGATGATGATACTGCTGCTGCTGATGATGAGGAGGAGGAGGAGGAGGAGGAGGATGGTGTGGGTGGCGACCGAGGCCACGCGTGGAAGACAGTGAGCCCTGGCGGGGGCGCTCAGCTGGACAGGCGGCCGCCGCCCGCGGGGCAGTGCGGGGGGCGGGCTGGCGGGCCGGCGGCCCCTGCTGCCGCAGCGGCAGGCACCAGCCCTGCATAGGACCTCCTCGCAGGAGTGGCGTGAACCAGTCCATGCAGCTTTCCAGGAATCGTGGAACGCATCCTGAGCCAATCGCGCCCTGGCCCCGGCCCTGGCCCCCAGCCCCAGGCCCCAGCCCCGGCCGTGGCCCCAGTCTCGGCCTTGGCCCTGGCCCCATCCCTGACCCTGGCCATGGCCCCTGCCGCGGCCCCAGCCCACGTCACAACAGAGCCCTGGAGGCTCCCAAGAGAGCCCCAAGAAAGGACCCAGAGCGTTAGCGTCGTCGTCGTCGCCGCTGCCGCCGCCGCCGCCGTCATCGTCGCCGTCCCCCTACAGGGTGGGCGGCAGCCGGGCTTCCCAATAAATAATGTAACGCATCCTGAGCCAATCGCATCATGACACCATTTTTCTTCTTGACGGGGAAAGGGTGGGATGGGGAGGGGGAGGGCTGGGACAGGAGCGCTCCTCTGTCCTTCTGATGGGGGCGCCTGCATGCCAGGGCGGGCGCAGCTCACAGAAAGGCTGGCTGGGACGGTGTCCAACCGATGCTGAGCGATCATTTCGAGGCCTCCCAAACGGGGCCCGGGTAGATGGGGTCGATGGATCGAAAAGACGCCGAAGCATCGTCGAACCGCAGCCTGCGGGCTCCAAGATTCCCCAGTGGTCCTGAGTGTCGTCCTGTCGCGTCCTCGACACTTGGCGGCAGCAGATCGCCACGGATACATAAAGGCGCTCGCATATAACCCATATGGTCAACCACATCATGCCCACATCACCTCGCACATAACATAGGTATCACACATATGATGCACGCTTTGCTTACATGGCGAGCGAGCATGATTAGTGCTTAGATTCGTAACCACTAGAGCGAATAACACGCGTACCGACCCGATCGAACACACACATGCCAATCGCATGCAACCATACCACGCACTAGCAGCATATGCATACATACATACTTCACATATTGTCGTGGACTAATCGGGGGAGCGTAAGACCCGGGTTTGCCAGGACTCGGGTTCGCCATCGTTTTTTGACGACCGCGATTCGGATTTTGACGAGTAGGAGTTTCGTGGGATGTCTGCAACGGGAGGCCTCGTCAAAATGCAGGCTCGGCCTCGTCATTTTTTTGACGAGCTCGTCGGGGATTTCCGAGTCCCCTGTACCCGGGTCTCACGCCCCCCTGAACTAATGTCTTTTTATGATCAGCAATTGTGCACACCAGGCGCAGGGAGCTTGCGTATAGCTACGACGTGAATATAAAGCTTATCGTCAGCACGCCATCTCACCACGCCCCGCAACGTGTAGACATGGACACAGCACTCGCAGAGAGTTGGCACTCATATTAGAAACGCTCATGGAACTCATGCGTACAGCGAGCGCATACACTGCATAGAAGTCGAGTGGCCTTCGGCCCATCCCGCCGCCGTGACTGTGCTGTTGAAGTCAAGCCTCGTAGAGGCTGCTTCTAGGAATCTTGAAAGGTCTGTTTGGTCTTTCGTGACCTCTTGGAGGTTGGTTGAGCGTTCTTTGCTATTTCCTGGGGTACTCTCTGGGCCGCTTGAGGTTAACTTTGGGGCCCGCTGGCGGTCTAGGGGCCATCTTTAGTTTTATAGGGATCGAACTGTCTGGGTGCTCTCAAGCCTCGGAAACTGCGTATGTTGCATTCAAGTCATTTTGAGAGATTGTGGCTTCTCGGGCCGCGCCCCAGGGCTTCCAAGACCATCCGAGGGGCTTCCACGAGGCTCCAGGACTGGCAGAGGGGGGCATCTGAGGCCATATTGGTATGCGGACACCCCGCCACGCTCCCGCGGCCACATGAACAATCATGCGGCAAGCCCCGGGAGCGCACGGCCATGAATTTCCAGGACTCCTTGAAGAATAGGTCGATCCAACCCCCTGCGCAGATACAGTCTGACCGAAGTATAAGATCAAGGCCGGTTCGGGGAGGGTGCCCTAATGTTCTTCGTGCTTATTGGATGTTCTTGTGCATCCTGGGGAGGGTACCGTTGGTTGTTCTGTGTGTGTTGGCCTGCGGAGGGTCTCATGTCGTTACAGCATGTTCAGCCCCCCCCCATCCAGAGATCCGATCTCTGCCGACTGTCTCCAGCGAGCTCATGAAGTTTGCGGAGACTTTTTGGCAGGGCCGCGCCAAAAACACCGCCGAAACCCGCCCTCTCGAGGAGCGGGATGGTGATCTTTCTTCCGGGTCGCGGACGGGGCGGAAGGGGCAGGGTCCGTCTAGATCCAATTGATCCGATTCGATATCGGTTCTTGCTGGCTCGATCTGCGTCTAGTCCGATGTGCCGACGATCTGGTTCGGTCCGATGTTCGCAGGTCGTGGCTGTTCAGCCTCCCGCGGCCCATCCCATTCGTTTTTCGATTCAGTGAAGATGCCACATTCCGATCTGATCCGCTCTTCCGGTTCGATGTCGATGCATCCTGCTACGACGCGGGAGGCCTCCGTGAGGCCCTTGCATGGAGGTGTCCTGAGTCCACCAGAGGTTTGGGATCCAGCGCGTATAAGCTTGTGGAGGCTTGTGGGCCCCCACGGCGGCGCCTCCGGCGCCGCCCCTGGCGCGCTCCGCGCGCCAGGGAGGGGGGTCCAGCGCAGATCAAGAAATCCGCGCGGAGCGCCAACAATTTGTGTTTACGGCGTCCTTTTCTTCGTCGGAACAACACGATCATCCAGCCAGTGATCGCAGACACCCGACGTCGCGACGTGTGTTTATTTACAGCGTGCCCCTGGAAAAGGTGTGGGCCCCTCTCTGCAGGGCCAGCTTCTCACCCCGGGCAGCGTGTTGACGACCCCCGGGTCCAGCAGGGTCCCCCAGGGGTAGAAAACAGCTAGACACGGCCCCGTCGTGATTTCCGAAGAAGACAAAGGCATAAGCATAAACTTTTGGCGCTCCGCGCGGATTTCTGGGATCTGCGCTGGGACCCCCTGGCGGCGCTGGAGGCGTCGCCCCTGGCGCGCTCCGCGCGCCAGGGAGGGGGGTCAAGCGCAGATCCAAGAAATCCGCGCGGGGAACCAACAGTTTACTAAATTGCCTCAGTATTCTTCTTCGAGACCAGTTTCACGGCGAGGGGGTTGCCAGGCGCAGGGTAGCAAACGTTAACATAAACGGACCCAGCCAGTGGTGGGCGTCTTTATGATGAGAATGACGACGACGACGACGACGACGACGACGACGACGACGACGACCGCTGTGCCCAGCCGGCCCCGCCCAGGGGCGGCCTCCTCGCGCTGCTGGTGGAGCTGAGCCCGGAGAGCCGGGCGGACCCGGAGGCCCCCGCGCGGCCCGGCTGCCGCACTGCCCTCGGGCGACGCACAGGGGCATCGGGCATTGGCCAGCCCTGTTCAGGTAGTCGTAGTAGTAGTAGTTGAAGTAGTAGTAGCAGCAGTAGTAGTAGTAGTAGCAGCAGTAGTGGCAGTGATCGTACTAGTAGTAGTTGTTGTAGTTGTAGTAGTATTGGTGGTGGCCGTAGGAGTAGTAGTACTAGTAGTAGTAGCAGTAGCAGTAGTAGTAGTAGTAGTAGTAGTAGTAGTAGTAGTAGTAGTAGTAGTAGTAGTAGTAGTAGTAGTAGTAGTAGTAGTAGTAGTAGTAGTAGTAGTAGTAGTAGTAGTAGTAGTAGTAGTAGTAGTAGTAGTAGTAGTAGTAGTAGTAGTAGTAGTAGTAGTAGTAGTAGTAGTAGTAGTAGTAGTAGTAGTAGTAGTAGTAGTTAGTAGTAGTAGTAGTAGTAGTAGTAGTAGTAGTAGTAGTAGTAGTCGTAGTAGTAGTCGTAGTAGTAGTTGTAGTAGTGGTAGTTGTTGTAGTAGTAATAGTAGTAGTCGTGGTGGTAATCGGAGTACCAATCGTAGTATTAATAAAAGTTGTAGTAGTGTAGCAGCAGTAGTAGTAGTACTCGTAGTAGTAGTAGTAGTAGTAGTAGTAGTAGTAGTAGTAGTAGTAGTATAGTAGTAGTAGTAGTAGTAGTAGTAGTAGTAGTATCGTCGTAGTAGTATTATTAGTAGTAGTAGTAGTAGTAGTAGTAGTAGTAGTCGTCGTCGTCGTAGCAGTACTGGTAGTTGTAGTGTTTTAGCAGTAGTAGTAGTAGTAGTAGTAGTAGTAGTAGTAGTAGTAGTAATAATAGTAGTAGTAGTAGTAGTAGTATAGTAGTTTCGTCTAGTAGTAGTAGTGTAGTAGTTGTAGTAGTTAGTCGTTGTAGTAGTCGTAGTAGTAGTATTAGTAGTAGTAGTAGTAGTAGTAGTCGTAGTCGTAGTAGTAGTGGTATTAGTAGTAGTAGTAGTAGTAGTAGTAGTAGTAGTAGTAGTAGTAGTAGTAGTAGTAGTAGTAGTAGTAGTAGTAGTAGTAGTAGTAGTAGTAGTAGTAGTAGTAGTAGTAGTAGTAGTAGTAGTAGTAGTAGTAGTAGTAGTAGTAGGAGTAGTAGTAGTAGTAGTAGTAGTAGTAGTAGTAGTAGTCGTGGTAGTCGTAGTTTTAGTGGTAGTAGTAGTAGTATTAGTAGTAGAAGAAGAAGTAGTAGCAGTAGTAGTAGTAGTAGTAGTAGTAGTAGCAGTCGCAGTCGCAGTAGTAGCCGTCGTCGTAGGAGTAGTCGGTGAAGAACCGCAGACGTTTGGCTTTCTTAGGGGAACTTCCCGTAATGGAAGCATTGTCAGGTATGGTTCTATGAAGAAGGAACTCGGGTGGAGGGTCCATTCCAACATCGTGGAGGCGTCTTGGGTTTTCATTGGGCGTCTCGTCCTCCTCCTCCTCCTCGTCCTCCTCCTCCTCCTTCTCCTCTTTCTCCTCCTCCTCCCCCTTCTCCTCCTCCTCCTCCTCCTCCTCCCCTTCTCGTTACCTCCCCGTGGGGTGGCGGGGCGACGAGAAAACTCTGCTCCGCGCCGCGCGAGGAGCAGACCAGGCTGAGGGGCATCGTGGAGGACCGCCGCAGCACTGGGGACGCTGCGGCGAGGGAGCGGGCGAGGCAGGGCGGGGGGAGGAGGAGCAGGGGCAGGAGGAGCAGGGCGGGGGGGCTGCGCGCTGGACTGGCACGTCGGCCTCCACGAGGCGCCCCACTGCTGCAGGACATGTGCTTGAGCTCTCGCTTGCAGGCTGCTGCGGGCGTGGTCGTGCGCCATTGCCTGGGAATCCTGGGGTGGAACTTTGCCACTGGGGCCTTCGGTGGAGCTCCCGATGGGGCCACGAAGCGTGTGAGGGTGTGCCGACATGGAGGGTGCAGTGTGCGAACTTTGCCACTGGGGCCTTCGGTGTGAGCTCCCTATGGGGCTTCGAAACGTGTGATGGGGTGTACCAGCATGGGCGGGCAACCTCATGCGAACTTAGCCAGTGGGGCCTTCGGGGGAGCCCCCTACGGGGCCACATAATGATTGAGGGGTGAGCCGAGATGGCGGGGAACCGCATGCGAACTATGGCAGTGGGGCCTTCGCGGGAGCCCCCTTTTATGGGGGCACGAAACGTGTGAGGGGTGTGCGGACGTAGACATTGCCTGGCCCACGCGGGTGGCGCTATTGGCTTGGAGACAAGCCACTTGCGTCGCCGCCGAGAGACAGACTAAAGCACACAAGTGAAGATCAGTCCCAAACCAGGATCCCCAGGCGGGTGGGTACTCGGTGGGCGGGCGGCACTGTAGCCGGAGAGGCCCTGAACCACCACCATGGGCAGTGCAAAAGAGAGGGGCCAAAGGCAGGAAGCACCGACGCGCTGGGCTGGACAGAACTGGACACCACTGCGGCATCGAGAAGAGCGTGCAGGAAGCGGCAGGCGCCGAAAGAAGAAACACGCAGAGAGAAAGCCCGAACAAGTGCTCACTCATAGGATGCGTGAGCGGGGTGGGGTCCCGACCCCGGGCAGGGGGACACACAGTAGAAGCACAAAAGAATCGCGACTGGTGGCGGCCCAAGAAAGGAGACCTGTTTGAGCAGCGCGCCCCGCACGCGACTCGCAGTGCCTTGGCTGCTCTGAGAGCGCCGGGGTCAGCCAGGGTGAGCAATACTTTCAACATTCGCTCACAGCAATTTCAGAGGATTGGTGACCCGCCTCCGAAGCGAAGGGGGGGAGACCCAGTGCGAAAGCGAGGGGGTTCGCCGCGCCCCTATCCGAAACGATGGTTTGGGCTGCTGGGTAAAAGCACCATGTGGACCAGCACATGACAGCAAGCCAAGTACCGTAAACGAGGCGAGTGCGCTGCCGAAGCCTCGCGATGCCACTGCTTGGCTCCGGCCACAACTGACTGAAGGCAGCAACCAGCAGAGCAACACAGTCAGAGCGACCCGCGCGGGTTGGACGCCACAGTAGGACCAAGCAGCAAGGAACCTGGACATACCTACGACCAGCCAGATCATTCCTGCAGAAATGGGGCCATGAATGAGACTCTAAGATGAGAGGGCAGGCGTGCAACATGCAACAGGGATGTCATAGGGCTATGCTGTCAATCTCTGGACATATGGTGGGACTCCGGCATTCTGCGATCGAACCAATAGATCAGATCATCTTTTTTCATTTTGAGGAGATTCCTGAATCCAACAAGCACGGCACCTGGAGGATCTTACCAGCCTGCAGATCTTGGCGCTGCGCCAGCGTCCATCGTGTGTGTTGACCCCGCAGAAGTGACACGTTGGTCGTCCCTGGGGAGCGCATGTGAGACGATGGAACCACACACTGCTCGCTTGCGTAGCGGGTCAAAACCTTTTCTCTTGCACGATCTGCATGTCGGAGGCTGTACAGAGCTAACAAACTCTCACCCTCATGCCGCTGTGGTTGCAGAGCAACCGCCTGGGAAGCAAGGCACACGGGCAGTGGAGGCCTCTTCATGCTCTGGCAGCGCGCCGGAGTGCATTGCAGTCTCGCAGGAAATGCCAGCCAGCCAGCCCTGGAGATACGCATCGATGACTCCGTCACATAGCTCCTGGTGAGCCTTTTCCGCTGGCAGCATGCTCCTCTGACACCCAACGCTCTTCTAGCGAGGACGAGACAGCGCGCTCCTTGACATAACGTCGGGGCGGTGTATCGGCGCAGCTGCAAGACAGCACAGCCATGTCTAGCTGCTCTTGCTCCGTATCACTTGTACCACCCTTGGGGTACAAATATCGGCTCCATTCGTGGACCTAGCGGATCTGGAGCGCGACTTGGGGCGGCCCATTGGGCGCGAACAAAGATATTGGCGAAGCTGACCGTCAGAGCAAGCTTGCCTGCTGTCAGAATTGCCTGCCGATACAGCGTTCAAGGTGTGGCGCCCGGCAACAACCTCTCGATGAGATCGGGGGCTAGCCGGCGGAGTCGAAGCGGGGCGTCTCAGCAAGGCAGGCAACGGAGCGTCTTCTGAAAACGAAGCTCTGATTCGCGCGGGCAGTGAAAGTCTTGTCAGAGTCACAAGTCAAACGGCTCCAACGGCTTTGACGATCTATGGCGGGTGATATCTCTGCTGGGGAGGCTTTGGTCGCGCAGCACTTGGAGACGAGGCCACTGGGCGGCAACGCGTGAGCAGGCGGCGAAGCAGCGGGACCGTCTCTATGTACGAGTACACAAGCATACTGTGCTAGGGAAACGAAGAATAGCATAACCATAACAACTCGGAGGGCCGCGCGAATATCTTGGATCCGCGCTGGACCCCCTCCCTGGCGCGCGGAGCGCGCCAGGGGCGGCGCCAGCGGCGCCGCCAGAGGGCCTTAGCGCGGGTCCGAGAAATCCGCGCGGACCTCCGAGCTTTTGTGTCTATGTCATTCTTCGTTCCCCTATGGTCACATTGAGCGGAAGAGGAGCGGTTCACCGCGTGCGTATCGTCCTTCAGCTGGACGCTCGGCAGCTGGTGGTGCGGGTGGCGGTGGGCACCGTGGCGGGGGCAGGGGTGGCGCAAGACTCAGCCTCCCAGGGGGGGAGGCGTCGCAGACCGCATCGGCGGCAGAGGCCACTGCGGCGCCGGCGGAGCGCCCTGCCCCGCTGGCATGCCAGACCTCGGAGGCAGAGGAGTCAAGGGACAGCCTCTGCCTCGCGCCCTGTCCATGGCGGCGCGGCCACTCGCCCTCGCGAGCGTGCGCGAGAAGGGGGGGAGCGCAGCTGCGGCTGCGGCTCGAGCCTGGGACGGGAGGAGGTGCGGGAGGAGTGGGCGGAGGAAGGAGGAGGAGGAGAAGGAGGAGAAGGAGGAGGAAGAGGAGAAGGAGGAGAAGGAGAAGAAGGAGGAGGAAGAGGCAGAGAAAGAGAAGGAATAAGAGTGACAAGGAGGGAGGGAGGAGGAGGAGGAGGAGGAGGAGGAGGAGGAGGAGAGGAGTGATGAGTGATGCGGGGGCGCTGCCTCTTCAAAGCGACGACTAAACACCACAGAATGGTTTGGGATAACAACCCATCTATAGTGCACTTCGATGCTACCATTGGATCATGCGCTGCCGCCCCGCGGAAACTGTCCATAGGTTATTTGACACGAGCGGCGGGGGTGCTGGCATATTGCCTGTTGGCTGCGAGCCCACCAGACACCATGATGGCCACCTCGCCGCGATTGCGCTCTGGTCAGTTTTCCTATGTGCGCCGCCACGTGCGCGGGCGCACCTGGCACACTCTGCGCGTGCCCGAGCCGTGTCGCACATGGCGCGGCTGGAACATGCGGTACTGCACGCATGGCGCACATGGAGCACGTGGCGCATTTGGCGCAGCAGACGTGCTTGGCACGCATGGGCCCTGGGGTTGCCTGGCGCACTTGTCGCGCGTGTCGCGCTTGGCCCGCGTGGCGCAGTTCGCCCCAGCGTCGCGCACATGGGGTATGGTTTGGTTCCCAGTAGCTGCCCGTCCAAAGACGACCCCTGAACATGATGAGGCTCGTGTGCGAGTTGTGTGTTGTGAGGACGGGTGGGAGTGAGCGAGACGGTTTGCGTTCGGGGAGGGTGTCTCGACCTTCCGCGCGTCCCCTCCCTCTGGGGGTCTGGATGGGAGGGGCGGCGAGAGGTCAGAGCGCCCAAGACAGCCCAAGAAAAGATGGTTCCAGGAGGGGGCCTCAGGGAGCCAATGATGACCTCCTCGAAGGTTCCAGGCTAGGGTAACGAACAATGATATAAACATACAATCTCGGAGGTCCGCGCAGATTTCTCGGATCGGCGATGGACCCCCCTTGCTGGCGCGAAGAGCGCGCCAGGGGCGGCTCCGGAGATGCCGCCAGGGGGCCCCAACGCCGATCCGAGAAATCCGCGCGGACCTTCGAGATTTTATGTGTATGTCATTCTTTGTTTCCCTAATCATGGGCTCCTCGATGCAAACAGCGCAAACTCGTTCAAACTAGCTCCGAACGTACGCCGTGAGGTCCTCAACTCCAGGGCGGTCCCTCGAGAAGCCAATGCGCCTCTCGAGGCGGCCCCCCAAGAAGCCCAAATCCTTCACACACCCAAGCAGGGCTGGACCTAAATGCTGTTTTGCTGGACTTCGGCTATATCATGTTTTTTGTTTTAGCAGGTAGAGCAAAACGAACAACAATACGAAATCATAACGAAACACAACGTT
>CAUYUJ010016460.1:577500-592500 GCA_963575745.1 Prorocentrum cordatum | reverse complement strand
AAGCCTCTCGTTGGCATCTTGTGTTGCTCTTGGGGCCAAACAGGGTCGTCGTCAAGATGCTTCTCTGGGAGGCCTCTTGGGGTCTTTTCAGAAGCCGTTCGAGGGCGCCTGGGAGGCATTTTTGAAGCCTTCTGGGGGGCCTCCTGGGGGCCTCCTGGGACCTCTTGGGGGCCTCTTGGCGGCATCTTGGGGCCTCTTGGGGGCCTCTCGGGGCCTCCTGGGGCCCTCTTGGGGCGGAAGGCTCGAGGTTTTGGTTCGTGGTCCCCCTCTTGGGCCCCTCTTGGGGCCGTCTTGGGGCCGTCTTGGGCCGTCTTGGGCGCCTCTTGGGCCGTCTCGGGGCCCTCTTGGGCCCTCTTGGAAGCCTCTTGGCCCGTCTTGGGGTGCTCTTGGGGGCCTCCTGGGCCGTCTTGGAGCATCGGATGGCCGAAAAGGGGACAAGGCCCAAATTCTTTCAAAACCATCGTACAATGTCTGATTTGGGCCTCTCAGGGCCCTCTTGTGAGGCCTCTTGGAGGCCACTTGGAGGCCTCTTGGGCCGTCTTGGGGTCATCATCGGCGTCTTGGAGCGCTCTTTGGGCGTCTCGGGGGCCCTTTGGGCAGTCTTGGGGGCCTCTTGGGGCACTCTTGGCGCGCTCTGGGGGGCCTGAGAAGCCACACCCAGGAGGAAAACCATCTCAGAGTAGCAGTGGTCGGGCGGCGGTCGGGGTACTTTTCGCCGGGGGACCCCCAGGGGCCGCCCCGCGCGCGCGAACTAGAAGTATTGTTAAGCAGTTACCGGAGATCTTAGCACGCCTTTGGCCCGTTGGGCCGGCGAATTTCATCCTTAGTTCCCCTATCTATGTCTGGGTCGGACGCACGCCTCCAAGAAACGCATGAAGTATTGCTAGGTGTTTGTGCTCGTCCATTTTGGCGCGAAAAGATCGGTTTTTGAGGGGTACGGGACCTGGACACCTGGGCCTCCGCCCAGGGGTCATGCTTCTCCTCCCGAGTCGCTCTCTGACGGCCTCGGGTCCCACGGAGGGCCCACGGAGGGCCCGAGAGAAAGCCCATGCAGACTTGGTCCACTGAGGAGGCCCAGAGGGATTTTTTCGTCAAGGACCCACTTGTGATGCACACAACTAGATATGTGGTGATGCGCAGAACTGGATATGTGGAAGTTGTGGAAGTTGTGGGCGTTAGGTTGAAGTTGTGGAAGATAGTTTTTCATATGCTTTCTGTTTTTTGGTAATTAATTACCCCCTTTATCTTAGATTACTCTATCCCCTAACTTCCTTCTATCTTGAACCACTCTAATTCCTGTAATTCTACGGTTTGCAAAAATTCGCGTTGCGAATACAGATTTTATAAGTTGGTCAGCCACGTTGTTCTATGTTGTTGCGTTACGTCTGCCCCCCCCCATAGATGTTTGCTGTTTTTTTGGCCCAGGGCTTAGCTCATTGCGCTACAGTTTGGATTACATACTGCGCTTCGCGCCCCCTTCGTTTCCTCCTCCTTCTCCTCCTTTTCCTCCTTCTCCTCCTTCGCCTTCTCCTCCTTCCAAAGTCCCACGCTCCTCCTCCTCCGTGTCCTCCTTTTCCTCCTCCTCCTCATCCTGCTTCTCCTCCTCCTCCTCCTCCTCCTCCTCCTCCTCCTCCTGGGGCCTGGAGCGTGAAGGTCTGTATTTCCTCCAGGATGACGAGGAGGAGGAGGACGAGGAGGAGGACGAGGAGGAGGAGTTCCCCCTCCCCCTCCTCCTCCTCCTCCTCCTCCTCCTCCTCCTCCTCCTCCTCCTCCTCCTCCTCCTCCTCCCCTCCTCCCCCTTCCTCCCCCCCCCTCGTTTTCCTCCTCCTCCTCCTTTTCCTTTTCCTCCTCCTCCTCCTCCTCCTCCTCCTCCTCCTCCTCCTCCTCCTCCTCCTCCTCCTACGCCCCCCCTCATTCCCCACTGCGCCCTTAACGCCCCCCATTCTCTTGCCAGTCCTCCTCCTCCTGCTCCCTCCTCCCCTCCTCCTCCTCCTCCTCCTCCTCCTCCTCCTCCTCCCTCCTCCTCCTTCTCCTCCTCCCTCCCCCCCTCGGGAGGGGGGAGGAGGGAAAAGGGGGGAGGGAGAAGGGAGGGAACCAGGATGACGAGGAGGACGAAGGGCAGGAGGAGCAGGAACAGGAACAGGAGGAGGAGGAGGAGGAGGAGGAGGAGAAGGAGGAGGAGGAGGAGGAGAAGGGGGGGAAGGAGGAGGAGGAGGAGGAGGAGAAGAGGAGAAGAGGAGGAGGGAGGAGGCGGAGGAGGGATGAACATGGAGGGGGAGGGAGGAGGGAGGATGAAGGAGGGGGAGAGGATTGGGGAGGAGGGAGGAGGAAAAGGAGGAGGAGGATGGAGGGAGGAGGGAGGGGGGAGGGGGGAGGGGGGGAGGAGGTGGAGGGTCAGGGGGCGTCGCAGGCTGCCGACGCGCGTCCGTGGCCGCTAGCGGATAACACCCCGATAGCATCTCGATACCATTCGATAGCAATGATATCTAAATGTGATCGAGGTGTTCACGAGTGTGATCGCGTCTTACCGAGCTCGAGAACACCAGATAACACTCGATAACACTTCGATCGCACTTCGATAACATGGCGAGAGAGTTACAATCGAGTGTTATCGAGCTCGATCGCACTCGGTATACGCGTTTTCCAAACACACTTTGACAGTCGCATCGTTAACGTTTTAGCCGCCGAAATCGTCACCCTCATTACCTTGTATCTGGCTGCAGTTTCGGCTCGGAGGGTTTGAGCGGCGGGCAGCCCGCCTTCATCGAGCCCAGGAGCACCCAGCCTTGCAGGTGTTCGGCTAGGCCGCGGTGCGCCGGCGATCAGGCCCCCGAGGGCCTGGGTGGCGCGCGCGGCCGAGGACGCGGCGCCGGCGGCGTGCCGCCACGGCGCGTGCTGGGCCCATCAGATGGGCCCTGGCGCTGGCGGTGGTCGCCAGCGAGTGGGGGGCGATCGCCCCCGTGCTCTGGCCTGGGGGTGAAGCCGAGGAGGAGCTCGACAGCGAGCCGCTCTTCGAGGAGCGGGAGAAGGGGGGGGAGTTCGAGCTGTCCCGTGGCTCGCGGGCGAGCTACGTGGCGCCCTGGGCGCGGTGGAACCGCGTGTACGTCCATTCGCAAACCAAGCCGGCGGGGGTGGCGCTGCTGTTGTCGGGGGCGCCACGAGCACGACCTGGGCCGCGGTGGACCCGACGAAGAGGGTTATCATCGTGAATTTGCGAGACCGCAAGTTCGCCCTCACCACGCCGAAGCAGGGCATCGTGTGGACTGAACACCTTGGGCTGACGGAGGAGCAGAGAGATGCAGCCTTCATCGCGTCGGAGCGCCGGATAGCCAGGTCTGAGATGAAGGAGGCATCGGCTCGCGCTGAGAAGTCCAAGCCCGATAAGAAGAAGAAGAATAAGAAGAAGCGCAAACCGAGCTCCAAGACGCAGATGGCCGGCTGGGTGTTCAGTGGCCTCTCGACGGTCTTGGTTGCGGACTGGAGCTACCGCGCGGCGGGTGCTTGGGGCTCGCTCGCTTTTTTGGGATGGCGCGCGTGGCGCTACCTGGAGCTGGGGTCGTGGCTGAGCAGCGCTTGCCACACGGCGAAGGTCGGCTTCGAAGCTTTCGAGGACTCCCAGTCTTTCTTGGAGCTCGCAATGGACATGTACGACAATGGGGATCTAGAGAAGATCATGTGCACCATCGGCGGGATCGGCGTCGCGGGGCACGGGCTCTGGCCGTGCACTAGCGGTGGCGGCGAGGGCAGGGGCGACGCCTCGGACAGCGACGCGGAGAGCGAGACGGACGCTACGGCAGTGATCGGCAGACGGGACGTGAGTGACACTGACGACGAGCCCGACGCCAAGGCGCTCTTCGCCGAGCTGGCGAGGGGCCAGGCGGAGCTGGCGTCTGCGAAGACCGACCTGAAGGACAAGTTCCGCGAGGAGACCGCCGCCAGGCCACTCGCGCCGCCGCCCGCCCATGCGCCTCTTCCTGGAGACGAGGCGCGAGGATGGCCCCATCGGGGGCGGGGCGGCTGGCAGCGGGGGGTCCAGCGCGGGGGGCGTCGATGCGTTCATCAGGAAGCTGAACGAGCGCGAGGGCGTGGCCCCGCGTGACTCCGCCAAGGCGACCGCGGGATCACCGCCGACGCCTGCGAGCAGCAGTGGCAGCAGCGGCTCGTGGGACAAGATTGGCGGGGAGTTCGGCGACCCGCTGAAGGATCAGATCGCGCAGCTGAGGCTGGAGGCCACCAACCCGAGGGACAGCCTGCTGAACGTGCTGCAGCAGTACAGGCCCGCCGCAGGAGCTCAGGTGGGGGGCGTCAAGACGAGGGTGGCGCCCGCTGTGCTGGCCGAGCTCTACCGCGGCGGGCGGGCCGCCCGCGTCGAGACGCAGGAGTGGTTGCGGGCCGAGGAGCTGCAGGGCGCCGCGGTGGCGAACGAGGTGAACATGCTGGTCATGGCCCTGGACCGCATGATGAGCTCGGGCGAGCACGACGCGCTGATCGACAGCCAGGCGTCCGAGTTGACGTGCTTGCGGCCCCATTCGATCTGGGCGGCCTGCGAGCGGGCGCAGCGCCGTGCCGACTGGCAGCGCCCCAAGGCGCAGAACGGTGCAAGTGGGGGCCCAAGGCCGACTGGAGCCCGGCCGTGGAGTACCCACTTTTCGACGGGGACCGCGACAGCAATAACTTGAAGGCCGACGAAGAGGTGCTAGAGAGGCTGAAGCAACGCGCGACCCTGCGCCGGCGCCTGAGCCAAGGTGGTGGAGGAGGGGCGGTGCGGGCGGCGAATAGGTTGCGGCCGGTGCGATCGTGGTAAGCACTGGCCAAGAGCGTGCTACAAGCATTGCGCCACGCTGCGCGGGCGGGTCGATGGCCGTTGCTCGCGCGCCGCGCACCGTCATTTGGGTCGGGCTTCTCGTGGGCCTGTTGGGCCGGGTCTTCTGCGAGCCTGCCAGCGAGGAGTTTTTCGCCCAGGCGCTTTTCGAGTCGGGGGGGGGGGGGTCTACGTGGATCTCCCTGAGGCTCCTCTACCGCAAGCTGGTCAACCAGTGCGTCGTGGCGCAGGTCGCCCGGGGCGTCGCCAATGGATCCTCGGGGGCGAGACCCGCTGAGGATTCTGCCGAGCCCCCCATTTTCTTATGACTACGAGGAGATCGAGTGCCGGGCTGAGCTCCGTCAGCCTGCGCGTGACTTGGAGAAGGGTGGCGAGGGCGATCTCGGCGATCAGGAGCATTGCCGCGGGCCGCGCGAACGGTTGGCTGCAGCCGCCCCCCCTCAAGACGGTGGAGGAAGCGAAGGGGGCGTGGGCGGCGAGCAGGCTGCCCCAGAGGAAGATCATCAGCGACATCTGGGACCGGCGCGCCATTCGGGCGAGCTGGGGCAACATCGGCGACGGGAAGGTGGCTCTGAGCCGCCTCGAGGAGACGACGGGCAGCGGCTATTCTACGACGGGAAGGAGGAAGGAAGACAGAGAGAAGGTGACGAGATCCAAAGATGGAGATCTCTGCCCCCTCCGAGCTGGGCAAGTCTCACTACCCAGCCCAGGTGCGACGCCGCTTCGCGCCCAGGACCTGTCGGCCTGCGCGGGCAGCTACATCGATTCGCTCGTGAAGCTGATGATCAAGAGCGCAGGCGAGGTGTGCTGGGGGCGGTACAAGACGACGAAGAGCTACTCGGACCCGGCACTGAAGAGCGAGGCCGAGAAGCTGGAGCTCCTGTCCCGCATGTACCAAGCGGGGATGCTGGACCACGTGAAGGCGGTGCGCGAGAGGGTGGGACTGTTCACGGGGGCCAAGGACGCCGACCCCGATTTAGGGGAAGTGCTGAAGAGTCGCCTGATCTGGGGCTGCAGGCAGGTCAACGTTCTTTTTCACGAGCCGCCGTGGGTGCCGCTTGGGAGTCCCGCAGGCTTGGCCCTGCTGGAATTGGACGAGGCCATCTCACATGGGCGACGGCTCTTCTCTTTCCAATGCGACGTGCCGGACTGGTTCTATCGGCTGCACCGGGGGTCGGAGCTGGCAGAATTCTTTGTCGTGGAGGGCGTCTCGCCGCAGGAGCTGTGCCAGCGTGGCCAGGAGAAGAAGCTGGACTTCAAGAAGCCCGATGCTTTGGAGACAGGACTAGGAGCAGCGAGCCTGGTAATGGGCTCGGCCTGGGCGGTCTTTCTGGCTCATACGTGCTTGGGAGCGAGTTTCGAGCCCCTGAGGGCGCCGACCATTGCGTGCTGGAAGCTGACCCCGAGCTTTTGCAGTCCGACCTCTCTCATTCGACCTTCGCCGCAGCGGGGGGTCACTCCCCCGTGCGCGGCCGAGGCTGTGGAGGACGGGGCGTTCGTGGAGGCGGCGGCGAGGCTCTTCCGGACGCTGCGCATCGACGACTACATCGGCTTTGCGCTGAAGGGCCCTGGCGAGGAGGAGGAGATCCTGCAGGACAAGGAAGAGGTGAAGCAGCTTCTGCACCAGAAGGGCCTCGCGATCCACAAGGAGGACTGGAGGGAGGGGCTCAACGGTGGAGTTGGGCCCACGACGCCAACGACGAGGCCGTGCGCGCTGAGGGTCCAGACGAAGAAGTTCGCGGAGCTGGTCTTGGCAACGGAGGCGCTGTTGCTGGAAGACGACGTGTTGCTGCCCTCTGTCAAGCTTGGTGGGCCACTGGACGTGGACGATGATGGTCTTCAGGCCCGCCTTTGCCATCCTGGGCGAGACCTACAGGTGGGCCAGGGACTGCGAGTTCGAGGAGTCTGTGGTACCGCGGAGGTTGCCCGAGTCAGTCAAGAGCGAGCTCTCGACGCTTGCGAGCCTCTCGGTCTACATAGAGTCGGACTTGGAAGCGCCCTGGTGGCCGCGCGCGTACATGGCCGACGCCTCGGAGAGTGGATGCGGGCCATTGGCTTGCGACTGCGACCCCGAGGATGCACGAGCAGAGGCGTCGTGGGGCGGAGGGTCTCCGGGGCCCGCATATGGAGGAGGTCTACACCGAGATGGAGAGAGGGTTTGAGGCCGTCGGCGACGAGGAGGACCTACCTGCCCGACCCCGAGCGGGTCGTCAGGGGGCGCTGGAATTGCTTTCGGGTTCGTCGAGGCTGCTGGGCGCCATCAGGGAGCTCACGGACTCCTTGGGCGAAGCGTGGGACATCTCGGAGGGGGGCGAGTGCGACGTGCTCGTCAGCGAGAACCTGGAGTTGCTGCTGAGGAGGCTTCGCCAAGGTTGGTACTGGTGGGTGCACCTCGCACCCCCCTGCGCCACCTTTTCGAAGGCGCGTGCACTACCTTTGCGGTCAGCAGAGCACATCCGGGGTTTCGAGGGTTTGGCTGCGACGAGTCAGGCGAAGCTCGAGGAGGGGAACCTGCAATGCTTGGTGGCGGGTGAGGTGCTGAAGATCTGTGTGACCATGGCGACGCCCTTCGCACTGGAGAATCCGGCAGGCAGCTATATCTGGGCCTTTCCGCCCATCGTGGAGGTCTTGGGGAAGATAGACGTTTGGAGGGTGGAGCTGGAATGCTGCATGTTTGGGGGCATCTGGAAGAAGCCCACCGCAGTCGTCACGAGAGTGAGAGAGGTGATTAGCTTGGCGAGGAGGTGCACGGGTTTTTTCAGTGTTGCGGCAGCACCCAGAAGCCGCGCCAAGAGTTGAGGGGCAAGTCGCCATGAGGGCTCAGGTCGACACAGCTGGCGTGTGCGTACCCGCTCGATTTGTACAGGTGTTACGCGGAGATCGCGAAGCAGCTCGAGCCGTCTTGGGGGACGACATCAGCAGGGGCGAGACTGAGGCTGAGAGGAGGTCGGCCACATATTGCCAAGGCGACGGGTACCACCATCCCGCCGATGGGCGACCGGTTGAAACATCACTGGCACATCCTGTTATGCGGGGAGTGGGGGCACCAGGAGCACAACCACATTCTGGAGCTGCGAACGGTGGTGGCCACCCTGAGGCATCTGAGCAGAACGTCTCAAGCCCGGGGCCACAGTGTCTTGAGTTTCACGGATTCGATGGCGTCGCTGGGCGCGCTGCAGAAGGGCCGGTCCGCGGCCAAGGACGTCCTGCACATTTGCCGCATCGCGGGCATCATACAGATGGTCTGCAGGATCAGGGGCTACTACCGCTAGGTGCCGTCAGAGCTCAGTCTGGCGGACGGGCCTTCCAGGGGGCGACCCACCGGTGCGGCGCAGGAAACGATCGAGCTCCATGTAGCCCGAGGCGTCCCACAACGGCTCCAGCGGCGCTTACATCATCGTCAAGATCGTCAGGGGGCAGTCGCTGGATTGGCACATTTAAAGCATTCGGGATGCTGGTGGCGCGCGGGGGGGCCGTCGGTGACCAAGACGGCCAGAGCCCGCGCGCATCCCGATCAGAGGGGGCGATCGGACCGCCCCCTTTGACCAAGAGGGGGCGCGGGCCTGGGACGAGGCGCAGCGGGACAAGCTGCTCTACGCGAATCGACTGGTCATTCACGCCGTGGACGACGCGACCAACCTGGCCTACCAGAAGGCGGTCCGCGAGTTCTTGGTGGACGCCAAGAGGAACCAGCTCGATTTCACCACTTTCGAGGCGAGGGGCCAGGCGCTGGCGAACTACATCTCAGACGTGTGCCACGCGCGGCAGCTGGGCTTCGGGCGCGCCAACATACTGTTCAATGGCTTCATGCATGCCTTCCAGGACCACCGTGACTGGCTGCCGACATCGGCGAGGGCCCTGAAGTCGTGGCAGCGGCTTGGGCAGCTCGGCGAAGGCGCACCGGTTCCCATGGAAGCTGTCGGCCTGGTGATCGGCAGGATGTTGATGTTCCGCACGGGCCGTTTGATCGAGGGCTCGGCGGTGCTCGCGCAGCTGGATGGATGGCTCAGGGAGCAGGACTGGGGCCAGCTCAGGGCCGAGGACGTGTCCGAGGGGCCCGGCGGCCAGCTGGCCTTCTCCCTCGGCAGACGCGAGAGAAGGTCAAGACGGGCGCGAACCAGGGCGTCGTGGCACAAGGCGCTGGACGAGGTGGGGCAAGCCGGCATGGGCCCCCCACGCGCCATTCGGCACTCGGGGGCGGCCAGCTTTGTGGCCGGAGGCGGCTGCCTGGAGGCTGCGAGGCGCAAAGGGCGGTGGCAATCGACAGCGGCGCTGGCACGCTACACCAAGATTCACATGCTTATCAATCAGTTGAGTAGGATGACGGCCGAGCAGGCGCGGGCAGGCGCCTGCTTCTGGGCGGCGCCAGCCGAGGCGCTGATGGCGCCCATCGAGGAGTCGCCCGCGGCTCAGACCCCGCTGGCGAGGCACCTGCTGGAGGAGCTGGAGCGGGCGAGCGGCCAAGAGGTCGAGCCCCCGAGCATCGACGGCGGGGGGTCTGACGACGGGCCGCCCCAGCGCGGCAGCCCGTGCCCGTCGCAGGCGCAAGAAGGGCGCCTCTTTTGAGCCGTAATTTCCTGCCCCTCGCGCTGGACACCCAGCTTTCGCTTGTGTCTGGCCGCGGGGTTTCTATCTGTTGATATTGCCGGAGCGTGCTGGCGGTGTGTCGATGTGCCCCCCTGTCCTCTCTCGTCTTCTTCAGGATTGAGAACCGACAATTTTTTGGACCGGGGGTCTTACATAAAACAAGGGGGGCTGGAGCACAACATAGATGAATTTCCCGAACCCTCCAACCCTATGCGTGCAAGGCTGGTGCTTTGGCATGTGTGCCACTCTGTACATATTGGGGCTTGGACTTTGCGTTCCGAGTTTCTCGCTCGGCCCTTGAGGCCTTGTGGCCAGGTCAGGTACCGCTCGAGGCCGTGGGCCCACAGAGGCTCGGCCCCGCCTTTGAACACCTCGGGGGGGCTGCCCTCGCAAGCTCAGCTTGCTGAAATTGCCCGTCGCTCCCGTTGCTGCGTCGGATATTCAGGCACCGTGGTGGTGTGGCCTCGCTTCTTATTCTTATGCAGGGTTGTCGCTCCAGCTCCGCTTGCCTCTCTTTGTAGAGGTCGCCCCCGAGCTTTCAGTGCAAAGCTGTCTATGCAATAGATGCGCTAATGTAAATGTGCGCTTTTTCAAACACACTTTGACAGTAGCAACGTTGACGTTTTAGCCGCCGAAATCGTCACCCTCATTACCTTGTACCTGATTGCAGTTTCGGCCCCGCCACTTCCACCCTGGGGTCAAAGCCCTTGGGACTTTGCGTTCCGAGTTTCTCGCTGGGCCCTTGAGGCCTCGTTGCCAGGTCAGGTACCGCTCGAGGCCGTGGGCCCACAGAGGCTCGGTCCCGCCTTTGAACACCTCGGGGGGGACTGCCCCCGCTAGCTCGGCTTGCGGCAATTTCCCGTCGCTCCCTTTGCTGCGGCGGATCTTCACAGGCACCGTGGTGGTGTGGCCTCGCTTCTTACTATTATGTAGGGTTGTCGCTCCAGCTCCGCCTGCCCCGTTTGTAGAGGTCGCCCCCGAGCTTTCAGTGCACAGCTGGCTATTCAATATATGATCGAATGTAAAACAATGTTATCGAGGTGCCATCGAGTGTTACCGAGCTCGTTAACATTCGATAACACTCGATAGCACTTCGATAACACTTCGATAGCAGTTCCATAGCATTGTTCTCGAGGTTCGAACATTCTCCACCACCTCATCCTCCCTCCCCCCCTCCCTCCCTCCTCCCTCCCTCCTCCCTCTTGATCCCTTCTCCTCCATCCCTCCTCCCTTCCTCCTCCCTCCTCTTCCTCCCCTCTCCCCCCCTCCTCCTCCCCCTCCTCCTCCTCCTGCTGCTGTTTCTCCTCCTCCTCATCACCATCACCCCTCCCTCCCTCATCCTTCCTCCTCCTCCCTCCCCCTCCCTGTTCATCCCTCCTCCGCCTCCTCCCTCCTCCTCTTCTCCTCCTCCTCCTCCTCCTTCCCCCCCCCCTTCTCCTCCTCCTTCTCCTCCTCCTGCTCCTGCTCCTCCTGCCCTTCGTCCTCCTCATCACCCTGGTTCCCTCCCTTTTCCCTGCTCCCTTCTCCCTCCTCCCCCCTTCCCAGGAGGTTGAGGAGGAGGAGGAGGAGGACGAGGAGGAGGAGGAGGAGGAGAGGAGAGGGGGAGGAGGAGAGGAGAGGAGGAGGAGGAGGAGGAGGAGGAGAGGAGGAGGAGAGGAGGGGGAGGAGGAAGAGGAGAGGAGGATGGGGAGGAGGAAAGGAGGAGGAGGAGAGGAGGAGGAGGAGGAGGAGGAGGAGGAGGAGGAGGAGGAGGAGGAGGAGGAGGAGGGGGAGAGGAGGAGGAGGAGGACGAGGAGGAGGAGGAGGGGGAGGGGGAGGGGGAGTTCCTCCTCCTCCTCCTCCTCCTCCTCCTCGTCATCCTGGAGGAAATACTGACCTTCACACTCCAGGCTCCAGACGGAGGAGGAGGAGGAGAAAAGGATGAGGAGGAGGAGGAGAAGGAGGAGACGGAGGAGGAGGAACTTGGCACGTTGGAAGGAGGAGGAGACGAAGGGGGCGCGACGCGCATGATTGAATGCAGCGCAAACTACCCGAGAAACAACACATCAATGTAACGCTATGGGGGCAGACATTACGCATGCTGCTGTTTAAAGATAAGAGATGTGACGAACACCGATGTTCACAACGCATGCTTTTTTTCTTAAAATATGTAAAGCAAGCATTTTTTCTTAAAAAAGAAAGTAACTAGAACGCAACTTCCACAACTATAACCATTTCAGAAACAAACTTTACCGTAACTTACAAACACAGACACACAACTAACTTCCGTATCTTGCACAACTTGCACCGTTCAAGTTATGTAAGATCCGGCAGAGCAAGTTAAGATCTGGAAAACCAAGATAAGATCGGGACGATCAAGTTAACATGATCAAGTTAATATCACGTTCAGATCCACAACTTTCCCACAACTACCATATCTAGACTGCCGTTTGCTTCGCGCCGAGGACCTGCTCCGCGCGGCGCTGGCCCCCGGCGGGCCCGGCGGCGCCGCGGGCCTCGAGGCCTTCGTCTCCTCCTACCGCGGCTACGCGCCGAACGGCGGCTGGGCCAGCCGCCGGGCGCTGACCGCCGACGCCTGCAGCCTGCGCGAGCAGGCCGACCCGTCGGGCGGCAGGGTGGTGCTCGCTGGCTGGTCGCTGGGCACGGCGGTCGCGCTTCAGGTCGCGGCAGCGAGCCCGGAGCACGTCGCTGGCCTGCTGCTGCTCGCGCCCTTCTCGTCCATGGCGGCGGTGACGCGCTCGACGATCCTCGGCGCCGCCGGGGCGCTCGGGCTGGCGGCGGTGTCCCCGTGGCTCTGGTGCATGGGCCTGGACCCCTGGGACTCGGAGGGGGCCGCCGCCTCGCTGCCGGGGGAGATCCCGGTGGCCGTCGTGAGCCCGCGGGAGGAGCGAGGGGGCTCGGCCACGCGCAGAGGGGGGTGTGAGGGGGAGTGGGGAGGGCTTCTCAGACGCACCCCTGCTTCTCAGAAGCGGCGCGCCGCGTCTGTAGATGTGAGGCCCGCGACTTCTAAGAGGCAGCGTCTTTCTGAGAAGCCTCCCCGCCCCCCTGATTACCCCCGCGACGAGCGCCAGGTCGCCAGGTCGGGCGGCGTCGGCCTCATGCTTCCGGGGTTGTGGCCTTCCCCAATCTGCGGGTCTGGCGATCCATGGATCTGGCGCCCATGGTGATAGTTTTTCTGTTTTGGTTTCCTTGTTTTTCCGACCGGTGCGGGCCATCGCACTCCCCCCTCCCCCCGCCATGGAGTACATCTTGGCCGTTTCTTGGCGCCTGTTTCGAGCAGGTGCAGGCTCCCCCAGAGGACGCACAGTTCCGAACAGTCGCACTGAGCAGAGGTCCGGAGCCAGACCCCCCCTCCTCCTCCCCCTTCCGCCCAATGTCGAAACGCTGAATAAGTCACATGCGCTAGATCCGCGGATCCCGAATCTACAGTCAACCCGCATAGTAAGGATGGGCAACCTTCCCAGGGGTAATCACCCTTGCATCCTGAACTCCTCGGCCCATCCTTCGCCACTTTCGTCCGCCGCGGCCCGCTCGAAAAGCTTCGAAAGAGGCGTCCAAGGCCATTGCATCCTTATCGCGCATCCCTATGGTACGGGTCGACGGTATGTCAGCGCGTGCCCGAGGACGAGATCATTCCGCCTTGGCAGCACGAGGCCGTCTTCGAAGCGTCGCGGGGGCCGAAGGTGCTCCTGCGGGCGCCCGGCGCCTGTCACGCCTGCTTCCGGCAGATGGCGCGTGCGATGCAGGAGGTCCAGTAGGGAGGAATCGGCACAATGTTCAGTTCACGTTGTTTTTGCTCCATGAAAGTATGGGAAGATATTAGGTTAGGGGGGGGGAGAGGCAAGTCCTCAAATGAGGGCACATGATGGGAAGTCCCCAAATTCGTTGCGACTTGTCGGTCTCCCCCTTGGCCCTCTTAGAGGTGGGCGAAGACGGCGGTGGCAGCCTGGCGGAGTGGAGGCGGCTGACGCTCTCGCGGGCCGTGCGTGTGGTTCCTGGAACAGCGAGCCCAGCTTTGTCTTGACAAAAAGTCCAAGCTCAGCGATGGATTGATCCAGGCCTCCCGGATGGGGGCGGAGGAGATGGTGTCGGAGGAACGCGCCGAATCGCCGATGCATCGGCGATGGGACTCGATGTGGAGTCCGATGTTTCTCCGAAAAGATGGCGCCGATGCGTTGCCTGCGTCGCCGATGCATCGCCGATGCCTTGGCGGTGCGGCGCGATCTTCTGGCCCCATCTACCAGGACCCCATCTAGGAGGCCGCTTGGGAGGAGAGATGTCCCAGGGGATGCTATCCAGTGATCGGCCGTTCCAACAGCTACAGCTTCGAGGTTGTGCTTGGTCCGAATGCGCGATCCCACCTGGGACTTCCTTTGAATCAACGGCGAGGACAACCCTTCTTACAGGACCACTCTCCTGGTGATGCTTAGGTTTTGGCGGATGGTTCTAGCGTTCGGACTGCGATTGGCGTCGGGTGGAATGCCCGATCTACCAATGCACACGTATACACCCATACATAATATATATATATAAAAATGTATTTATTTATTTATATGTATAGATGCGTGTATCGATACTTGTCTCCCCTACTCTCGGTTCACACAGTCTGCAAGTCGATCCCACTGCCAACACATCGATTGATCTCTGTAGCTCTCAATCTCGCAATCTCTCCGTCTATCGACTTCACTATCCAGGACAAACACGGACCAACCGCGGAACAACCGCGGGACAACGACGGGACAATTACGGACAACCATTGGACAACGACGGGAGGATAACAGGACACTTGGGCCGGCACGGAAACGGAAAGAGCGCCTCAGGAATTGGCCCAAGAGGTCTCACGGCACCCTTCGCTCTTGGGAGCCTTGGTGTGAAGACCTTGTTACGTCGCCGTCTCCGTTGGGAGCCCTGATGTTCCTTAGCGTCTCTGGGGCTTCTTGGGAATCTATTGGGGGCCGTTTTGGACCGTTTTGAAACTCTTGGGCCGTTTTTGGGCCAGCCCAGTCCCTACACCCAAGCAGCCCAGACCCCATACCGCTTCTGCGGGCCCGCTTGGGAGCCTCTTGGGGCCCCCTTGGGAATATCTTGGGGCCGCCTGGAGGCCCTCTTGGGCCGTCTTGGGGCCCTCTTGGGCCGTCTGGGGGGCCTCTTGGACCGGTTTCGGCCCCTTTGGGGGGCCTCTGGGGCGGTCTTGGGACTATCTTTGGAGCCTCTTGGGCCGTCTTGGGGCCGTCTGGGGGCCCTCTTGGACCGTTTTGGGCCCCTTTTGGGCGCCTCTGGGGCCGTCTTGGGACGATCTTCGGGGCCTCTTGGGCGGTCTGGGGCCCTTCTGGGACTTTAAAGGGGAGCACCGAAGAACCTTCAAAAACCGTAGGGAAATCAAGGTGTTTGGCCTCCTGAGGCCCTCTCAGGGGCCCTGTTCAGTGTTTTGGGCCTCCTGAGGCTGTCGGGGGCCCTCTTCAGGGCCTCTGGAGCCGTCTCGAGACTCCCTTGGACCGTCTGGAGGCCATCTCAAGCTCTCTTGGGGCCGTCTTGGGCCCGTTTGGGGCGCCTGGCCCCGGCGGGAGGCGCACCGTGGCCCAGGCGAGGGT
>CAUYUJ010016460.1:560000-575000 GCA_963575745.1 Prorocentrum cordatum | reverse complement strand
TTTGGCGGATGCAGACCTGCACCCCGAGCTCCGTGAATCGATCGCGACGGGTGATGTTTGATCTGCGTGCGTCCGGCTGCCCATCTGGCGAGGTTCGGGCCGTGGTGCCTCCGCGCCGAGCAACGAAAGCTGACTCGGGGCGGGGCCGGGAGATCCGAGGACGACGCCGCAGCAGAGCCGCAACGCCACGGGCTGTGGCAGGATGCGGGGACCGAGGGAGGCCGGACGGGGCCAGGGGCCAGGGCGAGGATAAGTCCGTTCCGGAGCGTTCCGGAACGCTCTCGGAGCGTTTCGGAACGCTCCGAGAAGGCCGCGGCGCCCGAGACATCCAGCAGAGACGCGGGATCTCGGGGATTCCCACTTTCTCCGCACCCGAATTTATCCCTTTCTTGGCTTTGTCGGAGCCGTAGCAGAGCCGCGACGCGATAGGTTGTGACAGGATGCGGGGATCGAGGGAGGGGGCAGTCGTTGTCTCGCAGAGGTTTTCGGATATCTTGGGTCGGGCGGATGGTCATGGGGGATGACCTACATGGGAGCTAAAAAGAGGACCCTAAAGGGGCCCTTTAGGGCTCCTTTTGGGCCCGGGCTGGCTCCAAAAGGGGCCGTAGAGGGCCCCTTCAGGGTCCTGTTCTTCACCCCCCCGTTGGGTCACCCCGCATTACCACCCGCCCGATGGGGGGGGCGACGGCGTTCATAGGGCCTCTCCAGGGTGGAGGGGGGCGGGGTGAAGGGGGGGGAGAGCGAAGGAGAGGACGGGGAGAAGTGGGGAGGATGAGGCGAGGAGGAGGAGGAGAAGAGGAGGAGGAGGAGGAGGAGGAGGGAATGGAAGGGGGAGGAGGAGGGGAGGAGGGGGGAGCGGGGGAGGGGAGGTAACAGAGGTAGGGAGGTGGTGGGTGGAGGGGCGACGGCGGAGTGCAGGCAGGGTATAGGATGAGAATGATGCCGAGGCCGAAATGAACGAGCACGAGGACGAGGAGGAGGAGAGTGTGCTCGAAGGACGAGTGAGAGGATAAGTATGGTTACGTGTGGTCAACAGAGGAACTGGCCTAATCAGGAAGCCAAGACAATTACTCAGAGAGTCTCTGACCTAGGGATCCTGTCCTGCACAAGTTCAGTCTTTGAGTTATGATGGTCCGTGCCAGCGAACGTATGGAACGACCCATTTGCGTGGGTTAGCAACGACACACTAGCGAGGTCAGAACAAATCACGCGTTCAAATGCCTGCCGTAAAGTAGAGCGAAGCATGGGAATTCGATTGAGAAGTTAACCCGTGCCCTGGAAGCTGAAAGTCGTCGAAGGGGGCGCACTCACACATTGATTCGGCGGATGGGACGTCAAAAGAGCCTTATGACGACGACATGCTGAAGCTGCACAGTGGAAAGAGGGATGGCGAAGGCGTCACCTGAAGAGAACGAAGAAGGTCCAGGAGCAGGAGGACGGTGACGAAGATGATGACGACGACGTCGTGGAGCGACGATGGGCGAGCGACATCGTCGATCGCGACGACGACGATGACGACGACGACGATGGCGTCGACTACGAGCGACGAACGACGACGACGCGCGACGAGCGCCGGCGAAGAGCGACGACGAAAGGCGAAGACGAGCGCGGTGGCGAAAGTCGACGACGACGAGCCGGCGACGACGAGCGAGGAGCGAGCGACGAGCGACGGCGGCGACGGGCGACGAGCGAGGAGCGCGCGACGAGCGCACGACGAGCGACGAGCGACGGGGCGCGACCGGCGACGGCGGCGTGGCTCCGCGGGAGGCCCTGCGCGCCGCCTGGCTCGCGCGGGAGCGCCGGGAGGCCCGCCATCGCGAGCGGGAGCGCGGCCTGCTGCGGCGGCACGGCCTGGGGCCCGAGGTGCGCCGCGAGTTCCGCGGCCAGCTGGTGGAGGTGCACGCCCTCTTCGAGGAGGCTCGAGTGCCCAGGGGCGACGGCAGACATCGGTCGGTGGCAGGGGTGTGCGTGTGGATTCCCAGGGCCCGATGCACTTCCAGCGCCGTCGCACTTCAATCGAAGGAGAGATAGCGCCATTAACAGTTTGACGTTCCGCGTGGATTTCCTGGATCCGCGCTGGGCCCCACGGCGGCGTCCCCGGCGCCGCCCCTGGCGCGCTCCGCGCGCCAGGGAGGGTGGGTCCGGCGCAGATCCAGGCAATCCGCGCGGAGGGCCAAAAGTTTCTGTTTATGGCGATTTTTCTTCTGCTCAAGTAGCGGCAAGCTTTTGCTGTGTTGTGCTTCTCTGGCATCCACCTTCCTACTGCATTTTTTTTGTTTGTTTGTTTTTTTTATTATCTGCTGCTTCCAAACAACGTGTAGGGGGGATGCGGCCGGTTGCTTTGGGACAGCGTGTCGATCCGCTTGCTCTGGCCCAGCGCGCCTCGGCGCGACAGGCTATCCACTTCGCGGTCTCCAGGCGTCAACGTCTAGAGCCTTTCCCGCCCACCCGCCCCGCGTAGCGGAGCGACATGCTATCCGCGCGCACGGCACAGCGTGTCGCTGGGGCCGCCACCGCGACGCGCTATCCCAGAGTTTCTGACCGTAGGCTCAAAGGGGGATGCGTCGACCTCCAAATGCCCACTGATCGCCGACAGGGGCCCTCACCACCCACCATTCACCCCAACCCGACCCGAAGGCTTCAGTTTGCCCTCCACTTCCAGGGTCGGAGAGCATGGAAAAGCCGCATATGGAACCCGTACCCCGGCCAACCCGACATTCGGGTCTTCGGGTTGGGTCGGGTGGCTTGGTAGGTAGTCAGGCCCGATCGCCCGCCCCGCCGAGGACCGGTCGCATTTGCTGTCGAAGGCCCATCGCCGGTCCATCGGCGATGCATCGGCAGTGCATGGCCCGAGAGGCCTGGTCCGAACCCGTCCCTGGGAGAGGCGGCGCGCGGCGTGGACGGGGATAGGCCACGCGCAGAGGGGGGTTAGGGTTAAGTCTGGCGCCACCCTATGCAGGAGGAGTACTCAAACATAGTAAAGCATAGTCTGGGGGCGATTTCTTAAAACCTATGTTGGATTAGTTGTCGTCCAGAATCCGCCTGTCGGACGACATGCCCTACTTAAGATTAGGGCCCAAACCCCTTCGATTTATGACAAACATCGCAACGGAAGGTTGTTTCGCTATTTTCGGGCTCTGGGGGCACTTCCCTGGCCCCGGGACCGTTCAAAAACAGCTCAGGATGAGAAATCTGTCCCGGGCGAGGGGTCCGGACTTCTGGGGGTCACGTCATGAGCAGATCACGACGTCGGGGGTCTGGGGGCAGGGAGGCAGGGCTTCTCAGAAGGGCCACTGCCTCTCTGCAGGGCGGGCGCCTTCTGAGAAGCAGCCTCCTTCTACAAGACGCCCTCCCCACCCCTCCTCCAGACCTCCGACCCCATCTACTCGGACCCCATCTGGGAGGCCTCCCTCCTCCTCCTCCTCCTCCTCCTCCTCCTCCTCCTCCTCCCCCTCCTCCTCCCCCTCCTCCTCCTCCTCCTCCTCCTCCTCCTCCTCCTCCTCCTCCTCCTCCTCCTCCTCCCTCCCCCTACTTGCCCCCCCTTGCGCGCGCCGCCTCCAGGGGAGCACGCGCGCGGCAGGGCCGGGCGGGGGCGCGCCCCGCAATAGGGCCGTGTCCTGCAGACCTGGAGTTCGGCTGCGGCTAGACCCTCGCGTCGCTTCCGTTTAGAAAGCTGACCTCTGGGGAGGAGCAGGCTTCGACAGATTCCCGAAACTGTAGATCTACAGTTGTTGTGTCCTAGTTCTACACTTTGCTCCGTTACGCGAAAAAACGCAGTCCGTTTTGCCCTTTTTGTTGCTCATGCCTGCTTCAAGTGTACAATTTGCGTTTTGCTTCACAGATTTCTGTGATGTGTAGAAGCTCGGTGTTCGGATGTGTAGGCTTGGCTCGCCGCAGTCAAAATACACAGATCCACGGATGTGTAGAATCTGAGTTGGGGTTCTGAACCCCCCACTCGCTTGGAGGTTGGCGATGGTGCTCATTTTCGGGCGTGTTAGGTGGCCGAAATTTGATCACCAACGCCGAAATCTATGATCACTTGAGGGGTCCCAAACCCGAATAGCATGCGCTCAAAGGGCGTGCGAAGGCCTGCCGACGATCTTTGGAAGGACTTGGAGAGAGCTTCCGAAGGACCTTTGGAGAGCTTCCGGACACGCGTAATGGGAAGCGCTTAGAAAAGGCTTGCCGGAACACGCTGCAGGGTCAAGCCGAAATCTAGGATCATCTTCCCCAATGAGAGGCACACCCGTTTCCAAGTCTCCAGCTGTCGGCGGTGCCAGCACTCGTCGGATCTCCCTCGAGGCGCTGCAGCGCCAGCGGGAGGCGCCGCCAGCGGCGCCGCCCGCGCCGCCGCCGCCGCCGCAGGGCCCCGCCGGGGAGGGCCTTGCGGTCGCCCTCCCCAGGCTGCGCGCCCAGGAGGTGCAAGGGTTGAGTCGGGCACGTCACTCTACAGGAGGACTGTGCAAAGATAGGCAACAGCAAAAAAATCAGGGGACGATGTTTCTCGATTGCTTCTGACGATTGTTCAGCATCTTGCTTGTTTATTTGTCCTTCCAGAATCAGGTAGTGCGATGACATGCCCGACCTGAATTTAGGGCGACGGGACCCATCGCCCCAGCCTTGGCATCGTTCTAACGTATGCGTTTAGGTTATATATATACACATATACATATATACATACATGCAATAAACATACATGCATACATAGTTCCATACATACATCTACCTATGCATGTATACAAGCATGCATATATATATATATATATATACAACCTTACATACATACATACATACATACATACATGCATGCATACATACATGCACACATACGTACATACATACATATATACATGCATGCATACATCCATACATCTATACGCACGCGTATATTTAGTTCATACATACATAAATGTACACATCCATACATGCACACATACATACATACACACATACACACATGCATGCACACTTATACACATTCAAACAGCCATATACTCTTGCAAACACACAAGCATGCATACATACATACATACATACATACACACACACATACATACATACATACATACACCCATACATACATACATACATGCATGCATACGCACACACGTACGTATACATATACATATACATATACCCACGTACATACATACATACATACATACATACATACATACATACATACATACATGCATACATACATACATACATACACACATACATGCATACACACACATACATACATACATACATACATACATACATACATACATACATACATACATACATACATACATACATACGTATATACAAATGTACATACATACGAACACATAAATATACATGCATGTATGCATACATACACACATATATATATATATATTGGCGAAGGGCATCGAGGAGCATCCTGGATCGTCGAGCCAACAGAGACACGCACGATCACGACCGCGCGATGGCACGCCAGGCCCGGCCCGCCCTGGGCCCAGGAGCGCCCTGTGCACGCGCCCGCCCGGTCCTGGCCGGGGAGGGCGCGCTCTCACGCCGCCCCTCCCCGGGGGAGGAGGAGGAGGATGAGGAGGAGGAGGAGGAACAGGAGGGGGAGGGGGAGGAGGAGGTGGAAGAGTAGGAGGTTTAGGAGGAGGTGGAGGTTTAGGAGGAGGAGGAGGTTTAGGAGGAGGAGGAGGAGGAGGTGAGGAGGAGGAGGAGGAGGAGGATGAGGAGGGGCAGGATCCCGCTGCCCTGAGGTGAGGCACCTCATGGGGCGGCTGGGCGTGAGCGTGCCGCCGCCGAAGGGCGAGAGCCGCCGCGGCTCCGTCGACGGCGGCCTCGGCGATGGCCTCGGCGCGGCCGCGGGCGTCGAGGACGGCGAGGACGGGGCGCTGACCTTCGCCGGGCTGCTGGCGGAGGTGCGGGCCAGGCGCCGCGAGCTGATGCGGGAGAGGCCTCGGGGAGGGAGCCAAGGGTGCTGGGCATCGCTCGGCGAGGACCATCGAGGAGCATTTTGAGGGGCCATCTGGTCCCTCAACGGAGGACCGACGAGGACCATCGATTGCCACTTGTGCCCTCAAAGGCAGGACCTGGTGGAGGGCGTCCTCCGGGGCTTCCGCAAAAACACCAGGGGCGAGCTGTCCATGGAGGAGCCGGGCCCCTCTCGAGCGCCCTCGGGCCCCCCGGCGGGGGTGACACGCGGCCGGCTGGGGCAGGGATGGGAGGTTCGAGAGCGTTCCAGAACGTTCTCAGAGCGCTCTGCAACGTTCTGAGAAGGCCGCGGAGCGCCGGGGTCATCCTCCAGAGCCGCCGGATCTCGGAGATTCTCGAATTCTCCGTGCCCGATGGTATCCTCGTCTTGGCTTCATCTTAGAGGGGAGACAGCGGGCAGAAGGTAGGAAGGAAGGATTGGACGCTGGGTGCTGTCTCTTCCAGACGAGGGCCCAGCACCACAGGATGGTTGTGAAATGATGACCGTGGAGGTCTGAGGAGGAGGAGGAGGAAGGAGCAGGAGGAGGAGGAGGAGGGAGGAGGAGAGGGAGGAGGCGGAGGCGGAGGAGGAAAGTCGCCTCTGGTTCCTGCCGCCACCGTGCCTGGATCGAAGACCCGGGGCCTCTTTGGGTATCGCAGAAAGGGTAGGTTCTCCCGTCGAGGGGGGCCCTCCAGATCTGATGCCCTCGGAGCTCTCGACCTCCTGAGCTCTTGGCCTCCGCGGACCGTTTTCGTTTCGACTTCGTTTTGCAGCAGAGGTGGATTGACGACAAAACTATGGAAAACGGAAACAAAGCGGAAACGCAAACAAAAACTTCAGGTCGATCCCTGGGCATCTTTTCCTTCCCAGTCCAGTGATCGGTGCATTCCTGAGTTACCTCCTGGCCCTCCCCCCTCCCCTCTCCTTCCCTTCTCCCTCCCTTGTCGGGGTTCGGGGCGGGCGGTGGCGGAAGTGGCTGCCTGCGCCACGCAGCCCGCCCCCTTGCCCCTCTGAGACCTTGGAGCACAGGTTACGGTTTCGCCCCACGGCCTGGTTCGACGTCGACGGCGACGACGATGGCGACGACGACAACGACGACGACAACGACAACGACGACGACTCTCCATTCTCCCCCTCCCCCCCATCGCAAGCTACCTGCCCATCTGTCATTAGTCCCTTCCCCGCTTGTTCTCCTCCACACAGCAGCCCTGGCCCGCATATTCCGGCTCATTCCCCGGCTGCGTCCGCCTTGATCTGGCCTAGTGGCTCCCAAGTCGGGCTCAGTAGTTCTTGCTCGTTCTGACGGCGACCTCCCAGGAGTCGTTTCTTAGTCTTTCGTTTGTTGTAAATCGCTGCAGTTGTTTCTGTTCAGTTTCACCCTGTCTGCTTTTGACTCGACCAAAGTGCTGCAAGCAACAACGGCACCCTGGAATGTGCACGTTGGGCAGGCGGCATGTGGCATGTGATACCCAAGACGTCTAAAACGCATGGGAACAAACATACGGAAAACGAACAGATGGGCCATCAGCCAACCCCATATTGAAAGCGTGGCAACACGGCGCCCCAAATTGAAAGATCATGCCGATCTTCAAAACTGAAAAACGCGTCTGCGCTTTTAATATCATACAAGGCCCAGCACCCCCCTTCTCCCTCGCTTCCGTCCTTGGGGCACCACGCGATACCCATACCGCTATTTCTCCCCAGACATATCCCAGGACGCGTTCTGACCAGATCTTCGGGGCGAATCTGGCGGTGGTGACGACGACCTCCCGGGAGGCCCCAGCGGCCGAAAACGAGGCAAGGGCAGCGGTATCGGTACTTGATTCTCTCGAGGCTTTCTAGATGGGGTCCTCCTAGATCGGGTCGGAGGATGGCGCCGCATCGGCGATGCATCGGCGATGCGGCTCGATGCGAAGCCCGATTGTCTCCACGCTGGAGTCGCCGATGCGTCGCCGATGTCGCCAATGCATCGCCGATGTGGTGGGATCTCCCGACCCCATCTACTCCGACGCCATCTGGGTGTCCTCTATGCTCCCGCGCGTCTTCCCCCAGACATGCGACGTCTTGATTTTTTCAATGCGGGGCCCCTGGAAGTCCCGATTATTTCCCAAGGACCGGTTTTTCATCCTGAGTCCTTCTTCGACGGTCCCGAGGCCCGGCGAGGGACCCAAGGGGCCGAAAACAGCCCAAAAACTCCCGTCTTGATTTTTGTCACGACGCGATCATGTCTGGGCTCTCCCCAGCCTCCCAGCAAGAGGACGTCTGCAGCATCGTCGGGGAGCTGGGCCTGTTTCCGAACAGCCCCGACCTGCAGCGCCACGTCGCGCAGCTCATCGAGGAGAGGGGGGGCCGGCCCGTCGCCAATTTCGCCGCGGCCGCCGCCGCGGCCGCCGCCGTCGTCCCACAGCCGGCGGCGAGCGAGGAGGAGGAGGAGGAGGAGGAGGAGGAGGAGGAGGAGGAGGAGGGGAAGGAAGAGGAGGAGGAGGAGGAGGAGGAGGAGGAGGGCACTACTGAGTCGTGGCACGCGCCGATCCTGAAGTGGGCGTCGCGATGCGCTGTGTTTGCTGCGGAGAATTCGCCCGCGGCCATCACTCAATATCTGCACTCTAGTCGAGCGATCTCCACTCAGCTACGTTACTCAGTTTTGTTCCCTGCCTCCCTCTTTCCCCGCCCTGCCCTCTCCTGTCGCCCGTGCGGAACATGCGGCCCTCGCTTCTCTTTATCGTGTCTCACACTGTGCTATCTCGCGAGCTGCGTGGTTCAACCTCGGAGCTTGGGGTGGACCATCTGATGTCAGTGTTGAAACTTTGTGTGCAGGCACCCTCATGCGCTCTGCCATCTCCACCTTTTCCCTGCGCATGCTATCATTATTTGTCAGTTGAGGGAGTTTGCGAACGAACACCTCGAGATTGTGCCCCTGTTCGCGGGGAAGGCCGCTCCGACCTTCTGGGCCTGCCCGTCTTTTGTAGAGACGCTTGGAGATGCTGCCGCAGGGTTTCCTCGAACCCCCTCCTTCTCTCTCTTGCTGGATCGATCGCGCTGGCGGCTGCGACGGAGCTCTTGACCCGTGCCGCTGACCTCCCCCGACCCCCTCGGCGCATCAAACTCCAAGGTAGGTTAACGCGAGTCCTCTTTGCGAACTCTTCCTTGATGATCTCGGTCGGGTGTTCGCCACTCGTCTCGCCCGGTGGTTTCCTGACGCTCGTGATTTGTGGATTGGGAAGAGATCAGGCCCTTCTCCTGAAGATGAGAGGGCCACTCACTAACGCAATATGGAAGACTCTCACTGGCAGTTGGCATACGTCCATGCGCTTTCATGATGACATTTCCCAGTCATGTGTGCTTGGTTGTCAGGCGTGTGATTCGTTTGTGCATTATTGGACATGCCCCCGCTTCCTCGACCTCCTCCGCCCGGTCCTCTTTAATGATGTTCACAGCTGCCCGATTTGTCGCTTGGGTATTTCCCTCCCGACGAAGTCCAGTCTGACTGTCCCAGCTGCCGCCTATCTGTTATTTGTCAACCTTCGCTCACTATACTTGCCCCCGAGGGCTCTCAGCGAGGAATGGGCGCGGCAGGCCGTGCCCCTGACTAAGGTGCAGGTGGCCAGAGCCAGCGGTAGGCGCTGAGGAGGAGAGGGCGTGTTCGCAGCGACGTGCCAGGAGGAGGAGGAGGACGAGGAGGAGGAGCAGGAGGAGGAGGAGGGAGGATGAGGAGGAAGAAAAGGAGGAGGCCTTCTCTTTTGAGGCGGCGGGGTTTCTGAGAAGCCCCCTCGCGCCCTCTGAAAATGCGTTTTTTTGTATGCGGGGAAGGCGTGATTTGTTGACTCCTCATGAGGCCGGGGGGCCTCCGAACCTTCTGGGAAGGCCTTTTCCTTTTCCCTTTCCGGGAGCGAGGACGACGAGGAGGGCGACGAGGAGGGCGGCGAGGAGCGATGGGGGAATCCCCTCTCGCTCCTCGTCGTCCTCCTCGTCGTCCTCCTCGTCCTCCTCCTTCTCCATTCCTTCTTCTTGAGAGTAATGCATCCCTGTCGCACCCCGAAGTCAGTTTTTATGGCGGGCCGCGCGTTTCACATGAGGTTTCCCTCACCACTCATGACCCTGAAGCTTAAACGTGACGACAGATTCACACATTGAGGGCGGATCGTTTTCAAAATGTGGCTTTCGCCCCGGCGCCGCGCACATTCGTTTAGAACATGTGAAAGAGCTTCACGGTTTCACCTATGGAAGGCGGGTCGCTTTCAACGCGAAGTTCTAGCCGTAACGCCGCGCACAGTTGTTTTCAACATGTGCAAGAGCTTCACGGTGTGAGGGCGGGTTGTTTTCAAAATGTGGCTCTCGCATTAGCGCCGCGCGCACCCTTTTGCATTAATTTGCAAGAGCTTCACGGATTGAGGGCGGGTTGTTTTCAAAATGTGGTTCTCGCACCAGCGCCGCGCATTTTCGTTTTAAGAATTTGCACGAATTTCACGGGTTGGCAGCGTTTTTTTTCAACATGTGGTTCTCGCCGTAGCGCCGCGCACATTCGTTTTTTCTCTAATTTGCAAGAGTTCTGCGGGTTTCCATGATCAGCGTACCAGGAATGGTGTTTTGGACGGTTTCGGGCGTTTTGGCACGATTCCGGATCGTCAAAACGCAGCAGTCAGTTTGATCCGTGGCGTTGAGTGTCGGTATGATCCAGGATTTTCAAACGGTTGTCTTCCACGAGGCAGTTTGTTCAATGGAAATGAACCGTTGTGGGGGCCTACGGACAGGGAGCTTGGAGGGAGGGTTATTTCCAACATCGTTGACGACCCTTGGGTTTACACGGGTCCTCCTCCTCCGTCTCCCCCTCCTCCTCCTCCTCCTCCTCCTCCTCCTCGTCCTCCTCCTCCTCCTCCTCCTCCTCCTCCTCCTCCTCCTCCTCCTCCTTTTCCTCCTACTCCGCCTCCCCCCTGTCCCCCGTCCTCTTCCAGCTCTTTTCGGCCCAGGCACTTTGTCTGGGATTGCCAGCGTGCGCCTCAAGAAGGGGCTCGCGTTGGCGAGCCACGCATGGTTTGGCGGCACCCGTCGTGGCCCTGCGGCAAATGAGCCAGGCTCTACGGCACTGCGTTCGCGAAGGTTGAAGACCTCGTGTCTGCGGTGCGGAAAGCAGGCGCCCAGGACGGTGTGTGAAAGGGGTGACCAGGCTGGACACGTGCATCAACCGCCGTGGTCCAAGAGTACGAGCGCATCATTTTGGCAGCGCGGGGCAGGAGGCAAACCTGAGCGGCCAAATAACTGGGCAACGGGGGCTACCGACCCCACCTTCAATGCAAAGAACAAAGACAACAGCGACAGCAACAACAACGGCGTGGGGTACGACCCGGAGATTGCCAGGACCATGCTGGAGAACATGACCAAGACACACGGTGACGACAGGACCCAGCGGCCCGACGGTCGCAAGGACCCTGTTGCGTGCTGAGGCAAGGCAGTGGAGTCGAACAGCCAGCTCTCAGCCACAATGGCACGTCGGCATTCCAGCTCGGGCAGCGGATGCAGGACATCAGCGAGAAGCTCGGCATAGCGCGGGGGCGCCTACAGGAACGAAGTCTCGGATTGCAAGGAGCCGCGCGAGCTAGAGAAGCTGAACACCTTATTGCCGCCAAGAATGAGGAGCGGAGGAAGAGGATCAAAGAAACACAAGCTGAAGCATTCATGCGAGGAGCTGTTGAAGTGCATGCTCCCGCGGGCAATCCTGCGGTGGCGTTGTGCGGCGAGGTGGTCAACATCCAGACGAAGAAAGGCAGCGAGAAAATCCGCAGCTGTCTCCAATATCCCCTCCGAGTGCTACGGCACGCGCTGGGCGCCTTCGAGCAGCAGCTCAACGACCAAGCGGAAACGCACGCAGTTGAAGCAAGGCGGGTCAATGCACAACGTGGCCTCTGACAGCGATCGTGATCCTGACGATGGCATGCTGCTTCTCTTTGATATTCCTATGCCCGACGAGGGCCACTGCGAGGACATCTCACTTGAGGCCGGGCTCGAGCTCGATGGAGCCGACGAGGAGGATGAGTGCAAATGAGCGCAAACGGATCAAGGCTGCCGGGGCGCGACCTCTCTAGTCCCTCGCTGTGGCCAACTCCGCCGCCGCAGCAAAACGGTGAACAGGTCCAGCCCACAACTCCTGCTCAAGCGCCCAAGCTGAAGCAAATGGCAAGCGAGCCGACTGTGAATATTGCAGGTGGGGCCTGGGGGGAGGCGGCATGGAATATTGTTTTTGCGGCTCGCCGCTTGCAGGATGAGTTTAAACAATGGCACGATGCCTTGCAAGGTGGGTGGCCGGCAGCTACCGCGCAGTATGGGGTCGAAGTTTAGGTCGTTGTGGTGGGTGGAGGACATGTTGGCGGCAGCGCTGATTCCCTTCGCGCTGCTGCCCGCAGGCAGGCGATCGATGCCCGCGCCAAGGGTCGCCCCGCTCCGCGGGGCCACTGACGAGTGGGCAGCAGCCCCGCGGAGGGGTGCAGGGGAGGCGGCGTCGCCCAGGGAACTGATCGCCAGGCAAGCATCAGCGCTGAATCCCTGGGCCAGGCCGCCGACGGGCACGCGATCGATGCCCCGGCCCAGGGTGCCCCGCTCCACGGGGCCACTGACGAGAGGGCCGCAGTCCCCGAGGAGTTGTGCAGAGGAGGCGCTGCCGCTTGCAAAACTTCGGCTAAATCGACTGGCCGTCTGCGGAGGAGACGCGCGCGAGCAGGCCCAGCAGGGCCATTCCGAGTTGGTGGATGTCGCGGGGGAGCAGAGGCCCCAGGTTCAAGCTGGACCTCAGCGAGATGGGCTGGAGACTCGCGTGCGTCAGCCGACGTGCATGGGGCAGCTCACAAGAATTGGCAGACCTTTTATCGTCGGAGGTGACTGGAACATGGCCCCTTTTCTGACTTGGGATTTTCAAGTGGTGCAGTACGTTCCCGCGATGGTCGCTTCGCCGGCTCGATGGACATCTGCTTGTGGCGTGGGGCGGGTGCTGGATTATATCGTCGCCAGCGTGCACTTCGAGGGCCTTGTCACGGGGGCGGAGCGGATCCAGGGGCCCCCCGCCCCATTGCTACGCGCTGGGGGGGGGGGGGGGGGGGGGCTCGGATGAAGCTGAGCGCTGCTGGACCTTGTGCAACACTTGAGCAGCAGCTCAGGATTCCGAAGAAGTTCCCGAAGGGGTGCCCGGCAGGAGCGCCGCGACCTCCCGCGCTGTACCGGCGCATCCATGGAGAGTGCGAGCATGTTCGATGCATGGGGGGCAGTGGAGCTACGCTGAGTGGCAGGCGTTGGCCGAACAGTTGGTGGACCGTTGCCAGCTGGGCGATAGTTTGCGCAAAGCCTGTCAATGTTGTCGAGGTCGCGGGGAGAAGCCGTGGCTGGAGCTCAAGTTGGCGGCGGGTGCGTCGGGGGGGCCCAGGCTGCGGCGGTGAAGACAACGCTGCATCGCGCATGCGGCGGCGATCTGCAACGGCCATGATGGGCCCCATGCGTGCGCTGAAGCGAAATTGGGATCAGGACTGCAAGGTCGGGAACGACAGGAGTGACACCATGGGGGGCCTGAAGAACAAGAGGGTCGACCTGGGGCCGCTTTGGGACATCTGGTGTTGCGCGCGCGACTATGAGTTTCCGTTGGCGGAGGACTGGCTCAGCGATGCATGCTGGAGAGACGCCGCGATGCGACCAGGGCCGACCACTATTTTGCTTGGAGTAGGGCGCGACGACGCTAGTCGCCGAGGCTGTCAGGAGCGGAGACAAGAAAGCCCACATATGCCCGAAGCTACCTACATCCGCGCAGAAGGCTGATCTCCACCCTGCGCCCCGGATCCATCATCACGCCTCCGAGCTGAACTCTGACCTTGTGGAACGGGAGAAGATATGGCGAGTGTGCGACGGAGAAGAAATTCCTGGTGCTGGGCTACGAATGCAGTTACCAATGGACGAGGTGCAGATGCTGGATGCGGGGCGCATCAGGAAAGTGGCCAGCATTTTCAAGCGTGCCACGGCTTCGGGGCTGGACAACCTTGGGCCGCGCAGCGTGGCGCTGTTACCAGATGGTTCGCTCGAGGCGTTCGCTGACATCATGGAGGTGGCGGAAACCATTGGTGAGCTGCCCCCCTAAGATGACCGCCGCCATCATGGTCGGATTGCCTAAGCCAGGGGGTGGCAGTCGATTCGCTGGCCCTCTCGCAGACGCCCTGCGGATCTACGACAAGTGCCACTGGAGGGGCCAAGACGAGTGGCGCGGCGCGAATGTCAAGAGTTATTGCTACGCCTGCGCAATCGCAGGGGGGAGCTCTGACCAGGCGGCTCGGGCGCAATCCGCCGTGGCTGAAGCAGGTCTGGCGCCAAATGGCACGCGGCCCTGGTCGTTCTGGATCTCGAGACGACTCTCGAACAAAATCCCGCATGCGAGAATGCGCGCGCGCATGCGCGCGCGGGCGCGTGCGCGCGCGCGGGCGCGGTCGCGGGGGGCGGGGGGGGGCTGCGGGCGCGGGTCCGAGCGCCCGGGGCTTGCGTTGCTTCCCAAGTCGTATGCGGGAAGAAGGGCGATCAGATGTGACGATTTGGTGGCTGGGCGTTCTTTCGCCACCGCAATGATGATGCCATTCGCGCTCGGGGCTTGCGGGCACACGTTCGCGTCGCGGCCGGCTCTCAGCATTGCGCAGGTCGTTGACGATGGCAGCCTCCAAGCAACAGGTTTTCACGGTCAAGTCCTGGGAACCATCGCCCCCGCGGCCAGACGGTTGCGCGCTGAGTAATTGGATCTATGGATGGAACTCAGCCCAAACAGAGGACGCGTCATTGCCACATCGCCCCATCCCGGAAGAGAGATAGTCCGCGCGCTCCAGAAATACAAGTTCAGGCCACGCAGAGCAGCGCGGCAACTGGGGCATGACCTCCCCCATGAGACGCGGCGCGACAGACATCGTCAAGCGGAGCGCGTGCGTATCCAGCGGGCTCATCAGTGGCGCGGTGCGCGCCAGTTGCAGCGCGTGCCCGCAATGCGGCGTTCGTGCTTGTGCTGGCTAGTCCTTTGTCATAGTAGATGG
>CAUYUJ010016460.1:277500-555000 GCA_963575745.1 Prorocentrum cordatum | reverse complement strand
GCGCCCCGATCTTGCTTTTGAGCGAATATTTATTTGCACCGCTTCTTTTGCAAGCAACATCTGCAGAACACGTTCGGCATGGGAGTGCCGACTTTCGCACCGAGACGCATTACATTTGGAATGGTGTGCACTGGTGCACGGCCAGTGCCGGGAGCTCCTGCGCAGGATGCCAGGAGGGAGTTCTCGTGAGCCCGCTGTGTCTGGACGGCGCAGGCCCTTAACAGGGGCCCTTGCCAGTTCTTCCTCCACAATTAGAATGCGAGTTACTTCTCTTGGCTGTCGGCGCCACGGTGCCAAAGCCGACGGGTGGCGGGCATTAGGGGGGGGGCGATTGTCGCGCGGTCGACGTGCATGGAATCACCGTCCGGTGGTCTGAGGTGCAGTCTGAATTCTGGGATGCTGCCATCCAGGGCTCCTCACCGTGAGGTCTGCCTTGCGGCGGGCCGTCTTAGATGAATCCCCCCGATGGTTGGGCTTTGCCTCAGCCTCTCTACTCTTAGACCAGGAAAACGTTCACGATGACGTCAGTGTAGCTCAGCTTACGCGAGATTCTGCTCAGCCAGTTTTTCCTCCGCCGTGCCCCTGCTCGAGGTCCGTGTGCTTCTGGCCCCGCGGGATTTCAGGTCCCGCTCTACTGTGTTCGAGCTGCTGTTTCCCGCCCGTTCCAATGTTGCGGGATTCCCTCGCTGGGGAAGGGAAGCTCGCCAAAGTTTTCGCGGGGCCCATTCTGGCGGCCGCTCACGCGGCCTCGGGGCCTCCGCGGGCTCTGGACCTCTGTCGGCGACGCAGTGGCCGGGGCCGAAGGCACGGCGCGCGCCATCGCATGTCGGGCGCGCCAGGTCGGGCGGCCCGGTGTCCTGCCCACCCCCAGCAAAGCCCAGGCTGCGGCGCCCGACCCTGGTTTCGGGGGCCACCCACTAGGCTTAAGTCGGGCGTGCCCTTCTACAGGAGGAAGATTCCAAAATAGTAAGAAAAAATAGTCTTGGGACGCTGTGTGTTTGACTATGTTTGGCTCTTGTTGAGCATGTTTGGGCTATTCTTCATTGTCGTCCAAAACCTCCTTGTAGGAGGACGTGCCCGACCTGACCCTGGGCGGCTGAGTGACGTCGGCATCCCGGCGCCCCTGGCGGTCCGAGCGGGTTGATCTCGGGCGCGGCGCGCCTTGGGGCGCTTGGGGGTCGCGAAAAAAGCTCAGGGACCTGAGAGTCAGTATCGTGTAACCGATCCCTATCCCCATTCCCATCTACATCTCGAGACCCACCGTCTCGCCACCTCAGTTGGGGATATGCCCCCCGAAACCCGAAGAGAGCAGCCTATATCCCCAACAGGGGGTAAATCGTCCAGTGGGGCCCAGCCCACGCTGGTGGGGATGGGGATCGGTTAAACGATGCCCAGAGAGCAAGTCGGATTCGCAAGTTTCGCCAGCTTGTGAAGCTCGCAAAAGTTTCCCAGGGCTCGTGACTCCAAGGATCACCCCTTCAAGCGGTCTGCGGCCGTCAGGCCATGGGCATCCCTCTTCTCAAATAATTCTGCGCAGGCAAGCTGGGCAGGCTCCAGGCGACCTTGAAGTGGCCGATCTTTTCTTGCTGAAGGTAGCACGACATAATGTCAGTAATGACCTTGGACAGGTTGGTCGACCTGTCGCCGTGGCCCCACGAGGCCAACTGGCCCTCTCCAGGCAGCGTTCCGCTGGTCATCACGCTTGCCCGCGCTGCCCGGGATGCGGGAAGGAAAACGAGGCGAGGAAAACGAGGCCATCTTCCACATCTTCCACAGATCGTGGGCCTGCCCTCGCAGTTCATCTGGCCCGGCTTGGGCGAGCTCTGATGTGTCGCCCCGCGGGCAGCGGCGGGCCACGAGGCCCCCCCCAGCGCCGGTGCTCACGGCGTAGCTCCGCGTTCTTGCACCTGCAGTGGCTCTGCGGGCGACGGGGTGCGTGAGGTTCGTGCGGTGGGTCCGGGGGAGGGCGATGATTCTGAGGCTGCTCGGGTTGCCAGTGGCCTCGAGGGCCTGCCTCGAGTCCTCGGAGACCGCTCAAGTGGCAGATTGAGGTATGCTACGCGCGGAGGCCGCGCTGGTGCTGGCGCCTCTTTTGTTGGCCAAGTCCGGCTCCGGTTGGCGTCCCTCGAAGGGTTGGATTTGCCCGCTGTCGGGCAGGCGTCAAGCGGCACCCAGAGCGGAGCTCCTTGCCTTTGAGCTCGCGATCCCCAGCGTCCTTGGCAGAATTGTTTTCGCTGCGGACCGCAAAACGCCTCTTACTGGTTGGCGCCGTAGACGGTGGGAGCAGTACCCTGTATCTAATTCTGACTTCTGGTTAAAAAGCCGATTTGCCCTTGTGGGCCGTGAGGACCTGATCCAGGTCCCTTGTGCTGTCAGCTGCCTAGGCCCCGCGGACCCCAAGCCTTCCACTGAGCAGGCACATTTGGCTTTTGGAAACGCCGAGGCGGATGCCCCTACTGCCGAGGAGGCGGAGGAGAACTGGTCCGCAACCGCCCGAGGGCGCCGCATTCTCGGTCGTGCCTCCTTCCCCGGGATTCCTGGGGTTCGTGCGGTCGTGGGGCCTCCCGGTGTCGCTGGGCAAACCCTGCATCGTAGTCATCGTCGTCGCGTTCTGCAGTATTGGCCCGGGCACTCTTTTTGTCTGTGCCAGTTGTGGCAAGACCGCTACAGCCGACCCCCGCCATGTGGTCGGGGAGTGTCCGGCGAAGTCCAAGAGGGGGCCCCTTCCTTGGACGCAGAGCCGTGGCCTCTTCCCTGGACGAAGAGCCACAGAGCCAGGGCGCCAACAGCGCCACTGAGCGGGAGCGCGCTCGCCTGGTGGGCGCTCGTGCGGCTTGGCGCAGGATTGTGGTCAGGGCAAGAGAGCTCCAGTGCGTCCCTCCCTCCCTCCCTGCATCCTTCCTTCTCCCTCCCTTGCGCAGCTTTCTCGTCATCGCAGCCAGCAGGGCGGAGGCTAGGCGCCGCCGGGAGGCCAAACGCGTCTCCGACCACAGGGGACGGACGAGCGCCGTGGGGCACACTCACCTTCGAGGGCGCGTTCGAGGCGGGTCCCCGCCCTCCTGGCCATCCCCTCCCTGCAGCCTTGGAAGACTAGGCCCCCCCCTTTCCTTCAGAGCACAGCGTCCGCGCCCATGCCACCGTCCCACCGCCTCCCTCCCTTCACCTGGCCCTCCCTCCTCCACCCCTCCGCTCTCCCCATGCGGCCGCGCCTCTGCCAGACCCCCCCCCACGCCCCGCGGCGCCAGGGTCGACGAGAGGCTCGGCCAGCTGAGGCGGAGCAGTGAGGAGACTCCGCCAGCCGACGGCCCGCAGAGGGTTGTCGGTCCACGGGCGGGAAGAGCGAGGGAGACGTGGGGAGAGGAGGTACACCTTAGGCGATGCTTAAGAAGACTTAAGTTTTCGGCCAGAGTCTCGATTATTCTTAACGTTTCGATGTAAATCTTAAGTTTTAAAAGACATGTTGGGTTTTTTTCAAGATCTGAGACTGTGAATTTCTTAACCCATGATTTCTTAAGCATTTCGCAGGGTGTACGGTCAGCCCGCACAGCAGGGATGGGCAACTTTCCGAAGAATGCCCTTGCACCCTTGCCTCCTCGGCCCATCCTCGGCCGCTTTCGCCGGCCGCGCCCCGCTCGCAGAGGGCAGACATGGGCGTCCAGGGCCCTTGCATCCTCATCGCGCATCCTTCTGCTATACGGGCCGACATTACCCAGACCTCCGCGCGTCGTTGCAAGATCACGACGTTTTCGGTGTCGGGGGGCTCTGCCCGGGCCCCATGATTGTCACGAGCCGACTCGGGATGAAAGGCCCGTCCCACGGGAATGGCACAGCTCACGAGGCCTCCAGGAAGTCCACCTTGTTGAGCGAATCATGCCGCGGCACGGGGAGGGGGAGAGAGCCAAGGGAGGAGGGTGCCACTCAAGGGGCATGAGCTGCCTGCGGGTGCCCCATACTCCTGCTCCTCCTCCTCCTCCTCCTCCTGCGGATAGCTCAGCACCAGCTCAGCTCGCTCAGCCAGGGCTAGCGACAGCTCGGGTTAGTCTCGTCACGTTTGGCCGTCGGGCCCCCGCCTAAGTAAGCGCCTCGGCCCCAGGCCGGGTCTCCTGGGCCCGGCCAGCTTGTGGCCGCGCGTCGCGGCCGTCTGTGGTCACGATTTTGATGGTGCGAGTCTCACGCGCTGCAGCTTTGTTCATTGTTCCGAATTGCTTTGCATTGCTTTGCATTGTCTGCTACTAAGTACTGCCTTGCGTTGCCTTGCTTTGCTGTGCAGTGACCCGTGTTGATTTACATATGTTTGCAATGGCTTGTTTCGCTGCTTTACATTGCTGTGAGTTGTGTATCGTGTTTTTTTGTGTTTGTGTTTGCTCTGCGATGCCTTGCATTGCCGTACAATGCTTCGCATTGCTTCGCATTGCGCGTTACATTCCTGTGCGTTGGGTTGCTTAGCGTTGCTTCACCTTGTCTTGCATCGCCTTGCATTGCTTTGCAATGAGTTGTATTGCGTTATATTCGTTTTGTATTACATTTGTATGAATTGTATTGTTTTGCGTTGGTTTGCTTTGCATTCCTTCGTTGCCTCGCACTGCCTTGCATTGCTTTTCATTGCTTCGTATTGCTTTGCCTTACCCTGCATTGCCATGCATTGATTTGCAGCGTGTTGTAACGCTTTACATTTGTTCCGCCTCACGCGCGATAGAATTTTGGGTAGTTGTTCTATCATCCGCGTCGCCGCAGGGGGGGTTGTTGATTTATTGAACTCTGCACTGTCCTTTAGCTAGTCGTTGTGTGCTGTCTGGTTAATAGTCGGTTGGACATCGATGGGATGCACACACAGCGCTGTTGTCTGTCTCCCTCGCCTCGCTCTTGTTCTCGTCCTCCTCCTCCTCCTCAGCCTCTGCCTCACCCCCCCTCCGACAAATGCAACAAGGAGGTTGCATTGGAGCCGCAAATTATTCCTCATCTGTAGTGCCACCCGTGTGCTGCTGTTCCCTCCTGTGTTAAGGGGTCCAGGGGCATGGAGTGCTCCGCATGGTGGAACGAGGAGGTTGCATTTGAGACGCGTTTCATTCCTCATATGTAGTGCCACCAGTGTTCTGTTGCTCCCTGCTTTTGAAAGGGGTCCAGGGGCATGGTGTGCTCGGTACGGTGCAACAAAGAGGTTGTATTTGAGACGCGTCTTTTTCCTCATCTGTGGTGTCAGTTTGCTCTGGGAAACCAAGGCAAAACGAAGATCGTGCGCTGGGTAAAAACAGTGTTTTCCTCGTATAGCAGTGCTTTGCTTTTCCTTGCGTTGCATTGCTTTGCGCTACGTCGCATGACTTTGTCTTGTCAGGCGGTGCCGTGTATTTCTTTGCAGTGCTTCACTTGACTTGGCAGGTGTTTGCATCGCATTGCGTCGCATTGTCTCGTATTACGTTTCTTTGTTTTGCGTTAGATTGCGCCGCAGTGTTTTGCATGATCATGCAATGCCTCGTGTTTCTTTGCAGTGCTTCGTTTGGCTTGGCAGCTGTTTGCATCGCATTACATTGCATTGCGCTGCATTGCGTTATTTTGCATTGCTTTACGTTGCGGTGCATTGCTTTGACTTGCCTTGCGCTGCTTTTCAGTGTTTTTGCGTTGCTTTGCATCGCGTTGCATGACTGTGCATTGGTTTGTCTTGCGTTGTATTGCTTTGCAGTGCTTTGCAGTGCTTTGCTTTGCCTTCCATCGCGCTGCGTGGTAATGCTTGACGTTGCGTAGCGTTGCTTTGCATTGGTTCGCATTGATTTGCATTACTTTGAGTTGCGTCGGATGCGTTGCGTTGACTTGCATTGCCTTGCAATGTTCTGCAGTGCATTGCATTGAGTCGCAGTGCTTTGCATCGCATTGCGCTTGTGTCGCTTCATTATTCCGTTGCATCGCGCTGCATTGTTTTCCGATGCATTGTTGTGCTTCGCATTGCTTCGCATTGCTTTACGTTGCCGTGCATTGCGCAGACGTGTGTGATATAACGGTTCATGTGTTCGCATTGCATTGCATTGTTTACCATTGCCCGTCGTGTTGGATTGCGTTTCGTTTTGTGTGTTGCTTTGTGTTGTCTCAAATTGCGTGGCGTTGGTTTGCTCTGCCTTGTTTCGAGTTTCGCTGCATTGCTTTGCATTGCCTTACGTCTGTGTGGATAGCATTGCGTGCATTCGCACTGCTTGGTCTGGCGTTGCGTTACTTTTCAGTGCATGGCATTGCGTCGCATTGCTGTACATTGCTTCGCATTGCTGCGCATTGCCTTTCGTGTTCTCGCATCTTTTCCAGTGCTTTGCATTGCCGTACATGTGTTTGCGTTGCATTGCATTGGTTTGCGATGCGTTGCATTGCGTTGCATTTTATACCGTCACGTTGCGCTGCGTTGGTGTGCGTTGCTTCGTATTGCATTGCATTGCTTGGTATTGCTGCGTTCCCTTGCATAGCCGTGCATTGCTTTGCAGTGTCTGGCGTTGGGTTGCATTCGTTCGCATCGCATTGCAGTGCTTCGCATTTCTCTGCGTTGCTGGTCGATCCTTTGCATTGCGTTGACGTGTGTTGCGCTGTATTGCATTGTGTTGCAGTGCTTTGCATTGCCTCGCATTGCCCTGCATCGGTTTGCAGTGTATCGGTCTGTTTGACAGTTGGCTGCGCCTCATCGCACTGCGTTGCATTGCTGCGTTATGATGCTGTGCGTTGCTTGTCAATGGTTTGCATTGCTATGCTCCGCATTGCTTTGCGCTGCGTTGCATTTCTGGGCGTTGTTCTGCATGGGGCTGCATTGCGGTGCATTGCGTTGCGTCGCTTCGCATTGTTGTCCGTTGCGGTGCAATGGTTTGCATTGAATTAGGTTGCATGGCTTTGCGTCGCGTTGCATTCCTTTGCTATGCATTTGTTTGCATTGGTGTGCATTGCCGTGCGTTGTCTTGCATTGCTTCGTATGGCGTTAGACTGCTGTGCACGGCCTTGTATTGATTTGCGTTGCCCTGTCTTGCTGTACACAGTTGCTTGCAGTGCACCGCATTGCACTGCTCTGTATTACGCTGCCTGGCCTTACGTTGCTTTGCGTTGCTTTCGGTTGCGTTGCAGTTCTTCGCAATGATGTTCAGTTCGTTGGATTCCGCCGCATTTCGTTGCATTGCGTTGCACGTGATTGTATCACGTTGTGTTGCATTGCGTTGCATTTGTTTGAGTTCAATGCGTTGGGTTGCGCCGCTACATGTCGTTGCATTGCGTTGCATTTGTTTGCAACGCCTGTCGTTGCATTACGTTGCATTGCTTAGTGTTGCTGTGTATTGCTTCGCGTTGCGCTGCATTGCGCTGTGTTGCAGGGTTCTGCGTTGCGTTGCATGGCAAGGCGTTTCTTTTCGTTGCCTTGCCATGCTGTGCAGTGCGTTGACGTGCCACGGATGGCTTTACAAGTATGTGCATCGCATTGCATTGCTTTGCATTGCTTTGCATTGCGTTGCGTTGTTGTGCCTTGTTTTGCGTTGCTTTGTGTCGCATTGTTGCGGGTGGTGTTGCATTGCTTCGAACTACTACGCATCGGCCCTTCATCGCTTCACAGTAAGTTGCGTTGCGCCGCATTGCTTGACAGTTGCCTGCATCGCATTGCATGGCCTTGCATTGACGTGCGGCGCTTTGCATTGCGTTAAGTTCGCTTTGTATTGCTTTGCGTTGTTTGGCAGTGTTGCGCGCTGCTTGGCATGCATTGTATCGCTCCGTGTTGCTTTGCAGTGCTCTGCATTGCTTTACTTATGTCTCCATTGCGTTGCGTTGATGTGCACACTGTTGCATTGGTTCGCGTAGTTCTGCATTGCGTTGCATTGCGTTGCATTGCGTTGCGTATCTTCGCATTGCATAGCATTGCATAGCATTGCTTCGCAATGCGGTACTTGCGTCGCATCGCCTTGCATCTGTTTTGCTCGCTGTTACGCCGTGCTTCACATTGCGTCTCGTATCCGCATTGCATCGCGTTGCGTTGCGTTGCGTTGTATCGTGTTGCGTTGCGTAGCGTGTCTAAGCGTTTCTTTGCAGCCATTCGCAAGTTTGCGCGTTGCCTTGCATTACATTGCGCTGCTTTACAGTGCGATCCATCTCTTTGCATCGCCGTGCTCTGAATTGCGTTGCATTGCTTTGCGTAGCTGTGCTTGTCTTTGCGTTGGTTCGCAGTGGTTTGCGTTGCATTGGTTTGTATTGCGTTGCGTTGCTTTGCGTAGCGATGCTAGGTTTTTCATTGTTTTGCATTGCATTGCGCTTGTTTGCATCGCATTGTATTGTGTTCGCATTGCTTCGCATGGCGTTGCATTGCTTTGCAATGTGTTGTGTTGCTTTACAGCGCCGTGCATTGTAGTGCAGTGCATTGCATAACGTTGTTTCATTTCTTTGCATCGGAATGCGATGATCTGCCTTGCGTATCATTGCATGGTTTCGCATGTCTGCAGCTCGGCAATCGCATTGCGTTGTTTTGCCTTGCTTTGCGTCGTTTTTCTTTGCTTCGCATTCCCTTGCGTTGTCTTGCAGTGCTTTGCATTGATCTACATGTGTTTGCCTCGCATTCCATTAGTTTGCATTGCTTTGCACTGGGTTGCGTTGCTCTGCAGAGCTTCGCATTTCGTTGCGTTGCGTTGCGTTGCGTTGTATTGCTTTGTGTTGCTTATGTTGGTTTGCATTGTCGTGCATTGCCTTGCGTTTCCTTGCAGTGCTCTGGATTGTTAAACGTTTTCTGTTCATGCATTGAATTGCGTTGTGTTGCTTTTTATTGGTTTGGATGGTTTTATTCGCGTAGGTTCGCAATGCTTTGCATTGCGTTGCATTGTTTTGCATTGCTTCGCATGGGTTTGCATTGCCTCCTATGTCTTTACAGTGCTGCGCATTGCGTTGCATTTGACAGCATTGCTCTGCGTCGCTTTGCGAACACATTGCATTCATGTGCGTTGCTTTGCATAAAACAGGTCATGTTTTACACCACGTGGATAGCACAACCTAGATTGCACCACATTCATGTCAACACCTACGTAAATGGAACCGCATAAATTGCAGGAGATGAGCCCGGCCAGCTTGTGGCCGCGCGTCGCGGCCGTCTGTGGTCACGATTTTGATTGTGCGAGTCCCACGCGCTGTAGCATTGTTCCAAATTGCTTTGCATTGCTTTGCTGCCACTGCTAAGTACTGCCTTGCATTGCCTTGCGTTGCTTTGCAGTGATCCGTATTGCCTTACATATGTTTGCAATGGCTTGTTTCGCTGCTTTACATTGCTGTGAGTTGTTTGTAGTTGTTTTTGTTTCTGTGTTTGCTCTGCGATGCCTTGCATTGCTGTGCAATGCTTCGCATTGTTTCGCATTGCGTTACATTCCTGTGCGTTGGGTTGCTTAGCGTTGCTTCACCTTGTCTTGCATCGCCTTGCATTGCTTTGCAGTGAGTTGTATTGCGTTATATTCGTTTTGTACTACATTTGTATTGTTTTGCGTTGGTTTGCTGTGCATTTCTTCGTTGCCTCGCACTGCCTTGCATTGCTTTTCATTGCTTCGTATTGCTTTGCCTTACCCTGCATTGCCATGCATTGATTTGCAGCGCGTTGTTGCGCTTTACATTTGTTCCGCCTCACGCGCGAAAGAGTTTTGGGTAGTTGTTCTATCATCCGCGTCGCCGCAGGGGGGCTTGTTGATTTATTGAACTGTGCACTGTCCTTTAGCTAGTCGTTGTGTGCTGTCTAATTAATAGTCGGTTGGACATCGATGGGATGCACACAGCGCTGTTCTCTGTCTCCCTCGCCTCGCTCTTGTTCTCGTCCTCCTCCTCCTCAGCCTCTGCCTCACCCCCCCTCAGACAAATGCAACAAGGAGGTTGCATTTGAGTCGCACATTATTCCTCATCTGTAGTGCCACCCGTGTGCTGCTGTGCCCTGCTGTGTTAAGGGGTCCAGGGGCATGGAGTGCTCCGCATGGTGCAAGGAGGAGGTTGCATTTGAGACGCGTTTTATTCCTCATGTGTAGTGCCACCCGTGTTCTGTTGCTCCCTGCTTATGAAAGAGGTCCAGCGGCATGGTGTGCTCGGTACGGTGCAACAAAGAGGTTGCATTTGAGACGCGTCTTGTTCCTCATCTGTGGTGTCATTTTGCTTTGGGAAACCAAGACAAAACGAATATCGTGCGCTGGGTAAAAACAGTGTTTTCCTCGTATAGCAGTGCTTTGCTTTCCCTTGCGTTACATTGCTTTGCGTTACGTCGCATGACTTTGTATTGTCAGGCAGTGCCGTGTACTTCTTTGCAGTGCTCCGATTGACTTGGCAGTTGTTTGCATCACATTGCGTCGCATTGTCTCGTATTGCGTTTCTTTGTATTGCGTTAGATTGCGCCGCATGGTTTTGCATTCTCATGCAGTGCCTCGTGTTTCTTTGCAGTGGTTCGGTTGGCTTGGCAGCTGTTTGCATCGCATTACATTGCATTGCGTTGCATTGCGTTCTTTTGAATTGCTTTACGTTGCGGTGCATTGCTTTGACTTGCCTTGCGCTGCTGTTCAGTGTGTTTGCGTTGTTTTGCATTGCGTTGCATGGCTGTGCATTGGTTTGGCTTGCGTTGTATTGCTTTGCAGTGTTTTGCAGTGCTTTGCTTTGCCTTCCATCGCACTGCGTTGTATTGCTTGACGTTGCGCAGCGTTGCTTTGCATTGGTTCGCATTGCTTTGCATTATTTTGAGTTGCTTCGGGTTGCGTTGCGTTGGCTTGCATTGCCTTGCAGTGTTCTGCAGTGCATTGCATTGAGTCGCATTGCTTTGCATCGCATTGCACTTCTCTGTGTGGCTTCATTATTCCGTTGCATCGTGCTGCATTGTTTTCCGATGCATTGCTGTGCTTCGCATTGCTTCGCATTGCTTTACGTTGCCGCGCATTGCGTAGAGGTGTGTGATATAACGGTTCATGTGTTCGCATTGCATTGCATTGTTTACCATTGCCCGTCGTGTTGGATTGCGTTTCGTTTTGTGTGTTGCCTTGTGTTGTCTCAAATTGCGTGGCGTTGGTTTGTTCTGCCTTGTTTCGAGTTTCGCTCCATTGCCTTGCATTGCCTTACGTCTGTGTAGATAGCATTGCGTGCATTCGCACTGCTTGGTCTGGCGTTGCGTTACTTTTCAGTGCATGGCATTACGTCGCATTGCTGTACATTGCTTCTCATTGCTGCGCATTGCATTTCGTTTTCTCGCATCTTTTCCAGTGCTTTGCATTGCCGTACATGTGTTTGTATCGCATTGCATTGGTTTGCGATGCGTTGCATTGCGTTGCTTTTTATACCGTCACGTTGCGCTGCGTTGGTGTGCATTGCTTCGTATTGCATTGCATTGCTTGGTATTGCTGCGTTCCCTTGCATAGCCGTGCATTGCTTTGCAGTGTCTGGCGTTGGGTTGCATTGGTTTGCATCGCATTGCAGTGCTTCGCATTTCTCTGCGTTGCTGGTCGATCCTTTGCATTGCGTTGACGTGTGTTGCGCTGTGTTGCTTTGTGTTGCATTGCTTTGCATTGCCTCGCATTGCCCTGCATCGGTTTGCAGTGTATCGGTCTGTTTGACAGTTGGCTGCGCCTCATCGCACTGCGTTGCATTGCTGCTTTATGATGCTGTGCGTTGCTTGTCAATGGTTTGCATTGCTATGCTCCGCATTGCTTTGCGCTGCGTTGCATTTCTGGGCGTTGCTCTGCATGGGGCTGCATTGCGGTGCATTGCGTTGCGTCGCTTCGCATTGTTGTCCGTTGCGGTGCAATGGTTTGCATTGAATTAGGTTGCATGGCTTTGCGTCGCGTTGCATTCCTTTGCTATGCATTTGTTTGCATTGGTGTGCGTTGCCGTGCGTTGTCTTGCATTGCTTCGTATGGCGTTAGACTGCTGTGCCTGGCCTTGTATTGATTTGCGTTGCCCTGTCTTGCTTTACACAGTTGCTTGCAGTGCACCGCATTGCACTGCTCTGTATTACGCTGCCTGGCCTTACGTTGCTTTGCGTTGCTTTCGGTTGCTTTGCAGTTCTTCGCAATGATGTTCAGTTCGTTGGATTCCGCCGCATGTCGTTGCATTGCGTTGCACGTGATTGTATCGCTTTGTGTTGCGTTGCGTTGCATCACTTTGCATTCAATGCATTGGGTTGCGCCGCTACATGTCGTTGCATTGCGCTGCATTTGTTTGCAACGCCTGTCGTTGCATTACGTTGCATTGCTTAGTGTTGTTGTGTATTGCGTTGCGTTGCGCTGCATTGCGTTGTGTTACATTGTTCTGCGTTGCGTTGCATTGCAAGGCATTGCTTTTTCGTGTCTTGCCATGCTGTGCATTGCTTTGAAGTGCCACGGATGGTTTTACAATTGTGTGCATTGCATTGCACTGCTTCGCATTGCGTTGCGTTGTTGTGCCTTGTATTGCGTTGCTTTGCGTCGCATTGCTGCGGGTTGCGTTGCATTGTTTCGAACTACTACCTATCGGCCTTTCATCGCTTCACAGTAAGTTGCGTTGTGCCGCATTGCTTGACATTTTGCTGTGTAGCATTACATTTCCTTGCATTGACCTGCGGTGCGTTGCATTGCTTTAGTTCGCTTTGCATTGCTTTGCGTTGTTTTGCAGTGCTGCGCTCTGCTTGGCATGCATTGCATCGCTCCGTGTTGCTTTGCAGTGCTCTGCATTGCTTTACTTGTGTTTCCATTGCGTTGCGTTGATGTGCACAATATTGCATTGGTTCGCGTAGTTCTGCGTTGCGTTGCATTGCGTTGCATTGCGTTGCGTATCTTCGCATTGCTTCGCATTGCATGGCATTGCTTCGCAGTGCGGTCCTTGCGTCGCATCGCCTTGCATCTGTCTTGCTCGCTGTTACGCCATGCTTCACATTGCGTCTCGTATCCGCGTTGCATCGCGTTGCGTTGCGTTCCGTTATATCGTGTTGTGTTGCCTAGCGTGTCTGAGCATTTCTTCGCAGTCATTCGCAAGTTTGCGCGTTGCCTTGCATTACGTTGCTTTGCTTTACAGTGCGATCCATTTCTTTGCATCGCAGTGTTCTGATTTGCGTTGCATTGCTATGCGTAGCTGTGCTTGTATTTGCGTTGTGTTGCAGTGGTTTGCGTGGCATTTGTTTGCATTGCGTTGCGTTGCTTTGCATAGCGATGCTAGATTGTTCAATGTTTTGCATTGCATTGCGCTTGTTTGCATCGCATTGTATTTTTTTTTCGCATTGCTTCGCATGGCTTTGCATTGCTTTGCGCTGTTTTGCGTTGCTCTTCAGTGCCGTGCATTGCGGTGCAGTACATTACATAGCGTTGCATTCCTTTGCATCGGAATGCGATGATCTGCCTTGCTTGTAATTGCATGGCTTCGCATTTCTGCACATTGCTTTGCCTTGCTTGGCATTTGCATTGCGTTGTCTTGCCTTGCTTTGCGCCGTTGTTCTTCCCCTTCGTATTCCCTTGCATTGCCTTGCAGTGCCTTGCATTGATCTACATGCGTTTGCCTCGCATGTATTGGTTTGTATTGCTTTGCACTGGGTTGCGTTGCTCTGCATTGCTTCGCATTTCGTTGCGTTGCGTTGCGTTGTATTGGTTTGCGTTGCTTATGTTGTTTTGCATTGCCGTGCAGTGCCTTGCGTTTCTTTGCAGTGCTTTATATTGTTTTACGTTTTCTTTTCATGCACTGAATTGCGTTGTGGTGTTTTGCATTGGTTTGGATGTTTTTATTTGCGTAGGTTCGCAATGCTTTGCATTTCGTTGCATTGTTTTGCATTGCTTCGCACGGGCTTGCATTGCCTCCTATGTCTTTACAGTGCTGCGCATTGCTTTGCATTTGACATCATTGCTTTGCGTCGCTTTGCGATCACAGTGCGTTCATTTGCGTTGCTTTGCACAAAACAGTCATGTATTGCACCACGTGGATAGCACAACCTAGATTGCACCACATTCATGTCAACACCTACGTAAATGGCACCGCATAGAATGTAGGAGATCACGCTTCGAAGTCCATGCTGGCTCACATCTTCTCTAAACGTAAATCCTTTCTACATCAGGACCTGCCTGCAATGGGGCGGGGGTGACGAAGGGTGTACCTCGCCTTTCGTGCACCTTGGGGGCCCCAGAGGAGCCCCCTGGCGCCAAAAGGAATGCAAGAGGCGTGCGTTTCCCCCCCCATTCAGCCCGGCAGTCCCTGACCCTGCTTGCACACTGCAACGGTAAGCGTGGGATTACTCAGGCAAGAACCACGGCCTTTGATAATCCCACGACCAAACGTCGCCCGTGAACGGGAGTTCCCCTAAGCGGTGACACCCAACGCGGCTAAAGGGATTGCCGCGCGTTCCGTATTTATTTGTGGCTCACTCGCTTCTTCGGCGGAGTCGATGGGGCTTGCGCTTCCCCCCCGTTCATCCCCCCCCCCGCGACTGCTTTGTCGGCACCGGGCTGGGGCGCCGGCGGCCGCGTCGTTTGCCTTGAATTCGCCCCCCCAGGAAGCTACGCCCATCCCCAGGAAGCAACGCCCATCTCCAGGAGGGGGAGGGGGGGTGAAGGGAACAGGGCCGACTGGTACGCAGAAGTGCGCGCGTGTTGCTTGATGTCGAGTACATGTGCTCCTCCCCCTCCCCCGTGCAGTAGCGATCCTTCCGGTAGCATGATGACTGTAGGGCGAGACGCACATCGATTGCACCCCGTGTCTCGTTGGTCGAGCAACGGCCTTGCCAGGAGACCAGAGATGCCTCCTCCACCTCCTACTCCCTGGTTCCTCGTTGCATCTCTCTCTCTCTGTCCTCCTGTTCGTCCTCTTCCCTCATCATCATTCCTCCATCATCCTCGTTGGCCCGAGTGCCTCAACAGAAGGAGTCCCCAAGTTGAGGTCCCCCCGATTAAGTGTAGAACTTGTTTCTGTAGTGCCTTCTCGACAGAGATTTGGGGAAGCCTTGTTCACAGCGCACATCGGGGGGGCATTCCGCGACCCGCGCACGACACCCATCAGCAAGAAGGTTATGACGATGAGTGCTGAGCAAAGCGTCGGCGATCGAGGCTTGATCCAACTCCCAGGCGCGAGGGGCAGCAGCGCCTGTGCAGGACAAAAACTTGGCTTTCGAGGCCCACGTTTGTTTCCATGCTGCCGCTCCGGCCCTCGTGGGGTCGGGGCGTGAGCAGGAGCATGGAGAAAGTGTCGATCGCCAAAAAAGTGCGGGCAGAGTGCTGGATGGTGCCTCGCAGCAGCCTCCGCCCCGATCGCGCCGCCCCCCCCCACAGGACGCGCGCGCGGAGGAGATGAGCTTCTCGGGAGAGGAGGCTCTGCGCCCTCCTTGTGCCCGGCTCGCCACGAACTCTGCGACGCGCCTGCCCCGCAGCCTTTGCTTCTCCTCCTGCTCCTCCTTCTCCTCCTCCTCCCCCTCCTCCTCCTCCCCCTCCTCCTCCTCCTCCTCCTCCTTCTCCTCCTCCTCCTCCTCCTGCTCCTCCTCTCGGAGTACCTTGGCCTTTGGTCGCAGATCATGCGAGCATCGCAGGTCCTCGCAATTCCGTCTTCAGAGTGCATTCGAGTGCGCTGGCCTTTGAAAGTCGATGAGGAAGCGCCGATTCAGCAGCGATTAGTCTCGATTTCGCGTCGATTAGCGTCGACAAGCGTCGATTGGCGTCGGTCAGCGCCGATTCGCAAGATCCCATGAGTTGCCGCCGAACTTAACCCGCAGCCTCTCCCAAAGCCCCGCTGCCGACCACGCGTGCCCTCCTCGCCAGGACCCGGACCCCCGGAGTCCTGTTTTTGGGGGTGCCATAGCGCCAATCGCCAGGGCCCAGCGAGGGCCACCAGAAGTGCAACATAACAAGCAACAGTACATGGAGGCGCCGGCGAACCCCCTTGAGCAGGACTCTGCGGTACGAGCCTCCGCCTGCCTGACACGGAGGGGGGTTTGTGCACCATCCCTGTCCCCGGGAGCCCGCCGGCGGGAGCAGATCGGGGCTCAAGAGACGGGGGTCAATGCAAACGGGGGTCAGCCAAAGCGCCCGATCTTGCAGGATCCTGCAGGGCCAGGGTCGTATTATCCCAGGCTTGGGTGCAGGATCCTGAAGGATCCTACAGGATCTTGCAGGTCCAGGGTTGCATTGGCCCAGGCTTGGGTGCAGGATCTTGCAGGGTCCTGCAGGCCTGACTGACCCGGGTCTGGATTGACCTGGGTCAACAGATCCCCTAGCAGGGTCCTCCATTCCCAGCTGCGCACATGTGTGCTCTCCGCCCGTGGTGGCAGGTTCGAGGCGGGGCTGCGGGGGGGGGGAGAGAAGCGAAGCATGAGAAGGGGGGCAAAGCCCATGTGCAGATTTCCTCCGTTGCGACGACGGTGGGGGGAGAAAGACCTCAATCAGGCACGTTCGCTTGGCGTGTCTCGCCTCCAATTATGGCGCACCACGCTTCAGTCCGACACGTCCCTTGTTTCAAAGCATCAACGACTCGACGCTTTCTCCAGCTTCTAGCCGCCAGGCGGAGCGGGGCAGCACGCTATCCGCTTGCAGGGCACGCTTGCAGGGACCAGCTCTCTCACTCCCTCTGTGCTAGCTCTCCGCCTCTGCCGCTGGTCTTCGCATGCATGGCAAGCTCAGCAGAAGTGCCGCAGGGGCCGCCGCCGCGACACGCTGAGCAACGGTACCCCGACCGCAGAAGAGGAGGAGGGGGCTGCCGCCCAGCTTCCCGGTCGGCCACCCCTCGGTGGTGAAATTCAGTATCGGCGCACTCATATATATCCGTGGCCAGACATCGGTGCAATCCCGTTTCATTCTGATCGATCCCGCTCAGTTTGGCTTGGTCCGGCTTAGTCTGGCTTCGTGGTCCCCTGATCGGGCTCGGCTCAATACCCCCCCTCGTCGTTCCTACGACGTCCCAGGCGTTCTCTGCTAGCTGCATGGGGCGCGAAAAAGATTGAGTGTTGTTTGCAGGTCTGGCGATACGCCGGGTTACCGCCACCCCCCTCCAGATAATCCGACCTTGTCGGTTGCGCAGGTCCGAGTGTGGTCTGCAGAATTTGTGTGCGCGGGCACACGTGCGGCTGCCCAAAGCGAAAAAGTTAGATTATCGGCCGGAACCTCCACTCCAAAGATTAAAAGTTAGATTATCGGCGAAAAAGTTAGATTATCGGCCGAAAAAGTTAGATTATCCCCGTAACGGATAAGCCGGGTCTTCGCTGGAAAATCAAAAGCTATTTCACCCCCCTGCATCATTCCAACGATGACGTGTCATGAGCTGCATCCTAGCATTTTGAGGCGCGGGGACGGCCGTGTCTCTTTCGAAGGCAGATTTAGCATAAGCATAAACATCTAGAGATCCGCGCAAATTTCTTGGACCTGCGTTGGCCCTCCCCCCTGTCGCGCGGAGCGCGCCAGGGGCGGCTCCAGATGCGCCGCCAGAAGGGGCCCGCGCAGATCCAAGAAAGCCGCGCAGACCGTCGAAAATTCATGTTTATGCCGCGCAGACCGCAGACCGGCGCATCCTCGAGAAGAAGACTCAATCAGCCACCTACTGGTCGGCGGGTGTGGAAGGTGGAGAGAATCCCGGTAGCCTCCTGGGGCGCGAAGACGGCCGCGTCGCTCGCTCCCGCTCCAGGCCAGAGAGCTGGTCTTTCTCAAAGGGGGCGCCTCGAGATGGCCGCGCCTCGCGACGTTTGGGCGAGCTCTTAGGCCTCCCGAGGCCCCCAGAGGCCTCGAGGGGTCGGTCCCCCCAGTCTCCTGCTCGGTGGCTTGGTGGCCCCCAAATCGGGCGCAGTACCTCCTCAGCGCTCCCACGATGGCATTCCAGGATTTACCTCGTAGACTCTTGGGGCGCGAAGGCGGCAGCGCCTCTCGCGCCCGCGCCGGGCCTGCGAGCTGCTCTTTCTCGAGGGGGGCGCCGCGAGATGGCCGCGCCTTGCGCTCTCGCGCGGCGCGCGACGCGACGTTTGGGCGGCCCTTGAGGTCTCGGAGGGCCCCCATCGAGGGATCGGTCGGCCCAATGGCCAAGCAGTGGCGAAGCGTCCTGACTTGCCTACTGACCCACCAATGACTGATATCCGTAAGGGCCTCGCCCTGTGCCACCGGCTCCCTCTCCATCAGAATGGGAGGTGTCAGAGCTATGCTGCGACATGTCGGCTTTTTTTTGGAAACTCATGGGAACGTCATGCGAGGGGGAGTGGCATTCAGCAAGCACCTTGAGATATTGGAGTTGTTGGGGTATGCCCATCTCGTCCCCATGTCGACGAGGCAACGCTTGCTACACCAAGCGTCTTGGCTTGCCTAGAGGCCCAACAGAGAATGCTCTAATATTTTAGATTGTGTGATCGACGGGAGGGGATCACAACCCATTCAGGCAGGCAATTTGGGACCCTCCCTAGATCAGCCATGAAGTGGCGGCATGATGGCCTGATATCCCCCTGAAGCCAGACCCCCCTGAAGGCCTCCAAGACAGTTCAAATTAGACCTCCGCAATTCAGACCCCCCCCTTTCTGCTGTGTACTTATGAGTAGCCTTCTGTGGTTTGCACGACATGTTTTCAGAATCTTCTGGCTGAGGCAGCCATGCTGCACGTATTGAAGCCAGTAGTGAGATCTAGGAGCACTGTTTCTGGTTCTTGGGACATCCGTTTGATTGAAGAGCGTTTGGTGGCATGCTTTTTAGGAATGCTGTGACGGTCGGCCCCTGCTCAAAGTGGCCCCCACCCCAGAGGCCGGCCACGGCTGAAAGCTTTCCGCTGTTTCTCTCTCGCGGCGCCAGGAGGGCATGCTTTCTTTTGGTGCTCGTTTTGGGGACCTTCCTGGGACACATCATGGATCTGTGCGGCTCAAGGTCGTCTCAAGTTCGACTCAAGTCCGACTCAAGTTCGACTCGGGTTCGACTCAGGTTCGACTCAAATCGAAGGACGTTCGACGAAGCTTCGACGCAAGAGTGGAGCCAGTGTCTCCAGGAAGGTCCCCAAAAGGAGCATCCAAGTTTCTCTCGTCCGCCTCCCCCTCCTCTTCCTGCCTATCACCATCGTTGCTCGGTGCTGCGGATCTGTCCGTTCAGAGCGGAGGATCGAGACCCCCGAACCCTTCCGCCCCGGCCAACGCTGGGGGGATGGGGGAGAGAACATTCGGACGACGCCGTCCCGCGCCAACGTCGTGGCCCCACCCCCACCCCCACCCCATTCTGACAGCCCCGTGCTCACCGCCCCATCCCCCCAGACATCCGACGCCGGGACTTTTTCACAACGCGGCTCCCTAGAAGGTCTGGGCACCTTTTCAGGGTGACTGGCCTCTCATCTCGACTCGTTCTGGGACGGCCCCCAGGGCCCGTCGAGGTCCCCCAGAGGCCAAACACGGCTCCGAACCTCCCGTCGTGAATTTGTTCGTAACGTTTGGCTTGCAGGACATCCCGGGCCTCAGGGCGCCGTTCTGGACGACGCGCAATCTCCTGGCTTCCTCCCGGCGAGGCGCAGATGTGCACATGCCACAAGGCATCGCGAGGCCGGAGAGACCGCCGAGAATCGACGAACACGGTTGGAAATCTTGAACCTCGAGCGGATCAGGGCCCCTCCCCTCCCCCGCTTCTTCTTGATTTTCTTCGTCTCGGACCTTCAGCAAATCAGAGCAGACCATTGCAGATGCATCTTGTTGAACGGATTTCAATCGCATTCTGTACCCGTTCCGGGTTCCCCTGCCCCGTCGCCTTTGCTCTCTGCCCTGGCTCCGTGGGTGTTTCGGGCACTGGTCATAAGATTACGTGGGGCCCTGGAATAATTCTAGACGCGTCGCGTAATCCCACCAGCCCCCTCTTTCGTCGCTCGTCTCGTCGTCTTCCCGTCCTTCCCCGCGCCTTTTTTTTTCCTCCGCGTGTGCCAGCTGTAGTCTAGGCTTCTGCCCTGTTCCACGTAGGCCTGGCTTTCGATCGACCTACTGACGCCGCGCGGCCGTCCTCCGCTAGCGGTCGGTAAACAAAAAGTGCCCCCACCAGCCTCGGAGAGCCTACGGCTCGGACTCAGAGAGCTCGGAGAGCCCACGGCTACCGCGGGACCTGCCCGTGGGACAGCTACCGCGCTCGGGGAGCCTACAGCTCCGACCGCGGGACCTACAGCCGCGAGAGAAGGGGCTGGCTAGACAGATTGGAAAGATGGGAACAACACTACTTACCGTAGGGCGTCACGGGGCCCCGCCCGTACCCAGCGGCCGTACACGGAAGGTCGGACCGCCGCAGGGCCCAGCACCGGCCCCCGGAGCGACCTGATCGACCCGGACACTGGTCGGTACATGTACAAGGCCCCCTTGAAAGAGGCCAACCTGTCCCCCATCGGTGACGAGAGTCACGCCTGCGCAGTGAAACGCCTCCAGAGAGCTCGGGGAATACTTCAGCGGCATCTGGCACCAGTGGTGCTACCAGCACCCCCCCAGGAACAGTTTCGCCTGCGCAGACCCCTCCAAACAGGACCCTGGGTCCTGCGAAGATTTCCTCCGGGCATGGCGTCGCCACGACTACAACCCGCTGGTAATGGACAGAGCCCTCCGCTTGCGTGTCAACTGGGCGGTCATCCGCGAGGAGTTCGCCAATCGGAAAGGACCTCCACGCAGCCAGTGCCGCCTGGCACCCAGACCAGGGGGGTCTCCAGCCGTGCATTGAGCATTCGCCGGCCCTGGGTACCTCGGTAGGCCCACTTCCGCCCAGGTCGGGGCCCCACCACCGCCGCACGCACACGGCGTCTGTCCTCTCAGCCCATGTTCCGCATCCTGACCCAATTTGCATCGGCGACGCTGAACGCCCACATCAGGAGGTGCGCCCTAGCTGCCACATCCCACGGGCCCTCTGGAGGCCAGTGCGCACTGACGCAGCCCCCGCTCCCACTTTCCTTCCTGAGCGCCCTGGCTTGGGTGTCCGCCTCCCTCGCGTCGTTCCTACTCATGACTGGGAGCTGCGGCGCTGCCGCTCTGACGCGAACCCTCACCGGGTCCGCGGCCCACCCATTGGCCGCCCCCCTCCGGATCCCCTCGGCGCCCCCGCGGGGCCCTGCCGCCCGCGCCGTCAACCCAGCACATGCGACCGTTAGTCGCGGCGCCCCACCTTGCCTCTGCCACCTCGGCCACTCCTTACCCGTATTCGCGACCGTTCGTCGCCTCTCCGCTCTCCCTCGCGCGCTGCCCTCGCCGCCCCCCTCTGTCCTGCCTCGCATTCCGTGTGCGCCTCACAAGATTTGCGACCGTTAGTCGCCTCTGAGTCCCCCCCGGGTACGGCTCCCGTCCCCCCTCGCGGGCGCCGGTGCTCTTGCCAGCTGCGCCCGTTCGCTCTGCCCTCGACCTCCTTCCCCTCCGCCTGCTGGGCCCCTCGCCCGCCCTCCCCGCGGCGTTCCGGGGGCCGCCCTGGCCTCGCGCCCAATGCCGCCAGGTGCGTGCCTCGGCTGGGGCTGTCGGCTCGCGCCTCGCCTCCCAGCGCGCCCTTGTCACTGGGCTAGCTTGTGGCTCCTCGCCCGTTGGCGCCGGGCCCCCCCCCTTGCCCCGCGCCCTGCGCGGGCCGCTCGGGGCCCCTCGGCGCTCTGCCCCCGCCTCTGCCCTCGGGGTCTCAGGCGCGTCTGAGGCGTTCCACTGCCGCGGGCTGCTTCCCCACGGCGCCCCGCCGAGCGGCCCATGCTTCACACAGAGGCGCCGCCTGGGCTACCCCTCTTGCCGCATGGCCTGCGGGTGCCGTCCCTTTCGGTGATCGCCCGCCCTCTGCTGCCCCTCCGCCTCGGCCTCTCCGCCCTGCGGCCCTGGCCTTCGGCATTCTCCCCCCGACCTGAGGTCGGCTGGCCTTTCTCGCCCCTCCCCACCGCGCGGGTTCCCCACGTCGGTTCTCAAACGGGATCCATCACGCTCGCGGCTGGACGCCACATGACGCGCTCCGGCGCCCTCGGTCGCGTGGATCGTCTCTTCCCCGGCGCCTGAGCGCCAGCCCACACCACCCGCGTTTTGGCACGCGGTCTCGACACCAGTCCCTGGCGGTGTCTGGCGATCCAGACTCTGGTCTGTTCAGCGCCTGCATGTGGGTTGTTCGATGCCTGGCAGCGCGGTCGACTCGACCGCCACCTCGAGACGGAGCGGCCGGCGGTCTTGTCGTTTTTTTCTTTGCGGCACTTCTACGGGACATTGGTCTGCGCCTTCGGGTCGCTTGCTGTGTCGCTCAACCAGAATTCCCCGCCATTTTGGCGATGCACCCCGCGTGGCAATGCCCCAGTCGACGGCGCCCTCTCCTGAGCGGCAGCGAGGCCCGCCTCCTGTTTGTTCCTCCTCCGCTGTCCGTTTGTCGTTTGTTTTTCCTCTCGTCGCCAGTTTCCCTCCTCCCGGTGCGCAATTCGCTCGTAGCCCGTTGCTGCGACTTTGACGGCGTGCGGCACCTCCGGCGCGCTCGCGATCAAAAAAGTAACCCCACCAGCCCATCCAGAGACGATGCCCACAGGAGTTGCCTCGACCAGGGAATTGGACAGTACTCAGAGGAAGGGTCCCTCTAGGAACGCTCTTGGGACAGCGCCCTTGGGGCCGTATTGCGGTGTTTTTGGGCCTCTCTTGCGTCTTGGGGGCCTCTTTTAACGGGCGAAGAACGGTATGAAATAAACTGTTTCGCCGTCGGGGACACCTGCCCCAGGGCGGCTGGAAAGTTTATACCCTTACGGTGGCACCGTAGGGGTATAAATCTCCAGCCGCCCTGGGGCAGGTGTCCCCGACGGCGAAAAAGTTTATTTTATACCGTTTTTCGCCCGTTAACTCTTGGCGGTCCCGGGGGTTTCTTGGAACGTGTCGGGTGCCTCGGGGAGCCTCTTGGGGCCGCTTCGGCGTCTCTTGGAAGCCTCTCGGAGGCCAGTTCAGCGCCTCTTGGGGCCTCCTGGGCGCCTCTGGGGGCCCTCTTAGGCGCTCTTGTGAGCCTTGGGAGCGCTCTTGGGGCCATTTTGGAGTTTTTTTTTCGCTGCCCCTTGGGAGCCACAAGAGTCGCCTATTGGGGCGCTTTTGGGGCCCTCTCAGAGCGCTTTTGGGCGCTCCCCGGGCCGTCTTGGAGCTCTCTTGGGCCTTTCTTGGGGTCCTCTTGGGCCATCTTGGCACCGTCTTGAGGCTTCGGATGGCCATCGGAAGCGAAAAGGCGAGAAAACAAAACATTGATTCCCATTTTTAGGTTTGGGAATGATGTTGGCAAATTCGGGGCGTCCTTGGGGAGCTGTTTGGCCACTTGGAGCCGTCTTGAGACGGTCTTGAGGCCTCTTGGAGCATCTTGGGTGCCATCTTGAGGCATCTTGCGCTATCTTGAGCCATCTTGGGGGTCGTCTTGGGCTCTTCCAGGCGCTCTTGGAGGCATCTTGGACCATCTTGGAAGATCCAACGCGTCGCGGCCCCACGCGTCCAGGTCCAGGGGAGGGGGTAGGAGGAGGGGTAAACCCCTCCCCGAAGGAAGAATGGGGTTGGAAGAGAAAGCGCCCTAGACCACCTACGCCCGGAGGCCTGGTGGGATTAAGAGTGCCGTGTCTCTCGTTGCTTCTCCCTCTCTCCTCCTCCCTCTCCCTCGTTTCCCTTCTATAGCACGTCTGTCATACTGCATGGTGTTTCACTGCTTCCCTCAGTCTGTGTATGATGCATTTCTGGTCTCTCCGTGCCCGTCCCGCTGGACGGATGCTTGGCCGCCGCTCCGTTCCGCTCCACCCCCCTCCCCACTATCGGATGCCAGTCCTGGGAGGTTCACTTCAGCATCGGCGCTGGTACTTACATCCCTGGAACCTCGCGTTACTTCGGCTTCATCCTGGGCTCCATCAGTCTTCCCAGCTCCATGCCACTTTACTGAGGCGCAGTAAAAGCGCCTCGCCGCTCCTTCGAAGACCTCGCAGCTGTCTCCTGACCTCCCCCTCCCCGCCCGCCCCTGAGAGCGGAGGTCCGCCGCCTCCGGGACGCGTTCGACCGACACAGCGCCGACGGCGAGATGAGCCACGAGCAGGCCACGCCGTCGCCCGGGCAGCTCTCGCGTGCTCAAGAAGAAGAAGACGTCGTCGTAGACAACGACGGCGAAGACGACGATAACGAAAACGACGACGTCGACGACGACAGCGACGACGACGACGACGGCGACGACAACTAAAACGACGACGACGACAACGACGCCGCAGTTGCCCCCGACGACGACGTCGGCGACGGCGACGGCCTCGGCGACGGTGACGACGGCGACCGCGACGGCGACGCCGACGCCGAAGACGATGACGACACCGACGGCGGCGACAGCAGCGGCGGCGCGGGCCGTGGGCGGGGAAAATCGGTGGACGGTCAACACTCTAAGTTCGCTGATCGGGTTTCAAATATCGGTGGGCGAAATGTGCTTCGAAGTTTTGTGCTTGCTGTTGCTGCTGCTTCTCCTCCTTCCCCTCTCCCCCCTTTCTGCTTCTTCCCCTTTTCCTTAGCCGCGGGACGACTTCTCTGCGCTGGTAAAAAAATGTTTTGTCGTTTTCAGCCTCTGGGTGCCTTCGCCAGGCCTCGGGACCATCAAAGAACGAGTCGAGGTGAAGAGCCCGCCCTGAAGAATGGGTCGAGACTTCCGGGGACTGCGCATGGAGAAGATCAAGACAGCCCATGTCTGGACCCTCGACGAACCCCGAGCCCCGATCCCCGAAACCTGCCCCCCTTTTTCCGGATCCTGGATCGAGGTCGGAGGTTCCTTGCTGCCTTCGGGCCTCCTCTATTGGAACTCCGCGGGCGCCCTCGTCGCTGCGGCCAGATTCCCCTCCGAAGTTCTGGCCAGGCCTCGCCCCGGGAGACGCCTGCGGCTCTCCGTCTCTGGAGGGGAGTCGTGGGCGTCGTCCACGAGGGCCTCGGGACTCGCGGGGTTCGAGGCTCGCGGGCTGTGGCCTGTAGCTCGCGGCTCGCAGACCCAGGTCGGCTGCGGGGGGGCGCGACGATCAGCGCGCTCCGCGTCTCAAGGCGCTCTGGCCCAGGAGCTCCGCAGCCGCGGGTGGCCGTGCCCGCGAGCGCGCCCTCGAGCGTTACGTCGGGCATGTCCTTCTGCAGGAGGACTATTCAAAAATAGTCAATCAATAGTCTGGGGGCGAATTTCGTTTTATTTTTCACTATGTTACAATATTTTTTGGTTATGCCTTACTTTTCTTCGAAAGCCCGCCTGTAGGACGACATGCACGACCTATTTCGAGCGCACAAGATCCGCGAACTTGGATGCCCGAATCATCCCCCTGCTTCAACGGCGGGCCCTCCTCGTTGCGTGGCACACCGGCGACGAAGACGGCGGCGACAAAGTCGACGACGACGACGACGACGACGGCGGCGACGACGACGGCGGCGGCGGCGGCGGCGACGACGACATCGACGACGACGACGACGCAGTTGCCCCCGACGGCGCCGACGAGGCCGACGGCGGCAACGACGAAGACGACGACGACGACGACGACAGCGCCGACGAAGCCGGCGGCGGCGGGAGCACCCTCGAGCGCAACGGAGCACAGGCCGAGCACGCAGTCGGCCTGCGGCTGGGCCTGCGGCTGTCGCAGAGGCCCGCGCGGGGGCGGCCGCCCCCCCAGCCCAGGGGTCTCCGCGCGGACGGCCACGCGTTGTGGGCCCCGGGTCGCCGACGACCTGAGCTGTGCACCGTGTCGAGGGGTCGAAACAACACCATAGATCCAACGTGTAGCCCTCTAGGGGCCCTCGCTGGGCCCCGGGACCGTCAACAAAAATTCTCGGGGGCCGGTCTTGGGAAATGGGTCGAGACTTTCGGAGACCTCGTATTGAAGAACTCACGGCAGCGGGGCTACCTCAGATCATCGGTGACCAGGTATCATGCGGCCGCTCATGCAGCGCGCCAAACAGGGCCCGACCCAGACTGGGCCAGCCCTGGATCGTCGTTCGGTGGCCCGAATCCTCGTCGGCGTCTCCGCCGTCTGCGCCCATCCGCAGTGATGTGCTTGACCGAAAAAGGGGGTCCAGCTACAAAGGGGTGGTGCAATAGATCTGGCGCAATACATTTGTGGGCTGCAACAGATTTGGGGCGTGCAACGCATTCTGGGCCGCAATACAATTGCCCCGAATCTATGGCACGACCCCCTTTCAGCTGGTCTTTTTTTTTGGGTTTAACCAAAAGTGACCCGAGGACGGATCGAGGGAAGCGGTCCTTGGAAGTGTTCCGCCGCCTTCGGGCTCCCAAGCGACTCGGGACGTAGAAGTGGACAGCGCCACAGCACCGCAACCTCCATCCCTCACTCCCTCCTGTGTCCTCCTTCCTTCATCCTTCACCATCTATCACCCATCCTGCTTCTCTCTCCCCTTCCCCGTCCCCCCATCCACCTCCTCCTCGCGTCCTCCTCTACCATTGGACGCCGCAACTCCTCTGCCTCTTCCCGCGTCCACGAACTTGTCCTCGTACGCCTCTCCCTCTTCACCCTGCTTGTTGTCCTCCTCCCATTCCACCCTCCGGGTTCTCCCCCCTCGCTCCTCTTTCCTTTTCCCCTTTCTTGCACGGCAGGAGCACCCGCAGCGTAAAACCCCGCGGCAGACGCCGCACCTACCTCCGTTCGTGCACATCCTCCATCCTTCCTTCCCTCCTGTGCCCTCTCCCCGCTTGCGTCTTTCTTCCATCCTTCACCACCTCTCCCTCACCCTCCACGGCTCCCTTTCCCCGCTCGGCCTGCGTCCTGCCCGCGTCCTGCTCCTGCGCCCCGCCGCGCCCTTCGCCGCCCCCCCCCTGCTCCCCATCCTCGTCGTCCCTACCCCCTCCCTGCTCCCTCCTACTCCCCTCCCCGCTCCTCCCCCCCTCCCCCCCTTCCCCTCCCTCCCTCGTCCTCCTCGTCGGTCGTTCGTCCGCAGCTTGAGGATAGGAGGTGGAAGCCCGATCGCGGGAGGTGGTCTGCAAAAAAGGGCGGCAGCGGCAGGGGGCGGCGGCCGGCATCACAATGGGGGGTGATCCTCGTCGGCCAGGTGTTGCCCTTTCTCATCTGGCGGAGACAAAATCCTTCCCCAGCCCACCGATTCCTTCCAGGGACTGGTGCTACCACATTGTGGAGTGGTGACATCTCCCTCGAGGATTCAGCCAATGTAGTGCCAGGACAGCTTTTAGGCTATGAGCTATGAGACTGATGCGCAGTGGGTATCCTCTTCATGGCTCACCTGACTATTCTCTCGAACGCGATGGATTCCAGGCGTTTCTGTTTGCAGATATGGGTTCAACGTATATCTAAGCGCGCTGGTAGTGGGTATCCATTCGCCACAGGTCTCGCCCACACAGCACTGATACCGCAATCGCTGCACATCCTCATGCGTCCAGGTGTGCCCTGTTGGATCTGCCAGTGCTCTCGCAGCCGTGGTCACAAAGGTCCGTGTTTGCTTCCCCAGCAGTCGCCGACGAGCAGGGGAAGGAGGTGGTGATGGATTGGGCTGGAACACCCAAGGGTGACGTCCTCAGTCGTCTTGAACGAAGACCTCAGAACATTGCAGAGCCCAGGGGGGTAGACCTTAGCACCTGCAGCGCTCAAAGTCACATCCTACCAACCCATTCGAGAGCTAAACGGTTCTTGGGCGAGGGCATCCTCCTCCTGCTGCCGCCGCCGTTCCTCCTCCTCCTCTTCCTCCTCCTCCTCCTCCTCCTCCTCCTACTCATCCTCCTCCTCCTCGTCGCCTTAATTGCTCTCCCCTTCCTGTACTCCCCATGTTGCTGCCGCTCTGTCCCGTCTTCCCGCCCCCCAGCGCCCCCCCACTCAGAGGAGCCTCGCGCAGCACCTGGAGGTAGTTGACCCCGCCTGCGGGAGCCTCTGCTTCGTCAAGTTCATGGAGCTCGTCCGGTCGATCCAGAACTCGCAAGGCGGGCTCTTACTTCGTATTGACTAGACTCCGCATAGGTCAGTCACCTCACTCATGACCATCTTTTGAAGGGAGAAGTGTTGCTTCAATGCACCGAGTGTTCTGTTCCATTCATTTTGAGACATGTGTTGCTTGCTTGCAGAGAATACGATGATTCCCCTCTGGAGCCTCGCCCCTTTTTTGCCGGCCCTGCACCTATGCTGCCGCGCCCGCTCGCCTGCTCCGCTGCCCTCTTCGCCTCACCCTCGCCGCGGTGGTCGTCGACCTCCTCCCCCATTCTTCCCCCATCCCAGGGGGGGGAGGGGAGGAGGACAGCCCAAACAGGCCTCCCGCCCGTCCCTGCCTCAATGCCCTGCGTCCTCCTCCCGCTTGTACGCCCCATGCGTCCCCCTCTCGCCCGTGCGTGCCTTGGAGGGGGGGGGCAGGGGCGACGGGGGCGCGGGCTGGGGAGGAGAAAGCGGCCGAGAGAAGGCAAGGGTCGACACGCCAACGGGAATGGGCGTGGGGGCAGCAGCAGGAGCACGTCGAGCAGGGCGGCGCGACACGCGAGGCGGGAGGAGCAGGAGGGGGGCGGAGGAGCTGGCAAGCATAGTTGTGCCCTTCTCTGTTTCTCTTGTTTGCCTAACAGGTATTTTTTGTTGTGTGGTACCTGGCCTCACCCGTCGCCGCGGACTGGGTCCCTCCCGCCCTTGAGGGTCACTAATATTTGCCTTCTCTCTTTGCATCTCCTTTTTGTTGCACCCGTCCGCGGCCTAATGTGTTTGTTAGTTATATCGCGCCTGGGTCGGCGATATGTCTTTTTTGCATCCTCACATATCGCAACTGACCCCGCCTCATGTTTGCGTAACGTCAAAAACGTAGGAGCAGGAGGCGCAGGAGGCCGACGAGTATGCAAAGACGGACGGGGAGGACTGGGCCAGGCAAGGCGAGCCGGGCGATTTAGAAAGCGGAGCACGCTCTCTTGCCCGCGGCCGCCGGCGCCCGAACGTAACATGCTTGCCAGGGGTTCCCCCTGGCGCGTGCAGAGCGCAGGCCTTCTCTTCTGCGCACAGGGCGGCACCATTCCTCCGCATCCGGCGGTGTGGGGGATCCTTCCAGCTCTACCGCGTTGCATCTGTGCACGTGCTCAGAGTAGGGTGGGCCCAAGCCCCTGAATGGGCGTGCCCAGAAGTCATCAGTGCCCCATCATTCCTCTTGTCACGACGCACGCTGTGAGTGCGCGCGAAGAGAAATTGTGCTGCGTGAGGGCGCGCACCCTCGCGCGTCAGACGTCACGCGCAGCTGTGATATCGGAAAACAGCTGCGCTAAACTGTATCGTTGCCCCCAGGGACTCTGCCGCGACCCTGGGGATGCGCGGTGCTGTCCACGCTGACTCGTGTCGTTGCTTAGATGATCCGTGTCGTTGGGCTCGGGGCCTTGAGTCCATGCCCGATCGGGAGCCCTGGCGCGCTTCCCGGCGCGGCCGCCGTCGGTCCACCCCAGGAGGTCCTGCGCCAAAGGACGCGGGTCCCAACGGTGCGCCAAGAGATTGGCGCCGTGCCCAGAAGTGCCCGAGGTGGTGCCCAGAAAGGTTTTGGAGTTGCGTTGTGCCCAGAAGTTTGTCTGGATGCGACGATGTTCCTCACCGTTCGCCCGCTTTCAAATCGGGCACACATTTGGGCTCCGAGCTGTTTTTCTTTTGCACAACAGGAATGTCTGTTGGGCACATTGTTGGGCACGCGGCCGGCCCATTCAGGGATCCATTCCGGGCACAGTACGGGCTCCGTTTTGGGCACGCAGGGAGCCCATTCTTGGCACGTGTCCGGGCACCGGAACGTTGGATTGCCAGGATGTCGTGTCGGAGCCGCGCGGTGGCGTGTCGTGATGGCGCTGTGTCGCAGCGGCCCCGCGTCGCAGCGATGGAGCTCAAGAGGCCCTTAGAGGGGGCTTTGAGGGCATTGGGCGAACGTGCGTGTGGTGCAGGGAAGGCACCAGGTAATTAAGCAAGACAACGGGCCACGAGGGCATCGGGGAGAGCCAGGAACGCAATCGCGAAGCTCACCGCGCGTGAACAGAACCAATCTAATACAATACATTTTGGGGGACCATGTGCTCCACATGTCTACTTTCGTGCTGGTGACGGCCGCGCCACGTGCCCCTGGGAACGACCTGGTCCTCTGCGCAGCACCGGCCTGCTTCCTCCTCCTCTTCGGCCGTCGCTTCATTGTCTTCTCCTCCCGTCTTGCATGGTGGTACGATTCGCTTGACGGCAGCCCCGTTTCCTGGCAGCGCAGTGGCTCTGCCCAGCCGCCGACGTAAAAAGTCCATTCTTGTGCGGGGCTCTCCAGAAAAAGGCCCCGGGCCTCGCTCGGAGGACGCTTGCGAAAGGCCTGCTCAAGCCGGCGGTGGTGCAGTGGTGGAGGGTCTTTGCGGTCCTTTTGGCGGAAGGCGGCGGAAGCAAAAGCAGGAGGTCATCATGATCATCATCATCATGATCATCATCATCATAATCATCATCATCATCATCATCATCATCATCATCATCATCATCATCATCATTATCATTATCATCATCATTATCAGCATCATCATCATCATCATCATCATTATCATCATCATCATCATCATCATCATCATCATCATCATCATCTTCATCTTCATCTTCATCTTTATCTTTATCTTCATCGTCATCGTCATCGTCATCGTTATCATCATCATCACCATCATCATCATCATCAGCAGCATCATCATCATCAGCACCATTGGCATCGACATCACCATCATCAGTATAAGCATAATCGTCGTCATCATCATCAACAAGCTGCGTTTTCGGCTTCAACTTGCCCATGGCAGGTCGCCATGTCCAGATGTCTTGATCCCGACTCCGAAGGCCCTCTCTCGGGGCCATCTCGGCCGTCTTTGAGGCATCTTGGAGGCCCTCTTGGGCCCTCTGGGCCGTCATGGAGGCGAGGCTTCCGGTTTTTGTCTTGCCGGTTGACACGCGGGATGCCATGTTCAGACGTTTTGGCCGCCCGCCGAAACGCGAAGCCAACCACGCTGCGCGGGCTGGACCAGATGGTTGCCTTTCTTCAGGGGGCCTCGCGGCTGCACGAGCAGAACGGCGCTTCGCGCAGCGCGAAACATGCGAAGTTTAGTGACCCACCTAAGGATGCTAAACCTGGCGCCACCTGTCATGGATTTCCAAAGGAGCCCCAGGCCACAAGTGTGCTCAGGCTCCCCCAGCAACTCCTGGGAAACAGCTCTTCAGCCCGAGTCGTTGTTTGACGGTCCCGCGGCCCGGCGAGGGCTTCCATAAGTAATACATTGGCAATCAACCTCCGTCTTGAGTTTTTCATTTCCCCACGTTTCGGGAACCCCCAGCGGTCCACTTATAAGCCCTGCCAATGAGCGTCGACGGGAAAGGGGGCGACGAGACAGAAACAGAGCGGGCAACTTGGGCGAACAGAGAAATCTCAAGGTGCAAGGGGGTGGCCTTGGAAAGCCTCTTCGAGCAATCCCTGGGGCCCGCGTGGAAGCCCGAGAGAAAGGAGTAGGAGGAGGAGTAGGAGGAGGAGTAGGAGGAGGAGGAGGAGGAGGAAGACGACGACGAGGAAAAGGAACAGGACACGGAAAACGATGAGGGCAAGGACGAGGACGAGGACGAAGAGGAGGAGGACGAGGTGAAGGAGGAGGAGGAGGAGGAAATCGAAGACGAGGACGTGGCCCTCAAATCGCCTGTTGGAGCCATCTTGGGGCTCTTTTGGGGGTCTTGGGGCTCCCTTGGGGCTGTCTTGGGGCTAACTTAGAGCCCTCTTGGGGGGTCCCTTAGGGGCCCTGGAGGGCCATCTTGGAGGCCATCTATCAACTGGGGTGGGGAGAGCGATTGTGCCCCCCCCTCCCTCCCCACCCCTTCCCTGCCCCTCGAAACGCATCGGAAGCGAAACAGCGAGAAGTCAAACATCCTTGATTGTCCGTAGGTTTTAGAAGGATTGTGGCTTCTTGGGGGGTTGGACTCCGAGAGGACTGTGAGAACCGTCCTGTCGCCCTCGTCCAGCCTCGTGGGTGCGTGTCGGAAGCTACCTCTAACCATCATCGGCCATTTTGAGCCATCTAGGAGGCCATCTTGGAGCATCGGAGGCCCTCTCGGAGCCATCTTTGGCCATTCTGGGCGCCCTATCGCGTCGCGAACCCCCCAAAAGCCTTAGGAACGAGGGGGGGTAAACCTCCCGGAAGGGAAGAGGTTTTTGGAAGAGGAGAGAAAGAACTCGTTAGACCACCTTACCGTTTTAGCCCAAAGGGCTAGGGGGATACGTAGGATCTCTGGGTACAGGGTCAGGGGTACCCTGGGGCCCGTTTCAATTTGATATCCATTTCAGCCGGCCCGATCCGGTTCGCTTGCGATACTCTGGCGCTCCAATGAAGCTTGATAGTGGCACGACTCGGCTATGCATCCTGGCGCGGCCCATTCCATTCGGCTCAGACTCCGCGACTGTGCGGCCCGAGGCGATGCCGGATGCGACCCTACCTGACCTCTCGATCGGAGGCTGACCGAATCTGTGCCCTTTCTGGCAGTCTCCAACGCTGTATGCCCTTTGAACCCCTGAGGGTTCAATTCCTCCTTGGAGGTAACATTCAGCATCGGCGCTGGTGTATCCGTGGCCGACAGGCCTTCAATCCGGCACAATCCCTCGTCAGCCGGCTTGATCCCGCTTGGCCCACGCTTGATTCGGGTTTAATCCCGGGCTTAATGTGGCCTCGTCTGGCTAGATGATGGCCCCCCAATCGGGCCTCAGAGCCCCCAATCGCTCTTACGAAGACCTTCAGGACTTGCCTCCCCAAACAGGCGATGCCTTGATGTTTTCAGTACGCTGTCCCCGGAAGTCCTGACCCTTCCCCCATGCAGGGCCGGTTTTTGCAACCCGAGTCGTTTTTGACGGTTCTCTGGAGTCCGGAAATGGACAAAAATTTCCAGTCCAGATGTGTTTTGGCGTCGCGGGTGGTTTTGGGTCCTAGCTCATAGCCTTTGCCCCCTCCCTGGCGCCCAGGCAGCCCGCCGGCAACACGACGGTCCAGCGACGCCGGGCACGGCAGCCTGGGCGCCGAACACGACATCGGAGGCCCGCAGCTGCTCACCAGCCATGAGAATTGGCGCGGGGGGGGCCAACTGAGGTGGTTGGGGGTTTATGAGTGGATGCCTAGGTGGGTTGGCTATACTCGGAAACGAAAAAAACGTCATAAACATAAACTTGTGGTGCTCCGCGCGGATTTCTTTGATCCGCGCTGGGCCCCCCCGGCGCCGCCCCTGGCGCGCTCCGCGCGCCAGGGAGGGGGTTCCAGCGCAGATCCAAGAAATCCGCGCGGACCGGCGCAAGTTTAGGTTGTGCCGGTATGTTGTTGTTGCTTTTTATGTGAGTGGATGCCTAGGTGGGTTGGTTCTATCTGGCCTAGCCCAGCTCAGTGGGTGAGCGGATCACACCCCGAGTGGCTCAGGGGATGAGCGGACGATCCAGGCAAAGTTGGCTGCGCCCGCTCAGCAGAGCTGTTAAGCCCCTCTTAATGAATCGCCCCAAGCCCCCCTGAGCCACTGGGAGCATGTGTGGCACACGTGAGCTCCTCCTCCACCTCCTGCTCCTCCTCCTCCTCCTGCTCCCCCCTTCTCCCCCATCTCCCCTGCTCCCTTCTCCCCCCGCCCCTTTCCTTAAAGCGCCAGACCGCGTGAATTTAAAATTTGCCTCCTCCTCCTCCTCCTCCTCCTCCTCCTCCTCCTCCTCCTCCTCCTCCTCCTCCTCCTCCTCCTCCCCCTCCTGCTCGTCCTGCTCCTGCTCCTCTTCCTCAGGCCAGATATAGCTCACGCTGGCATCCACTGGAAAGCACGCAGTATCCCACTGGTACCCCCCGCGCCGATCTCGCGTGCTGCGCATCGGGGCAGCCAAGTTCAGGCCCCGTGCTCGAGCCGCCGGGTTGTGCGACTCCGGGCCTCCGACCTCGGCCCGGGCGCCGCCTCGCCGCGCACGGCAGAGGAGGCCGCCTTCGAGGCGCCGTGGCGCCGGCGTCGGGTCGACGTCGGCGTCGGCGCGTCGTCGTCGTCGGCGTTGGCGTGGGCGTCGGCGTCGGCGTCGTCTCTCCCGAGGGGTGGGCGCCGTGTGCCGGGTGGCTGCCTGCGAGGCGGGGGCCCAGAGATCAAACGTAGTTGTTCAAAACATCGAGGCGTCGGTTTTGCACGGTCGGAATGCCTGGCATCGCTCGGACGTGTGCATTGTTTTTTTGTTGGGCGAGGGGCATCGATCGATAAGCATCCTGGATCCTCGTGGGAAGATTCAGTGCGCGACGCCGGCAAATGCACAGGGAATGGACGTGCGGGCGAGGGCAAGAACGGGTACGGGGTGTGGAACGAGTGCCTGCGATTGCCGACAGCCGTTTCTGTCCGTTTTGAGTCGGACTCGCTGTCGGTGTTTTCGCGGACGTGATCCTTTTGAGAGCGAAGGCCGCCCAGCAGCGGCGTCTGTCGGTTCGGGACAGCGTTTGTTGCTGGGCATCGTACCCATTCGTTCCTTACCCATTTCGGGTGTCGAAGGAGGTTGTTTGCCGTTCTCAGCCTTTCGAGGCCCTCGCCGGGCCCAAGGACCGTCAAAGAACGGCGCAGGGCGAAGATCCAGTCCCTGGGGAGGTGTCGAGACTTTGGCGGGCCCGCATTGAAAACACACGGCGGCGGATCTCTGAGGGATTTATCCCAAACCACCGTGTGGGGGGTCGAGCGTTGGTGGGGACCTCGGCAGGGGGTGGATATGGACATGGATATGGATTGGGCTATTTCCCAGACGCAGAAATTTATCTTGGAATGTGAGGCCAGAGGCTTCCTTTCCAGACGCGGCCTCCGACACACATTGATTTGCATACACAAGCACGAACATGTTGTGTAAATATGTGTATCCATGTTGATCGCTCGCTGGTGTCTCAGGACGCAGGTTCCCCAGGCGGTGGATCTAATCAATCTCTTCCTCGCACTGTCGCCGAGATTGGGATGCATCTCCTGGGGGGTGACATTAAGCATTGGCGCTGGCATATCTGTGGCCGAGCCCCGCCCTACTCGGGCCTGGTCCCATTGAGTTTCGCATCGTTCCGTCTCAATCGGTTCGATCCTGGGCGTAGTGTTGGTTGCTCCGTCTTGGTAGCTCTGAATCGTATTTAGTCTTACCTCCCAGAAGTTGCCTCCTAAACGAGTCGTGGGCACTAGTTCTCAGCTCTTGCCACCGAGAAGTATCGGGGCTGACTTTTTGGTTATTTTCGGATTGTGCTGTCCCTTGGGGCCCTCCTAACTGGGCCCTGGGACCGTCAACGAAACGACACAGGATGAAAAAGCCGGTCCCCCAGAATGAATCCAGACCGTGGAGCCACGTTGCAAAAAATACGCGACGATGGATGTTTGGGGAAGCGCATGGTCTGCAAGGACGTGTGTCCAGCCCCTTCTAGTCCGTTCCTTCTGGCTGATCCGGGCTTGGGGAGCCACGTGGGCCCCCCTTTCTTTGTCTGCGCTGGCCCGATTTTCGCAGCTACTTCGTGGCGCCGGCCCAGGTCTCCGGCTTGGCCCAAGCTGGCGCGGGTTGGCGCCGACCTGGGCCGGCGTTTCTCCGAGAATGCCCACGTCGCTGCAATGTCTCCAGCCTCGGAATTCCGACACCGAGTTCTGTGTTATCTGTCAGAGAGGGCCACGGTGCCCTCGCCACCAGGGTCTTTGTGGGCGGTCGGTCAGCCATCGTTGCCCTTCTTGGTGTGCGCCCTCCACGTGGCCTCGCCTCGTCTGCTGGGCCACGGGGGGGGGGGGAGCCCGCCGCATCGGCCTGCCACCGCTCCTTCCCCGCGGGGGACTTGCACTGCCTGCCCTGCCGTGAATGCAGCCAGGCCGCCAAATGGAAAGATCGGCGTTGCCACATCAGGAGCCTTCGACTGAAGGTCTTGGGAGGTCGACGTGGTACGGCTGCTCGGCTGCGTGGTCGTTGCTGTACGCGTTCACCGCGCAACATGGCGGCATCGGTGGGTGACACCGCGCTTGCACGCGTCCAGACATGTGCTTCGCATCGATGCGCCCTCACCTCAGTATAGAACATGTCGCGCTGAGCACGTGGACATGGAGGCAATCAGACGCACTCGCTGTGGATTTACATGGTTCTTGAGGGAGTGTAAGAAGGAGCTCGCCGTATTGCCCCCCCTTTCTGCCGAACGGAGCAATTGCAAGCTCCAGAAGGCGCTTGTCTTGGGTTGATCTCGGGCCGTCTTCGTGCCACCTTGGGCTGTGGGAGGCGTCATTCTGGCTGAACCGTCGGGGTGCTGTCCAGGGCGACCCGAAGGCCGCCTGGGGGTCAGCCAGAGGCCACCCTGGCCCTACCAGGATGGTGCGTCAGATGTTGTCGTGGCCTCCCAGGGGCTTCTCTGATGGTTCCCTGCAGACTCCTAGGGCTCTACAGGGGGGGGGGTCCGAGGGCGCGCCTGGCGTCGTCGTCGACGGCATCGTGGATGCCTTCATTGTCGTAAGATTCGTCGTCGCCCTCTTTGTCGTCGTCTTTGTCGCCTCCTAGTCGTCGTCTTCGTTGTCGTCACCCTCGTCGTTTTCGTCGTCGTCGTTGTCGCACTCCTCGTCGTTGTCCTCAGCGTCGTCACCCTCGTCGTCATCGTCGTTGTCGCCCTCCTCGTCGTCGTCCTCGCCGCCGAGGGGCGCATGGTGCTGTCAGGGAAGGCCCTCGGGCCGCCTCGGGGCAGTCGTGGCCGCCCGCCCTGCCGGGCGTTTTGAGGAGAGAGACGTCGAGGCCAGCCTTCCGCCATGAATTCAGTGGCGGCGTTGTGGCGGGCTCTTGTGGCCAGGAACGGGCTTTCTCCCGACCAACCTTTCGGTTCTGCTCGTCCTTTCCCGATTCAGAACTGGGGTAGGAGGAGGAGGTGGAGGTGGAGGAGGAGGAGGAGGAGGAGGAGGAGGAGGAGGAGATGGAGGAGATGGAGGAGGAGGAGGAGGAGGAGGACGAGGAGGAGTAGGAGGTGGAGGAGGAGGGGGAGGGGGAGGAGGCAAGCTAGGTGCGCTCGCGTCATATCTGACATTCTACCCCTCCCTCCCATCCCTTACCGTGGCGCAGATCCCCTCTCTACTCGCACAGTCGGATGTTAAGCAGGGCGATGATCCCGAAAGGGTACGCGATGCATTGTAGTGCACGGCATGGCATGGCGTAGAAGAGCACCGCGAAGCGTAGCATCAACCTAGCATTGCATTGCATGCCGTGGCATGGCACGGGAAATGACGCCAGCGCTGCAGCGGGAGCACGAGTCGAAACGAGCGGAAGCGCGGAAATGAAGCCAGCGCTGCAGCGAGAGCACGATTCGGAACGAGCGGAAGCACTGAAATGAAGCCAGCGCTGCAGCGAGAGCACGATTCGGAACGAGCGGGGCCCGAAAATGAGGCCGGCGCCTCAGCGAGAGCAGCATTTAGGAAAACATTGCAGGCGAAAACCTAACTCCGAGGAAGGCTTCCCCGGCGCCGGCCGGTCCCGGCTTCGGACCCGGCCTGGGCGCCGGCGCGGGCGCCGGCTCGGGCGTCCAGCCCGGGCGCCGGCTCGGGCGCCGGCCTGGTATCAGGAGGCCTCCCGGGCACCGGAAGCAGCATTTTCAAAAGAAAAATGTGTATTAGAACGGCCTTTTTTCGGCGCCGCCTCCTTGAATCGCCGCCCTGTTTGCTAAGCGTTTAGGGTGGTTACAGGAGGTTAGGGTGTGTTTAGCGAAACTGTTTACGGGAGGTTCCGTGGGGAGGATACTAAACAGTTTACCGCGCTTCCGTAAACACTGTATCCTAAACGCCTAAAGTGTTTAGCCCTCCGCTCGTAAACACTTTAGCGCTTACCGTAAACTGTTTCGCCAGACCCCAAACAGCAAATTTCAAGATGGCGAATCATGGTTTTCATCTTGGGATTTCGAAAACCGAAGAAGCGGAGGGGGGGGAGGCGGCCTTGGACGAGAGGGCGAGCATAGCGGATTGAGTCCAGGGAGAACGGAAATCGACTTCTGCGGGCGCCGAAGGGCAGGAGTGAAAGAGCCAGGTGACGTCACTCGCACCGTCTTGGGGACCCGTCTCGGGGCCACATCGGAAACCGTTCGGGCCGTCCACAATTCGCGAAACGCTACCCCAGCAAGGCGCCCTCAATAGCAAGGGGGCGCGGAAATGGCACAAGCCCAGGGAATAAGGAGGAGGGGGGGCGGAGTGGCAAGGGGGAAGGAGGGGATTTCTCGAGGGCAAGGGTTTCCAGTCAAACATGGCGTTGGAAAACAATGGCGAGCCTCTCCATAGACATCCTGGGGGGAGGAGGAGGAGGAGGAGGAGGAGGAGGAGGAGGAGGAGGAGGAGGAGGAGGAGGAGGAGGAGGAGGAGGAGGAGGAGGAGGAGGAGGAGGAGGAGGAGGAGGAGGAGGAGGAGGAGGAGGAGGAGGAGGAGGAGGAGGAGGAGGAGGAGGAGGAGGAGGAGGAGGGGAGGACGGAGGAGGAGGTAGGAGGAGGAGGAGGAGGAGGAGGAGGAGGAGGGAGGAGGGGAGGAGGAGGAGGGAGGAGGAGGGGTGGAGGAGGAGGAGGAGGAGGAGGAGAGCGGAGGAGGGAGGAGGAGGAGGAGGAGGAGGAGGAGGAGGAGGAGAGGAGGAGGAGGAGGAGGAGGAGGAGGAGTAGGAGAGGAGGAGGAGGAGGAGGAGGAGGAGGAGGAGGAGGAAGGTGGAGATGGAGGAGGGAGGAGGGGAGGAGGAGGAGGAGGAGGAGGGGGAGGAGGAGGAGGAGAGGAGGAGGAGGAGGATGAGGAGGAGGAGGCGGAGGAGAAGGAGGACCCCCTCGCGCGCCAGCCAGTGCACGGCCTGCAGCTCGCGGCGCCCTCGCGCCAAGAGAAAGTGAGAGAGAGACCTCGCCTGCTTGATATCTCCTATCCTCATCCTTATCCTCATCCCTCGTCGTCGTCGTCGTCGCCGTCGTCGTCGTCCTCTTCCTCTCTCTCCCTCCTCCTCCTCCTCCTCCTCCTCCTCCTCCCCCTCCTCCTCCTCCTCCTCCTCCTCCTCCTCCTCCTCCTCCTCACCCTCCTTCTTCTCCTCGTGCCCCCATCGCCCAATCCATCTCCCTAAGGAGGTGCTGCCCTCTGCCTGAGCTTAGGGGCGAAAATCACGGTGCTCTCGCACCCCACTGCAGCACGTGAGTACAGGCAAGGCTCGATAATGAAACGTGTGTGAAACATGTCAGGGGCCTCACGCACAATGCACCTGGCATGGCCATCGTCGAACGACGTCGTCTGCCACAGAGACAAGCACGTGAAGAGCACTCCGTCCACGCTGGCGTGGAAACACACCTGCCCGAACCGAATGCCGCCCTCGTGGTGCAGAGCGACCACGTCGCTCATCAACACTGCCCGCCCTCCGCAATGCACGGAGCGCGAGGTCAGAACCTCAGCTGCACAATCTAAGTTAAACACGCTCTCGATTGCCCTTCGCAGCTTCTGGCTGGGGGGATGCGGCGCGAGCATATCTGCATTGAACAGCAAGTGCTTCTCCAAATCGAAAAGGTGCTGAACTGTAATCTCAGCCATCAACCCAAACTCGTAACCGACCGTGTTCCTGCGAGGAGCGATCATAGTTTTAGCTACTCAGTGTTTGCGCTCCATCAAGAAGCAGGACAGCAACATCCCGTGGTTCAACAATTGGCGGGGGAGATGCAATATCCAGTGGTCCTTCGGTTTAAAGAGGGACAACCCATATACGGCCCTGTGGCGGCCAAGGTGCTCCACTATGGCCACCCCCAGGTCGGTCGGGGAAACCAGACCGCTATTCACGATCGACAACATTCCGAGAACGCGGCAGAGGGCGCGGCAGCATTCGGCCTCTGCTAGGCAGACGCCAGTTGGCACCACGTGGTCCTTCACGTACTGCTCGAGGGCTGGCGCCAAGCTGATTGATTGAGACGCGTTCCCGCTCAGGTGGCCAGCGTGGAAACACTCACTGCCGCTGGCATACCCCCTCGGCCACTCCCACCCCTTGAGGAACTGGTGGATCTGCTTGGGGCCCATGTTGCGGTCCTTCAGGCGAGTGGTGAACTCGGTCACCTCCCGCTGCCAGAGCCCGCCCACGACGTAGCAGTGCATCCAGTCCCAAGCGCCTATGACAGCTAGATCTATTGCCAAATGGTCATCTTGCAACAGGCCGTCCTCGTTGTAAGCAAAACCCATCAAGGTCTCGGCCTTCTCGAGCTCGCCCTTGGTGGTGGTCGCCTTGAGATGCCGTAGGTGCAGCTGTATCTCGCGTATCGACTCCCGTGTGTGAAGCATGAATTTTGACACGTCGATCTCGTCCACTGGCACGTGAAAGCCAGTTGGATCTGGAAGCAGATTCGAACGCCTATCCACAATGTTAGCGCACAGGAAGCAGGGCTTGATGCCCGTGGCGCCCTTGCACTCTGTCACGTACTTGTGGGCCCTCTCGTCCTGTATCATGATCTTCACGTCGCCGTGAACGAGGACGGGGGCGCCGTCGATCATGAGCGCCACGCCGTGGCGCAAGTCAGGTGCACCAGGGGAGCCCATGAACAGCTGGAGGCAGCGCTTCATCATGGCCGAGAGCCCCGCCGATACCCTGTCGCACTCGGAGCTTCGAACACAGCATATCGTATTCCAGCACAGCTCATTGGATAGCCCAGGGAATCCGATCTCCTTAAGCGACCAATATATGGCCTGGACCTTCCGAAGGTTCCTGTCCGAGAGCACGTTCCCTGGCACCACTTCGTCCGAGTAGACGATGACGCTAATTCGGCCAGAGGATCGGCGCACCGTCTCAAGAAACATGCTCTTGAATGATGACGAGACTTTGCACGCGCACTCGATGAACGCAAGCGGATGTTGCAGCCATGCGTGCACGGGTTCACCATCTTCTATTTCAAAGGTGTGGCGTTGCAGGAGCGGGCCGAAGCTGGACCCCTGCGTCGCGATCTTATTTCGATGCCTCCTCTGGGTGGAGGCGCTGAAGCATGGGGGCAAACCTTCAGCATTCACCTGGCGCAACAGATCGGCCAGGGCAGACTGGGTTACGTGCGAACGCTTGCCGAACGTGCTAAGTTTTGGCCTCTTGGTGTCGGGCATGGCTGCCCTGCTTGAGCCTGGAATGGCTACGGACGGGACGAGACGGTCCTCCCGCGCAGGTGCCGTGGACCTTGCTGGTAAAGCAGCACACACACTGCACCATCTGACCCGCGCCCCGCGCATTGCACCCCAGCTTGCACCGCATATATTGCGCCCCGATCTAGCAAGTTTGTTTTGTAAACTTGGTTTGGCTTAAGTTTGGTTTGTAAACTTGGTTTGCCTGTCCGCATCCAGATCTCTCCCCGTAGATTGCACCACATAGGCTGCGCCACATAGATTGCACCACATAGGCTACACCACATAGGCTCCACGTAGATTGCACCACATATGGCACGAGCTAGCCTGCACCACGTAGCCTGCACCCCTCAGCTTGCACCGCATAGTTTGCACCCTCCTCCCCATCCTCCTGCCCCTCATCTTTCTCCTCATCCTCGGTTCGCTCGGGGTCTCGAGGGCTGGCCGTGGGCGGGCACCCCCTCTGGCGACGGGCCCCAGGGCATGAGGAGGAGGACCTGGATGATGATTTTATCATCGAGCATCCGTAAGAGCGTGCACGACAATAGTTGGCGCCGTCCCCACATGCGCGCAGATGCCAAACCCCAATGCATATACATGTGCACGCTATCGGCCTCGGATGCACCGAGTCTCTTAAGAGCTGTACGTTGCTAAGCTGTCGTTGCAAACAGCCGCCTCCGAGGAGGAGGATGAGGAGGGAGGGGGGAGGGAGGAACAGGAAAGATGGTGATATTTGAGAAGGGGACAGATGGAGAAGGGGGAGGAGTGAGGATTCTTCAGGAGGAGGCAGGAGAGATGAGGGAGGTATGACAGCTGATCTACTCTGCACTCAGCCGCCCCCAAGCCTCGGAGGCTACGCGGTAGGCTTCCTTTGCCATCTCTGTGATGGCATTCCCTTTGACGCCTTGCTGGGTTGCCCTGGACTTAGCCAGGCCGTAGGCCCAGCTGGCAAAAACGTTGCGGCTCCGCCCAGCCATCGACGATTTCAGAAGGATATCGGAGATATCAACCGTGACCTTGCCTTTCGTGATCTTGCCTACGTTGGCGCTCAGCTTCTTAGCGGCCTTGGGGGTCTGCTTCACCGAGGCCGCGGCCTTCGCCACGCCTGGTTTGCCCGAGGCGCCCGCGGCCGCGGCGCCGACCGTGCCTCGGCCGCGGCCGCGGCCGCGTCCACCCCCACGCCCGCGGCCAGCCGTGGGCGCCGCATCCTTCGGGGCGAGGTGGCTCCCAACTGCCTTCGCTGCCTGAGCCATGGCATGCACCAGCCCTGGCGCAGCCTGCTGGCCGCCCCCCGCAGAGGCGTCGGGGAGAGGCGCGGGTGGAGCCTCAGGCGGCATCGGGGCGGCCTGGCATGCGACGATTGTTGTTGCCCCAGCGATTGGCATTGGTGAGGCTGCCTCCGAGGTGGTCACAGGAGCGCTCGTCTGCTGGCTGCCCTGGGAGTCGACGAGCGACGCAGGCGAGGTGTCGCGCCCAAGCGGGAGCGTGTCAGCGCTGAGGGTGCCAGGGCTACTATCCCTCCTGCGCGCTGCCCCCTTCGGCGCCGCCGTGTTCAGCATAGTCAGGTTCGCCTCGTTAAGCGTGTGCGTGTGTGTGTTACCGCCCTGCATCGACTGGAACATCCTCCCGAACTGCATGAATGCATTCATCATGCCCTCCACGTCCATGCCGTGCTGGGGCGCCGAACCCCCGAAGGGCGCCGAACCCCTGCTCACGCGGGAAAGGGCGGGAACGATCTGGCCTTCAGCGTGGCCGACGGCATGGCACCTCCTGAGGGAATTGTGAGAGTCACGGTACCCGAGGTTCTCGTCGTGCATGTCAAGGAGCTGCTTGGTGATCTCGGCGGGGGGCTCCACTGCGGGCCCGTTAACGTACGCGAAGTCGAGCACGGCTTGCGGCAGGCCCGCTGGAGTAGCAGGGTAACATTTCTGGTGGTCGAAGGGCCACCTCGTCGAGCTGTCCAACCCCTTGACAAGGGAGCGGATCGTGCCCATGTGGCCCCTCATCTCGTTGGCGCTCATCGTCGTGCCTGCGGGGACGCCGACGATCAAGATGATCCCGAATGCGCGCTTGAGCAAGCCGTTGCCTGGGCACACAAGCCCGACGCGGTACAGCCTCTGAGCAATCACCTGCAGCTTGGGCGGCACAGTGATGTCGGGGTTCTGGATGACGTCCCAGTCGTTGGCGGTGAGGAACATGTGAATGTGATCGCACTTCTGCTGAACACGCACAACTCCGCTGTTCCTGCCAACTTTGTTCGTCTCGATGGCGTTGGCGAGGGCAGACGCCAACATCACCTTCTGATCCTCGGTCCACGGACCCGCGGCGACCTCCTGGGACACTTCTGTGGCCACCTCCACAGAGACGTTCGCGGTGGCCTTCACGGCTACCTGCAGGGCGTGCGCTTGGTCTTGCAGCAAGCTCGCCTTGGGGATCCCAGCGGCCACTTGGGCGTTGATGAAGGTCACCCGTTGGCGCACCATCTGCACGAGGGCTGCGGCCACCGACGGCGACGCCATCGGGTCGCAAGAGCACGAGTCTGGGGCGAAGCAAGCCAAACGACGAGACCTTGGCAGCCAAAAACGGCTACGGGTGATGGTGGTGATGATTTGATGGCGAGGATGCTAGCGCGCCTTGCTGTTGCTTGTGGATGCAATGAGTCTCGGTAAGGATGCAAGCCCCTTGGGCGCCCAAGTCGAAGCTGTAATGACGCATGGTTCATGGCACATATGCTTGGTAAGGGTGGAAGCCCATGGGGGCGATACATGTTTGTTAACGGGCGTCCTTAGGGTATGTGAAGAGGCCCAACGCCAACCGTCATTATCTTAAACATAATGACCCTCATCATCCACCTCCTCCGCCTCCTCCTCCTCCTCGTACTCCCCCTTCTCATGCTCCCCCTCCTCCTCCCCCTCCTCCTCATCATCCTCCTCCGCCTCATCCTCCGCCTCCTCCTCCTCATCATCATCATCCTCATCAGCATCATCCTCATCCTCATCATTCTCCTCCTCCTCCTCCATATCCTCCTCCTCCTCCTACTCTTCCTCATCATCCACCACCTCCTCCTCCTCAGCATCATCATCGTCATCATCATCATCATCATCATCATCATCATCATCATCATCATCATCATCATAATCAGCATCATCCCTCTCCCTGCACATGTCCCATCTCCCCCAAACAACCCCCAGTGTTCCGTACTGATGTGTGTGGGGGGGGCTTCGGGGAGCATCCAAGGATGCTCGAGCTGGACACCGCAGGGGGAGTAGAGGGAGTGTGAGCTCGACCCCCAGGGGAGTCGAGCGCAATTGAGCTCGACCCCCAGGGGAGTCGAGCGCATTTGAGCTCGACCCCCAGGGGAGTCGAGCGCATCTGATCAGGTGAGCTCGACCCCCAGGGGAGTCGAGCACAATTGAGCTCGACCCCCAGGGGAGTCGAGCGCAATTGAGCTCGACCCCCAGGAGAGGTGAGCGCATCTGCTCAGATGCGCTCGACGCCCCTGGGGGTCGAGCACAATTGAGCTCGACTCCCCTGGGGGTCGAGCTCAATTGCGCTCGCCTCCCCTGGGGGTCGAGCTCACCTGATCAGATGCGCTCGACTCCCCTGGGGGTCGAGCTCAAATGCGCTCGACTCCCCTGGGGGTCGAGCTCAAATGCGCTCGACCCCCCTGGGGGTCGAGCTCACACCTTCCTAGATGCTCTCAGGGTTGAGTTCGGGGACCCCCATGATGGCTCCCGTATGTTTTTCGAGACCCGCATGCGCCAACGAGGACCTCCAAGGGATCCCAAGATCGCATCATCTCCGATCCTTTCATTGCTTCCCCGCGACCCCCCTTCCGCCTCGTCATGCCCCCTCATCGGCACGGTTGGGGTCTCGGGTCTGCCTCAGGCGGGACCCCCCCCACGCCTCCTTGGCGCCACGGCTGGACTCGACCCGAGCAGCAGACACATGCCGTACACACATTTTCGCCTAGACCGCTAGAGTGAGGTGCGTATAGGTTCTAGCGCCAGTGCGCGGATGTCTTGCCAAGCTTGAGCACATCATATCTAGGTGAGGCCGAGCGGAGCGCTAAGGAGTATGCGTGCATACCCCTTCCCACATGCGCGTGCAGCGGCACGTGCTACTATATCGAACAACAAAATTGCACACTGGCGCAGCCGAGGGGCGATATGTACACATGAGTCCGCACGTGCGTTCACTAGAGGTCCTGCACATTGTGGCTGTTGTAGTGAGCTTGGAGCACTGGCGCGACCTTGTCTGCCTTCTCCTGCATCTGCTCGTTGGTCGGGGCCCTGATGCACTGGGTTTTCGTCCTGGGGGTCCCACTCAGCGGATCGATCCAGGTGGTCTTGAGGGAACACCTGTACGGCAAGTAGGTGACGTTTTTCTCTCGAATCACTGGAACGAACCCTGGGTCGCGAACAGTTTCATGGCTCGGGGTCTTCCTCAGCACCTGGATGTGTTCGGCCTTCAGTTCGACCGATAGTTTCGAGCGTAGGTAGGCGGAGGTCTGCACAGTCATGCAGTGGTCCTGGCCCAGGGCGTCCTGGACCTTGATAGAGCAGAACCCTGAAAGAAGGAAACGCCGATGAAATCGCAGGCGCTGAAGGGGGTGCTGATTGGGCTGGGAGGTGTGGCCCACGTTCAGACCAGGGCGCCTGCGATTCCATCGATCCTTTCCTTCTTGGCCCTCTTCGCACATTGGGAATCGGGAGCATGATCTGCCAGGTGGTCGCCCTCGCGAGCGGCCTTTGCTTCGGCCTCATCCATCATTTGTTCTGTGGTCTCCAGGCGGCGTCTCTGGCAGAGCTCAAGCATCTCGAAATTGTTGTCCAGCAGCCTCTTGAAGGCTGCGTTCGAACGGTCGCAGGAAATCCATTTCTTACCATCAGCCTCGTGCACGCGCGTAACCCACGAGTTGGCGGGCTGGGGGTCCTCGGCATCTCCGATGAGCACATAGCCCTCCTGAACGGTCAAGGGCATGATGAGTAGCACTGGGAGGTTAGATACAAATACACGCCAAAACTCGCCAAGCGGCTTGAGCCTAAATGTCTATGCGATGGTGGAGGCTTTGTTATGCTATGCTATGCTATGGCATGCGCCGTTGTTCTGTTTACGTTGATTTCCGACGTGACCTGCGATGCGCTATGCTATGCAATGCTATGGCGTTCGCCACCATGCTATGCTAAGCTATGCAATTGCGCACTGTCTGGTTCGTGTTGTGGCGTATTGTTTGTTGATTCGGACCTCGCTTTTGTTTTGCAAATGTTATGCAATGCTGCGCTATGCCATGCCGTATTGTCTGGCTGTGACCTTCTGCGTTGGTCCTTGTGCGCCCTCCATCCGACCTCCAGCCTCCTCTGGCCCCCCCGCCCCGAACTCCAAAGTTAGCCGGAACTCAATGAAAAAAGCCATCTTTCGGGAGGGGTCGGGAGGGCCATGCCGCAGCTGGATTTGCCTCGACATCTGCGCCATCACGCGCCCTGCACAAGGTGGGCCGACGGCTTCGCCCCCCTCCCACTGGACGTCGCGGCCCTGACTGGAGGAGGAGGGGGATGAGGAGGAGGAGAAGGAGGAGGAGGAGGAGATGAACGGCGAGGATTTCTGCGAGAGCTAGTGCGCTGGCAGCACGGGCGCCCTCCGCCCAGCAACAACGTTGGCTGCCAGCGCCTTCGCCGCGGGCGCCAAGGGCAGAGCGAGATGCCTCGCGCCTGCAGCGGAAAGCAGCGAGCCCCGCAGAGAGGGCGTCGCTGCTGGAGCCCGCGTGGGGATGGGAATGCCATGCCGAGTTAATGCGCTTGCGCTGATCATCATCATCATCATCATCACCATCATCATCATCAACAGCATAATCATCATCATAATCATCATCATCATCATCATCATCATCATCATCATCATCATCATCATCATCATCATCATCATCGTCATTGTCATCGTCATCGTCATCGTTATCGTCATCATCGTCCATTCCCATCCTCTCTCGGGCGACTCGACAACGTCGAGCACCTACTCGCGCGGCCTCTTGTTGGCGCCGCTCAGGGGCACATCGGGCGAGCAGTGAGACGGACGTGCGAGCACCGTGCCCTTCTTCAGCTTCGTCGTGTTGTGCAGCACGGGGATCAGCACGTTGCGACTGCAACCGCCCATGCCACGGGCGTTGGGAGTGCACGCGAGGTCGAGCTTCAGCTTGCCGACAGCGAGCGGCGCACTGTCATCATCCTCGGCCTCAGGGATGCACCAGTACGGCACCACGAACGCCTTCTTGTCGCCCACGGGGAGCTGGCAGCACTTGGTGAGGTACACGGCCGTGCCCGACGGGGCCCCGACACCATCCACGATGACGGCGCCCTCGGGGACCTTGTCTGTGGAGCATGCCCCGACATTGATGCTCAAGGGCACGATGATCAACTGGCCAGGCTCATATGGTCTGTTGCACGCCACCTCCTGGACCTCGGTCTTGCCCGTCGGCGACGTGGCGTACTTGATGGTGAGGTCCACGGCAGGGCTCGTGATGCGGTACGCGGTCATCACCGTGTCCCGCACCGATGCTTTGCACCCCTCGGTCAGGACATCTTGGTGGTCCTGCGGCGGGGTTCCAAAGAAGCTACGAGGGAGGTAGACGAGGGGGTCGGGCAAGCTAGGTGCGCTCGCGTCATATCTGACGTCCTACCCCTCCCTCCCACCCCTTACCATGGCGCTGATTTTCTCTATCCGCGGACGCGTGTCGTAGCGGACTTGTGGCTCCGCGCGCGCGTGCGTAGTGGGTGGTGGTGCGCGTGCGTGCGTGCGTGCGTGCGTGCGTGCGTGCGTGTGTGGTTGTGGTTGTGGTGGCGGTGGTGGCGGTGGTGGTGGAGAGGGAAGAGGGGGCAGGGAGGGTGGGAGGAGGGAGGGTGGAAAGGGGGGAGGGAAGAGGGAAGAGGGAGAGGGAAGAGGGAGGAGGGAGGGTGGGAGGGAGGGAGGGAGGGGCTCAGGGCCCGAAGCTCCAGGGCGGAGGCCTCGTCAGGGCCGACCGTCACGGAGAGGTGCGTCCAGCGCTTCATGACCTCTGCGGGGAGGGCAGCCCCCCGCCTCTCCTCCTCCTCCTCCTCCTCCTCCTCCTCCTCCTCCTCCTCCTCCCCCTCCTCCTCCTCCTCCTCCTCCTCCTCCTCAGATTCCCCCTCCTCGCCTTCCGCATCATCCTCCGCATCCTCATCAGCGTCGTCGTCCTCGTCTTCCTCATCATCATCAGCATCATCATCCTCAACATCACCAGCAGCAGCAACATCAGCATCACCAGCGCCATCGTAGTCACCATCGCCATCCGCAGCATCAGCATTACCACCGCCACAGCCATCATCACCACCATACCAGCATCACATCACCATCGTGATCATCATCTCTACGTCGTCGTCGTCGTCGTCGTCGTCGTCGTCGTCGTCGTCGTCATCAGCAGCAGCATCATCATCGTCGCCATCGTCATCGTAATCGTCGTCATATCATCCAACCCCATCCTCATCCTCCCCCTGCCCTCTTCCTCGCTCGTATCAGTATCCTTATCCTCCTCATCCCCCTCCTCCTCCTCCTCATCATCTTCCTCCTCCTCCTCCTCCTCCTCCTCCTCCTCCTCCTCCTCCTCCTCCTCCTCCTCCCCCATCCCCCTCAGTATCTTCATGCATCCCCTCATGCTTCTCAAGGTAGCCCGAGGTACCTGGTACTCGTCCAGCAGTTGGCCCGTCGGCACCTTGAGCTGGTCGGCCTTCTTGCTCGTCGCCCGCTTCTTGGCGTCATCATCCCCAGGTTCTGGCTCGAGGATGGCGCGGGAGCCCTCGAACCTCACGATGGTCCACGGGCCGCCGAAGAACGGCGGCACCTTGCGCTCGACCACGGCCTTGGCCACGAGCCCGTGCTGGACGAGTGTCTGCTGGGAGACGTCGCCGTCGCGAGTGAAGACTTTGAATCCCACTGGCCCCGACGCCGACGACGCTTGCCCCTTCTGCTGCATATCTGGCTCGACGTCGAACGGGACCTCCTTCTGGTCGCTCCCAGGGAAGCGCAGGTAGACGTCGCCGAGGAATTCGCACACGATCTGGTTGAGATCATCGTAGGTCTTCCTGCCTTTACCCTTTTTCCCCAATAGCATCATCATGCCGCGGACCTGGAGGTCGCCAATGAGCCTGTTCTTGTCCGTGGCATTCGGGCTCGGCGTCAAATCGTTGAGGCCATCAAGAAACTGCTTCGCCTTCCTGACGATCTCAGAAAACTCCAAGCACTTGTTCTTGTTCTTGCCGACCAGGTTCTGGACGTCCCAGCTGGTCAGTAGGGTGGACACGCCGTTCTTCACATAGTTCTCAGGGCTGCACACTGCGCTCTTCACCATCGCGATGATGACGTCGGGTGCGCTCGCGAACTCCACGGTACCCAAGATCTTGAACACCGAGCTCGGGACATCAACTTTGGTCCTCATCAGCTTCGACCAGATGTCCAACTCATTGAGCAGCGGCGCCTGCTCATGCCCCCCAGACCAGTTCTCGACGAACTTGGTGAGGTCCTTGATCTGCCCCTTCAGGTGTGGCTTTCCCGACTCGATGTTCGCGACCACTCCAGGCCAGTCGAACTCGCCCTTCTTCTTGAGGTTCCGACCACCCTTCGCGTGAATCTCCATCAGGAGCTGCATCTTCGTCAAGGTCCGCTCCGTCTGGTGCCCTGAGTTGCCTGCATCTTGCAGGAACTCGGGGAGGCCAGGGCACCCGTGGAGGATCTCATTCCGAATCATCACCCACTCGATGCCCTCGTCGAGGAATTCCTTGATCGAGGGGTTGATGGCGATCACCTTCTCGCGCGCCAGCTTGCCGTCCCTGCACAGGTGCTCCAGGTCGGCGATGTCGCAGAGCGCCTCGGCGTTGACAGCGTTCAAGCCGAAGTTGGTGTGAGTGCACGTGACCGACACCGCGCGTATGTCTTCGCGAGACACAGGCGCCAGCATGCCGTCTGAATTCGACGCCATATCCACGTTGAATTTGATCTCATCCGAGTCGTGTGGGCCCAGCTGGAAGCAAGTGGGGCTGTCCAGCCTGCTCTTGACGAAGCCCTGCTCGATAATCCTGGCCAGCAACAGGTGCACATCGACGGGGTCGACGCCGTTGCCGTACCTGTTCCGACTCGACGCCGCCACATGTTTGGGTTTCATCCTCTCTTTGGTGGCGAGCCCGTGTTGGAGCAAGTAGTTGACCAGCTCCTCGCTCTTGGCTTTCTTCTGCTGGCACTCAGCCTGCGCGGCGAAGCTCGCGAGCCGACCGTTGATCCACGGGATGGCAGTCTCCAAGGCCGCCTTGAACCCGCCCGACGCCATATATTCCGCACGTGAGATAATCGAGATACCTCGAAGCTTGAGCACTAAATGGCTACGGAAGGAGGTTCCAGGGGCCTTCTTAGGGGGGTGCATCGGGAGGCCCCTTCACCATCCAGCACAGAGCCCCCCACGAGCGATGATATCGCTGCGAGCCCTCATGGGGCCCTCTCGGGGGGGGGGCTTTGGATACTACTCAAGACGCCATGAGGGCCAACGAGTAACCCCGAGGGTGATCCACAAAGGCCCGCAGCCCAACTGGGTCCCATAGTGCCCAAAGAGGCCCCTCCTCTTCCTCCTCTTGTTTCTCCTCCTCCTCGTCCTCCACCTCCTCATCCTCATGTTGGTCCTCCCCTTTTCCCCCTCCTCCTCCTGCTACTCCTCAACCGAAAATCGCAAGTCCGCACGCCGACTTGTGACTATCGTGGGGCCAGATCGGGGCCATGGCATCCCCCTTCTCATGATCCCCCCCCGCCCTCATCATGTCCCGCCTCGTCTTAGTGCGATGCCGAACCCCAACATCGCGATCACCGAAACCGCGTTTACGAAGAAGCTAAAGTGTTTAGCTAAACTGAGTTTCCGAGTTTAGCTAATCGAGGTTTCACAACCGCTAAACAGGTTAGCTGAATATCGTAACCACCTTAGATATCCTCCGTATTCAAGTTAGCAAGATAGCCTAAGCACTTTAGTAAATGCTTATATGTGTGCTATGTGGTAACTAAAAGAGCTAAATGGTTGCACCTTGCGTCGTCGAGGATACGATGATATAACCGAGGATATGCAGTTATAATTTGCTTATAAGTTGCTTATAATATGCTTATATACATGATATATATGCTTATATCATGCCTAAATGGTTAGGAACCGCCGCGGCGATTCAAGTACACCTTAGGCGATGGTTAAGAAAACCCAAGTTTTCGGCCAGAGTCTCGATTATTCTTAATGTTTCCATGTACATCCTAAGATTTGAAAGAGCGTGTTCTACCGCTGCTGGCGGAAAACCGGGGGGGGTCACTACCGGTTCGAACCCTCCCCCCCCCCCCCCCTCCGGAAAACCGGGGGGGGTCACTACCGGTTCGAACCCTCCCCCCCCCCAGCTCATCATGAAAAGGGGGGGGGTCACTACCGGTTCGAACCCCCCCCCCCCCCCCCCCCCTCCCTCGAAAACCGAGTGGGGGTGCGGACAGTGGCGGGGACGGTGTTGGTGGGGACAATGGTGAGGGGAGGGGAGCGGGACAGTGGTGGGGACAGTGGGACAGTGGGACAGTGGTGGGGACGGTAGTGGCGGGGACAGTGGTGGGGACAATGGTGGGAACAGGGGGGACAGTGGACAGTGGTGGTGACGGTGGTGGTGGGGACAGTGGTGTGGGGACAATGGGAATGAGGTGGAAACAGTGGGACAGTGGAGGGTACAATGGTGGTGGGGACAGTGGTGAAGGCGGTGGCGAGGACGGCGGTGGGACAATGGGACAGAGGTACAGTGGGGACAGTGGTGGGGACAGTGGGGACAGTGGTGGGAACAGTGGGACAGCTCAGTGGGACAGCGGAGGAGTCAGTGGGACAGTGGGGACAGTGGGGATAGTCGGGCAGTGGTTGGGGCCGTGGAGACAATGGGGAGAGTGGAACCGTGGTGGGAACAGTTCTGGGGACAGCGGGGACAGTGCGACAGTGGTGGGGCCACTGGTGGGGACAGTAGGGGCGGTGGTGGAACCAGTGGGGACAGTGGTGGTGAGGACAGTGGTGCTGGGAACACCAGTGGGGGATGTGATGCGGACGGTGGTGGGGACCGGGAGTCGTTTGCTGGCGGTGAGTAGGGGGGGGGGGGGGGGGGGTTGAACCGGTAGTGACCCCCCCCGGTTTTCGAGGGGGGGGGGGGGGGGGGGGAGGGGTTCGAACCCGTAGTGACCCCCCCCCGGTTTTCCGGATCCGGAGGGGGGGGGGGGGGGGGGAGGGGTTCGAACCGGTAGTGACCCCCCCGGTTTTCGCGGGGGAGGGGGGGGGGGGGGGAGGGGTTAGGGGAGGGGGGGGGGTTTGCAGGGGGAGGGAGGGGGGGGGGGGGGGAGGGGTTCCAGCAGGGGGGGGGATTTTCGGAGGGGGGGGGGGGGGGCGACCCCCGGGCTCCGGAGGAAAAGGTTGGCAATTTTCCACAGTAAAGCGGCGGTGGATCACGCTCTCTCTAAGATTTCGATGGAAATTCTGGGCTTCTACTCAAGTTCTGAGACTATGAATTTCTTAACCCATGATTTCTTAAGCATTTCGCAGGGTGTACCTTTAGGTCGGGCCTGTCCCCCTACAGGTGTATTTCGGACGAAAAATTATTCCGACGGGAGGACCCCACATGAGAATCCTCTGGGCGAATCTGGAGAAAGCCCTCACCGTCGTCCTCGTGGTTGGTGAGGCGTCCTGGCTGTCTCTTCTGCATATATTTTTTCTCGCCCTGGCGCGGGTCCTCCCCCCGCTCCCTACGTTGCCCCCGACCTCGCCCTCCTGTTTTGGCTCCGGACATTCAGAAAGTGGCCAGGGAGTGGTGTTCTGGGGACACGAAGAAAACGAAGTGGCCTACAATTGGCTCCGGGCATTCAAAATGTAGCCCGGGAATGGTGTTCTGGGAGCACGAAGAACACGAAGTGGCCTACAGTTGGCTCCGGGCATTCAAAATGTGGCCTGGGAATGGCGTTCTGGCAGCGCGAGAGCCCAAAAGTGGCGACAGTTGCAGGAATTGGATGACCCGCTCGGATTAGTGACACGATCCGCGGGCCCCATAGGGAGGGGGCTCCCGCTTGAGACTTCCTTGCAATTCACACACAAATGTGGCCTGGGAGTGGCGTTCTGGCAGCGCGAGAGCCCGAAAGTGGCGACAGTTGCAGGAATTGGGTGACCCGCTCGGATTAGTAACATGATCCGCGGGCCCCATAGGGAGGGGGCTCCCGCTTGAGACTTCCTCGCAATTCACTCACAGATGTGGCCTGGGAATGGCGTTCTGGCAGCGCGAGAGCCCGAAAGTGGCGACAGTTGCAGGAATTGGATGACCCGCTCGGATTAGTAACATGATCCGCGGGCCCCATAGGGAGGGGGCTCCCGCTTGAGACTTACTCGCAATTCATTCACAGACGAGGCCCCAGGCAAGTGAGTGAGTGAGTGACTGACTGACTGACTGCTGATGATGATGATCATCATCACATTCTCTCACGCGCACACTCATCATCATCATATGTGAGTGCTGATGAGTGGGTGAGTGAGTGAGTGAGTGACTGAGTGAGTGAGTGAGTGAGTGAGTGTGTGAGGGATGATGAGTGAGTGATTGAGTGAGGAATGAGTGATGATGATGATGATGATGATGATGATGATGATGATGATGATGATGATGATGGTGGGTTCCTTTTCTTGCGCGGGGTGTCCAGAGAAAACAAGAACCCCACTTTGCATGTGGGGAACAAAAGATAGTCAACACATATTCAAAATATCTTCGACATACCCCAAAAATAGTCCCCATATTATTCTATAGGCTTACGCCACATCCGCCGACCCCTCATCTTGGCGGTCTTGCCGGCTCGCTTGAATCGGGCTGGGGAGTCGTGTAGGGGTCCATAATGACCTCTCTTGGGGCCATGTGGAATCCGCTTGGGGTCATCTCGAGGCCCTGGGATCTCTTGGGGGGCTTCTCGCGGGACTCTTGGAGGCAGTTTCGAAGCCTCTTGGGGGCCGTTTTGAGGCCGTTTTGTAGCCTCTTGGGGGCCTCTTGGGGCCTCTTGTGGGCGTCTTGGGGGCCTCTTGGGGCCTCTTGGGGCCTTCTGGGGCCGTCTTGGGGCGGAAGGCTCGAATTGTCGGTTCGGGCTCCCCCTCTTGGGCACCTTTTGGGGCTGTCTTGGGGCCCTCTTGGGCTGTCTTGGGGGCCTCTTGGGCCGTCTTGGCGCCCTCTTGGGCCGACTTGGGCGCCTCTTGGGGGCCTCTCGGGGCGGTCTTGGGGTGCTCTGGGACCGTCTTCAACGCCGTGAAGGCCGACAAGTAGTATATGATCAAAATGTACGTTTTCCCATAGGAATTTGACGATTTTCGGCGCTTCGGCCCTTCTCAGGACTGCTCTTGGAGGCCTCTTGGGCCGTCTTGGAGGCCTCTAGGCTCGTCTTGGGGGCATCTTGGGCGTCTGGGAGCGCTCGTTTGGCGCCTCGGAGCTCTCGTGAGCCGTCTTGGAGGAGTCTTGGGGCCTTCTTGGCCCGTCTTGATCCCCTTTTGGGCCCAAAAGAGCCCCGTGATGCGCTCGTGGTGGGCCCGGGGGGGGGGTTCGAATCTCCGGTTTGGGGTCCCAGGGGGGGGGTTAGGGGGGGAACTATCTCACACGCCTAGAGACCCACAAGGGGTCGGCGGATTTTTAATTCCCCCTGTAGAGGGACAGGCCCGACTTAACCCTACCTCTACCCTTCACCGGTTTTCCCATTTTTGGGGCCTCCTCGCTGCCCGTCGTCGCCACCGTTGGACTCGCCTCGACGATCTGGTCAGAGCGCACCCCGGTTGAAGTCATAGCAGCGGTATCGGCACCTTTGGCTTCCCCAGACGATGCGTGGGACGAGCTTCTGCGACGACAGGGGCTAGACTCAGGCGATCGCAAACAGAAATCAAGGGGGAGTGGATTAGCGATGGGTCCCGTTTCGGTCCCGTTTCCAGGGGAACCCGCGGACTTCCGCCGCCGCACGAGGCGGCACCAGTCGCATGTTGTGGAGGGCAACTCCCCCGATCCATGGATTTGGCGACCGCGCGCCAGATCCATGGATCGTTAATCCGTGTTTGCGCGCCCCCGACAGACTTTTCCGTCGGCGGCTCTGCAGAGGGACTGCTCCGGCGATGCGGCATTCGTGGGACACACAGACCGCGCATTGAGCCGCGGTGCACGGAAGGAGAGAAGAGGAGCCCCCTGTCCAGGTTCATGGGGAGGGGGTAGGGGGAGGGGTACCCCCCCCCCGAAGGGGAAGAAGGAGGGGTGGACGAGGAAGCTCGCTAAACCACCGACGCCCAGAGGGCTGGTGGGATTGAGCCGCGGTGCACGGAAGGAGAGAAGAGGAGCCGGGCTCGGGCGGGGGAGGTGGACGCCGGGCCCACTCGGAGCGCCCCCGACAGACCTGCAGCGTGTTGGGAGAAGCAGGGCGGAGGTGCGCCCGGCCGCCCTCGGCCTCCGCGGAGGCCCTGGCCACAGGCCTTTTTGTCGGAAACGGGAACGGAGACGGTACCGGTGGCGGGTTGTTCCTTGAATCCCAGGACTTGTCGAGGGTCGGGGACGACGTCGGGGCGGTGTGGTGTATACTGTTTCCCCCGCTTTCTCTCAGGGAAGCAGCGAAATACGTGGACAGCAGGATCCCACATACACCAGGATCCGCTTTCTTGCTTGCAGACTTCAGTGCAGGGCCGGGAAAAAGCGCCGGTGTATGGTGTCTGGTTCCCGGCTTTGGACCGTCGAGAGGCACGGCCCGTGGTGTGGTGCAGCGCTGGTCTCTCCGGGGAGGGGGGCCGAGAGGCTTCTCTCGGGCGGGGTGTCACGGGCGGGCCCCTTCTGCCGAGCAGTTTCTTTGGGTGGAGGGCAACACAGGACGAGAGCTGAAGTGCCGTTTCGATGGATTTTTTCGAGGCTTGACTCCGCACAAAGTGAAAGTCACAAGACGGCTTGATTCTCGAGGTGCAAGAGCCCACATGGAGTCCACCCTGAGCCCTCGACCCTGAGAAAATGCCCAGGCTGGGAGGCCCTAGAGGGGCCCAAAGCAGGGGTCGTTACGATTCCTCCGATTCGATTCGGTTCGACGTCGATGGCTTCCGATTCCGATTCGACCCGAGTTCCGATCTCTCCTTAGAGGTGTCCGCCGATTTGATGTTTTTTCCCGACTTGGCTGCCGATTTCCGCCGATCCGATTCATTTCGATCGCTGATCCGACTTGTCGATTCGGTTCTGGGCTCTCCTGCCAAAGGGGCCTAAAGGGCCCCTTTCGGGTCCTTTTCTTCAGCCCCGAATTTGGTTCACCCCCCACTGCCCACCGTTCGTTGAAAGTATATATTTGGGGATTCCCAGATTCCAATCTACTCCAAGCGCCTTCCTACTTCAATGGCCGAGTGGCTTTGCCTTTCCCGTCCTCTTACGGGGGCGGGCGGACACCCAATCTGCTTCCGACGCCTCCCTACCTCATCTTCCTCCCTACTTCTTCCGACCGAGGGCTACCACCCGCCCGAACTCCATAGGACCCCGCACTGGCAGAAGTGACGTCATCGGACCTCTGGGACGAGCCGCACGCGCCCGCGCCACGCCGGGCCCTCCCGAGCCCCGCGCGGCGAGGTCGCGCTGGTGGGGCACTCCCGCGGGGGCGTCACGGTGTCGCAGCTGCCCGGGCGCTTCTGCCGCGTCAACATGGCCGGGTGCAGGGCGCTGGCGCGGCGACCGGCGCCGCCCCCCCTGAGATCCGGGCGCTGCAATTTGGTCGCACTGGGCGTTCTCCCATGGTTTCGGGCCCCGGGGCCGTCCCTTCCGAGGAGGCAGAGGTGCCGATAGCGCATTACACCCTTCCCTCACTTGCCACTTTTGCGGCCTCCTGCAGAGGCCCTCGTGGTCACCGCTTGATTCGCCTCGAAATGATGGTCAGAACGCACCCCGGGATGGGCCTGGGGAGTAGCAGTATCCATACCTCTTGATTTCTTTTATCATATGCCGATCGGATTTGGGAATTCCAGCAGAAAGACGGGGCCTGTAGGGTTCCGGCCACGAGTTTTCGGGATGTTGCCTTGTTCCCCCAATCCTCCTTTGGTGGGTTCTCCTCCCGCCTCCTCCTCCTCTTCCGCCTCCTCCTCCTCCTCCGCCTCCTCCTCCTCCTCCTCCACCTCCTCCTCCTCCTCCTCCTCCTCCTCTGTCGTCACTTCCGCGGGCTCCTGGGAGGCACGGCGGAGGTGAGGGCCACACAGAGCCCTCCGAGATTTCTCGCGGGTCCCGACGGGGGCTGCGAGTTGCGCGCGGCTGTTGCCGCTCTCGTGGGCTCCCGGGAGTCGCGGCGGAGGCGAGGGCCATGCGGGTCTGCTCGCGCTCGCCGCTGCCGTCGGGGGCTGCAAGCTGAGCGACTGTGGTGTTCTGTGTCGTCGTTGTTTCTTCGTAGGGTTAAGTCGGGCGTGTCTCTCCACAGGAGGACTCTGCAAAAACAATGAACAAATAGTCTTGGGACGTGTGTTCGACCATTCCTGAATCATTTTTTGGCTATTAAACATTCATCTTCGACAGCCCGCCTGTAGGGGGACATGCCCGACCTGATCGTAGCCTCCTGGAAGGCACGGCGGAGTGCAGGACAGCTCAGATCGTGTATCTCTCGCGATGTGCTCTTGTGTGTGGAGCGTTCATACAAATAGTCGCCTCACGTGTTGAAGGGGTTGGGTACGTCTTGGGTATTGCTGGTGCGCGTTGAAAGAGGCGGTGCGCGTGCGCCGGCCACGCTGGCTGGTATCAGGCGTCAGGAGCTCGATGAAAGGGGCCCTTCCTGGCAGAAAGAAGACGCTCCTCAACGGGCCTGTTCGTGTGGAGCTAGGACGAGGAAATATCCGTTCCAGAGTGTTCCAGAACGCTCTCAGAGCGTTCCAGAACGCACGCTCTCAGAGCGTTCCAGAGAGCTCTGCGAAGGCCGCGGCGCCCGAGATACCTTCCAGAGCGGCCCGATTCCAGAGATTCTCAATTCCATCCTCGTCCTGGCATCGCGTTGCCCATCTTATACGTACGAGAAGGGGTTGAGCACGTCTCGGGTAAGGTTTGCAGCGTCTGATCTCCCGGCCCGCCGTGCACCCCCCAAGAGTTCGGATGTTCCAGCCCATTTTAACTTTGACCGCCCGAAAGGATGTCGAGCACCGAGAAAGTACCGAAACGGGAGGGTATTCACGTGTCGGGCCCTGGGAGGCGAGACTCGTCCGACACTGTTCCCACTCTTCTCCGGGTGCTCGACACTGTTGTTCGGATGCCGTCCCCAAGCACGATGGGAACGACACAACCCAGGAGACCTCTCGGAGGGCTTCTGTGGGCCCCTCGGGGGGCCCGGCCCGCCTTTCGCAGACCGCCCGGGGGCCCGCGGAGGTTCTCCAGGGTATCTCTCTGGAGGCCTTCGGCCCATCTGTCGGGGGCTCCAAGACGTCACAGCGACCACACGGTGCGGTGAGTCGGTGGGTTCGGTATCAAGTCACGGAAGCCTCGCGTACCCTCGCAAGTTTGTCTTCAGCGTCGGCTAGCGTCTGGGAGTCGATGGGATGGCGCCGACTCAGCGCAGGCTAGCGACGATTGGCGTCGATTCAGCGTCGATTAGCGTGGATTCGCAAGAGCCGACAAGATGGTACGGAAGACACCCATGAGTTGCCACCGAAAAACCGAGCGCGTTCCACTACTCTCAAAGCGCCTACTCGCAAGCGGATTTCGAGGTCACCGCGGGGTGTGTCACCGCAAGGTTTGGAGACCCCAAAATCTGCGGCCCTCGGATGGCGATCGGAGGTCCTCAGGGGCCCCAGGGAGGTTCTCGGAGGGCCGCCTGGGGGATCGCTCTGCGCGCGCGTCGCTATAAAAAAAACACTCGGAGATGCTTGGAGGGTCGAGGCGACGTTCAGGGGCTCTTGGAGGGAGGTCTTCCCAGAGACCCAAACGTGCCAGAGAATCGAGAGGGAGGTTTCTCGCCGTTTTCGGCCCCACGGGACGCTCCGTTTGTGGTCCGGCGGGGCCTTCCTGGCCGGCCTGCGCGCTGCCGGGCGGCTCTGGGGGGGCGTTTCTTTTTTGACCGCGGCGCCCCAGGCCGCCCACGGCCCGTTTCATGTTGCAGGCACTGAGGCAGATCTCGGTCCGCCCGCCCATGCTCGCTGCGCTCGCGCTGCGGCTGCTCGAAGAGACGCCCCGCCTACCCTTGAGTCGGGCCTGGTCCTCTACTGGAGGAATGTTCAAAACAAGTTTCAACACATAGGCAGGGGACGATTGTTCGATTATTTTTGTTTGACTATTTTGGGGTATGTCCTGACAAGTGTGCATTTGTCGCTCACAATCCCGACCTCAGCCTGTAGGGCGCATGCCCGACCTAAGCCTACCCACCCAAACGGGGTCCGCCGGCTTCCTGCCGCCGCCTGTGGACGCCCGCGAGAACTTCCACCCGTCCGCGGCGGAGGGGCCCATGCTCGTCGTGTGCGGCACGGAGGACGAGGCAGGGCGGGCGGGGAGCCGCAAGGACCGCGGGCAGGATCCGAAGGACCAGGGGGAGGGAGGGTCTTCAGAGGAAGAAAACCTAGCATTTTCTTTGGGTGGAGGGCAAAGGGTGAAATCTGAAATGCCGTTTCGATGGATTCTTGGGGCTTGAATCTGCAAAGGGTGAATCACAAGACGGATCGATTTTCGAGGTGCAAGAGTCCCTATGGATTTCACCCTGAGGCTTCCATCCTAAGATAATGCTAAGGAAAAGGTGCCCATACCCATCGGTCGTTGGAAGTATAGGAACCTAGCACCCCGCAGATGCGGATGAGAGTGAGGGGGCGGTGGGGACGTCGGCAGTTTGCGAGACTCTGGAGAAGCCCGCCGCAGGCGCCAACGTTTCACACATTATACAACGAGCCCGCCGCAGGCGCCGATGTTTCCAATGTGGGTGGGTCGCGGGTGGGTCGCGGGTTGGGTCGCGGGTGGGTCGCGGGTGGGTCGCGGGTGTGTCGTTGTTGGGTCGCGGGGTGGGTCGCGGGTGGGTCGCGGGGTGGGTCGCGGGTGGGTCGCTGGTGGGTCGCAGATGGGTCGCGGGGTGGGTCGCAGGTAGGTCGCGGGTGGGTCGCGGGGTGGGTCGCGGGTGGGTCGCGGGTTGGGTCGCGGGGTGGGTCGCGGGTGGGTCTCGGGTTGGGTCGCGGGTGGGTCGCGGGGTGGGTCGCGGGTGGGGTCGCGGGGTGGGTCGTGGGCTGGGTCGCGGGTGGGCCCCGGGTGGGACGACGACAACAGCAACAACAACAATCATTTTAAGATTTGTCGCTCTTACTGGCACGCGTGTCTTGCATTCCGTATACCCAACCCTCAATACCCGCCCATTTCGTTTTCGATTGCACCCCCTTTTGGGGGAATAGCTCCCTTGTCGGCCACTGACTGAAGCGCGAAAAAAGTCTCGAGCGAGAGCGCCGTTCCTGACTTCGCGGGCCTCTCTGGCCAAGGGCTCTCAGAATATCGATGGAGACATATCGAACGGGAGCCCTTGTCGCCGTGTTCAGGCCTCCACCAACTTGCCTGAATTGCGGGGAAGTCTCGAGCGAGAGCGCCATTCCTGAGTTCGGGGGCCTTCTTGGCCAGGGGCTCCCGGAGTAAATTGTGAGGAAGTATCGAGCAGGAGCCCTTGTCGACGTGGCTGGGTCTCTAGCAAGAGCGCCGTTCCTGAGTTCGGGGGCCTCTCTGGCCAGCGTGTCTCGGGGTAGATTGTGAGGAAGTATCGAGCGGGAGCCGCTGCTATCGTAGCTCGTCCTCCAATGGCCCACATTTAGGCTCAAGCCAACGTCTGAGCGGGAAAATGCAGCCTGCGTCGAGGCGAGAGCGCGCGGAACCGCATCCAGAGATTACCAGTAATTATTCTTCAGAAATGAGTATTCAACAACGACAACATAAACAACAACATCAATAACAGCACCACCAACAACACCAACAGCATTAACAAACCACAACAACAACAACAACAACAACAACAACAACACCAACAACAACGACACCAACACACACCAACAACACAGCACATCAACAACAACAACAACAACAACAACAACAACAACACCAGCAACAGCACCACCAATAACAACACCACCAACAACAGCAACAACAACAACAGCATCCTCACCGCGGATCCCCGCTTCAGCCACGCACCCAGGGATTATGAATGACCGTTCGGCCCCCTCACTCTGATTTTCGGATGCCCAGATTCCAATCTGCTGTAAACGTTTTCCTACCTCAATGATCGAGTGGTTTCGCCTTTCCCCTCCTCCTTGGAGGGCGGACGGACCCTTATCTTCTTTCAACGCCTTCCTACTTCATGTTTCGACCTACCTCTTCCGACCGATGGCTACCTCTGCCCTTCGTTCATGTTTCCCTTTTTGGTCCTCCTGGGTGGTCCGGATTCATATCGACACCTGGGTCAGAACGCACCCCGGGAGAGGTCTGGGGAGTAGTGGTGTTGGTGCTTCTTGGCTTCCCCAGGAGGCGGAGGAGGAGGACGAGGAGGAGGAGGAGGAGGCCTGGAGGACCCAGGCCCCATAACGTCGACCTCGAGAGGTCTCGAGGGGACCCCAGGTCCAGGGGGGAGGGGGGCAGGGGGCAGCGGCGCGGGAGGAGGGAGGGAGGCGGACGGCGGCGTGGAAGGGAGGAGGCACTGCAGGCGGCGGCGCGGGGGCGGGGGGGAGAGAGGAAGGAGACGGAGCAGGAGCAGGAGGAGGGCTCCTCCGAATCCTGCTCCGTCCTCCTTCGTCTCTCCTACTCCTTCCTCTCTCCTTCTCCTCCTCCTAATCCTGCTCCTGCTCCTTCTCCTCCCCTCCCCTCCTCCGTCCTCTCCCGCGCCGCCTCTGGAAGCGGCGCGGGAGAGGAAGGAGGAGGAGGAGGAGGAGGAGGAGGAGGAGGAGGTGGAGGAGGAGGAGGAGGAGGAGGAGGAGGGGAGGGACGAGGGTGCAGGGACTGCGGGTTGAGGATGTTGGTTGGTTGGTGGCCTGGGTTGGCCCCAGGGGAGGCCGAGGGCTGATGGCGACACGTCCCACTCAGGCATGGCTGGGGGACACTGCACCTCCTGTCGCACGGGACTCGCACCGCAGCGAGACGGAGCATCCTGGTCTGACCGACTCTCGGGGAGACAACCCCCGCACGACTTCTGCCAGAAGAACGTCCGAGGGCCGCCGTGAGGTTTCCAAGACCCCGCCGAGTGGTCCATAAACGTCCATCAAGGTTTCTGCTTGCGTCTCGCAGAACAAGCAGCGACTGAACATCAATTTTCGGAGGTCCGCGCGGAGTTCTTGGATCGGCGCTGGACCCCCAGGACTCCGGCGCGAAATCTCGAAGGTGGCCGCGTTTCGCGCGGCGGGGAGCGCGAAGTGGTAAGCTGGGCGACCCATATGTATCACCAGGAGGAAAGGGAGGTTTGGGACGATGATGTTGGTAATAGCAGCGGTGATGACTGTGATGAGGAGGGGGACTAAGTGAAGCGACGCAGGGATAGGGATGAGGAGCGGGATGAGAGGGAAGAAGAGCAGGTGGTGCCGGAAGAGGGAAGAGGAGGAGGAGGAGGAGAAGGAGGAGGAGGAGGACGAGGACGAGGGCGAGAGGAGGAGGAGGAGGAGAGGAGAGGAGAGGAGGAGGAGGAGGAGGAGGAGGAGGTGAAGGAGGAGGAGGAGGAGGAGGGAGGAGGTTTGAGAGTGGAGGCGGAGAAGGGAGGGCGAGGAAGAGGGGGGGCCCGCGGCGGGAGAAACGCACGAGGAGGGGGGAGAGGGAGACACGGAGGAGGAGGAGGAGGAGGAGGAGGAGGAGGAGGAGGAGGAGGAGGGGGAGGAGGAGGAGGGGGAGGAGGCAGTGCGAGAAGGTCCGAGGAGTAGCGGGGGGTCGGAGCCGCGAGGTCGAGGAGGAGGGCGAGGATGACGACGAGCTCCGCCTTTCCCGGCGGCCCCCCCTAGGTCTGCTGCCGGGGGCCGTCGTCCCTGGAGCAGTGCAGGGCGACCGCGGGGCGCCTTGTGCCGCAGGACCCCCCCACAGCCCACCCTGGCGCACTCCTTCAGGAGAGAAAAATACACACAGACACAATGGATCGTCTATTCATTGATGTGTCCCAGGACTTGCCTGGGAATCCTGGGTCTTTTTAATTTTTATTGGTTTATATCCTTGGGAAATCCTGAGATGTGTGTCTATTGATTTGTGTGTCCCGGGGCCCCTTCTTTCTTTGGTGCGTGCCTATCCCCCCGTCCCCCCCTCTTCTCCAGGGTCCATGTCGATCCGATCGGTCCGAGTCGATGCCCATTCTGGCCGGCCTCGGCCGGTTCGAGTCCGCTTCTTCTACGATTCAGTGGGACGTGTCCTTCTACATCAGGAATCTTCAAAACAAGTCAAAACATAGTATGGTGACGATGTTCCGATTTTTGTCCAGATTGTTTTGAATATTTGTTGATCTCCTCCAAACACATCCCCCTGTAGGAGGACATGCCCGACCTAATCCTATGATCCGATGCGGCCCGATGCCTGCATGGCGCTGGTGTGCATCCCGGCGCGGCCGATCCGATTCGAGCTCGATCTCGTGCCGGTGCAGCCCGATCCGATGCACACTTCGGTTCGATCCGCTTTGCCGATGCGATGCCGGCTGATCCTGCCTCTCAGAGGAGAGGCCAGTCGAAGCAACGGCCTTGCCCGACGTTTCTCGCCCGTCCAGGGCCCGCTCTGGGCTGTTCAGCGCCGAGGCTGCATCCGCCATGGGTCCAGGATGGATCCAGGGAGAGCTCCGGGGGCCGATTTTGAGCGGAGTCTCAACGGCACCGTAACGGGTACTTACTAACGGGTACTTCGAATTTTTGCCGAAAGTTGCCACTTTAGGGCCTTTTTCTTGCATTGCAGCTTTGCCCACATCGGGGAGGGTTGGGTTCGCTGGGTCACTGGCCAAAGTACCCGTTAGTGGAGTCCCCGTTTGAGGGGCGCTGAGAGTCGGGCTCCGCGGGAGAGCCGCCGCTGTCTCATGTGGCCCCCTCTTCTTCCCTCTCTGGGCAGGAGGGAGAGCAGGACGGGGATCGTCAGGGACGACGTCGGGGTTGGGGACACGCTCCTGGGGTTGATGTCTGACCCCCGTCGGGTGGGGACCTGCTCCTGGGGTTGATGTCTGACCCCCGATTCGGAAGCTGGGCGAGGGCTGCTAAAACCGTGGCTGCCAAAACTGCCCTCCCGGAAGAAAAGAACAAGCTCCCGGAATGAGGCGCGGCACGCGAAACAGTCAGCGGGCTTCTTCCCGGAAGGACGAAGACAACTTCCCGGATGTCGATTTTAGCAGCCACGGATTTAGCGGCCCTTGCCCGGCTTCCGACCGATGGCCCATGTTCGCCGATGAGAGGGCCCGATCGCCAGCCAGTCACGCCAGGGAGTGCGGATCTGCCATCGGAGGCCTCATCGGCGAGGCATCGCCGATGTCAGCTCGATGTGTTTCCCCCCCTGAGCGGGCCCCTCCCTGACGGCCCCCCGCAAATCAGGATGAGGCGGAGGGCAGAAGGAGCCCCGGTGTTGCGTCGTCGGCCTCTGTCCAGAGGACCTCGTCTTCGGGTTGCAGGCTCGAGGTCGTGCCGAAGCGCCGCTCGTGTCGGAGCGTGCCGTTAGTGCGGCATCTGCGTCTCGAGTCGAGCGCCGTGGACAGCAGCAGGGAGAGGAGGAGGGTCCGAGGCTGGGGCGTATCAAGATCCACCGCATGGGAAGCCGATCTTCATGGTACCCCAGGGGGCGGTATGTAGATGTTTGAGCCCACGTGGGGCCCAATATATCATTTGTATATATATATATATATGTATATACATATATATACATACATATATATATATATCACATGCACATCCTCCCGAGGTCAAGGCATACTTGATTCCCAGATGGTGGCTATGCATAAACCTCTGCCTTGTGAAAGGGGGGGAGGTCAGAGGAGGAAACGGTACCCATAACGCTACCCTTTCCTCGTTTCCTCCCCTTTGGTCCTCCTCGGAGGCCCTCGTCGCCAAAGCTAGGTTCGCCTCGAAATTTTGGTCAGAACGCACCCCCGAAGAGGTCTGGGGAGTTGCGGCACTGGTGCCTCTTGGCTTCCCCGGGAGGAGGTATAAGAGGAGGAGGAGGAGGAAGAGGAGGAGGAGAAGGAGGAGGAGGAGGAGGAGGAGGAGGGGGGAGAGGAGGACCCAGACCCCATAACGTCGACCTCGAGAGGTCTCGACCCATTCCCCAGGACCGGTTTCTCGTCCTGAGTCGTTCCTTTACGGTCCCGAGGCCCGGCGAGGGCCCGCAGATGTCGAAGATGGCGAAAAACCTCCCGCCGTGATTTTTTGATTGTTCGGAGGGGTCTGGGAAGGTCCCGCCGCCGCCCAGAGGCCGAGACTTGGTTCCCCCCGGGCGTGGGCCACTTCTCGCTGCTGGACCCCCGCGTGCTGCTGCAGTGGCGGGCCAGGCTGGGCCCGCTCGGCCCGGAGCCGCCGGAGGCCCGGCGAGCCGCGCAGCCGCCTCGTGGCCGTCGTCCTGCGGCGTCGGCGGCGGCGGCGGCGGCGCCGCCGTTGTCGTTGTCGTCAACGTCGTCGATCGGGGAGGAATTGCCCACTCCTCCCCCCTCCTCCTCCTGCTCCTCCTCCTCCTCCTCCTCCTCCTCCAGCTTCCCCTCCTCCTCCTCTTCCTCCTCCTCCTCCTCCTCCAGCTTCCCCTCGTCCCCCTCCTCGTCCTCCTCCTCCTCATCCTCCTCCTCCTCCTCCTTGCACCGAGGGTGGGGGCCTGGCACCTGTTCTCATGGTGTCAGCGCCACACACTCCTCGGGGCACACTGTCAGTGTCAATTGCATGCGGCGGCTGGAGGCAGATATACCGGCTTTCGTCCTTCTTGCACCAGCCACGTGGCACTTTGCCCGTGGCAGCGGCGCGTTAGCTGCGCCCGTGACCTGGAGATGGGTACCATGCGCGGGGAGTGTGCATTTGGTTGAGAGGCGGGGCCATGTGGTCCGTAAGTCCCTTGGGACCTTGTGTCCGCTCACCTTGGGGTACAAATCCATTTGCACATACCATCCGATTCGGCAGGGGTGACGGTCGGGAAGTACTGCGCGGTGACGCGGTGAACCGGCTGTCCTCCTGCGCACCACGCCGTCTCGGGGTGGGCAGCGAGTCGCTCACCGACGAGGTATCTGCCTTTCCCCTGACCGTCGGTGTTGGCGCCTGCGGGCCCCGTCCTCCTGTCTGGGTGGCCGAGGGTGACGGTTGAGCCTCTCTCGCAGTTCACTTCGCGGATCTATGACACTCATGACAGTCCTCCTCCTCCTCCTCCTCTCACTATCGAACAACACATACCCATCACAACCCGCTCCCTTGGACGGCGGATTTCGCCAATGAGGATTTGTCTGCTGTCAGCAAACACAATCACACCGTTTAGTTCACCCCCCCGCCCGCCGCTACAGGCGTTGAACTTGCCCACCAAAACGCATCACAACTTAAACCAAACCTGTGCGACTTTCCCTTACGCAAAAATCAGTCCTCCCATCTCCTTCCCCTTCAGCCCTCTCCTCTAATGTCCTTATGTTCCCCAGAGTTTCGGAATGCTTTCCCCTTGGCCAGGACGTGTTCCATGGTTTAGTACCAGGTTCCTCCCTCTTCCCTCCCTCGTCGTGTCTTCGTGGTCGCTGCCGTCGTCAAGCCGCCCTCTGCCCCGCTCGTCTCCACAGTCCTCGGCCTGAGCGTGGCGCGGACTGCGCGTTCGTTGGCTCCCTTCGGCGCTCGCCATATCGGACAAGGTGGAGGGGGGCGATGGGGGAGGAGGTCGCGGAAAAAGAGGGGGGGACGAGGAGAGGAGGAAGAGGTGGAGTAGGGGGAGGAGGAACAGAAGAGAGGGGGTGCGATCAGGAACGATCAGATGAAAGGACAGCGTACGTCCACAAACGGCGCCATGGCCTTCGGCGACCTGGCCCGCTTAAGGGTTAAAACTGAGGCCTCAGTTTTAACCCTCGGAAGTGGCAACTTGAGCCACTCCCTCGGGGGGTGGAACGCGACCACTCGTCGACGTCGTCAGGGTCGTGTCCGGAACAAACGCAGGGGGTACATGAGATTTTTTCAACCTTCAAGCAGTGCGTTGAGCAGCGTCTGAGCAAGATCTCATCGTCTTGGGGGGCAGGTGAGGAAGTGCGTTGATACGTCTGGTTCCATGCCACTCACGTTCGTCCCATGTCGCCTCGTCATCCGAAGCCGTTCTGGTTGGTTGGCTCTTCGCGATCCTTTTTTACTCTTGTATTGTCCGCTTCTTTACGCAGGTGTCACCATGCCTTGCGAGGAGTTTAAGGTCCTCGCAGCTCTTCTGTTGGAGAAACAGGTCAAGCCGAAGCAGACTGTGCAGTGGAAAATGATGAAATCTCGTGTGGACGGACTTCTGCGGATTGTCCAGAAATTGAATGCCGAGCCAGACGATATCGTCAAGGTTGAGTTATTGTTGTCCGATCCGAACGGGCTCGACCAATTCATCAGCAAAAAAAAGAGATCTTCGTCCAGCGCCGATCTCCAGGACCCCCATTTCGATAGTTCGAAAGTGTCCACTCTGGGTGATATACCGACTGCATGGATGTGGGCTTGGGTATCACAGGTAGCTAAGCCGCCGCCGTCGAAAAAGATCATCGAGAAATATTCGAACAGAGTTCAGGACGTTCGCAATATCCGCTTGTTTGCCAGTGGGCTCCCTGACAACTTCCCGATCAAGGGCGATTACCTGGTGAAAACAAATTTGGCTGCCCTCCTCACTGATTGTCACGAGTTTCGAGGGAACTTGCTCCATAATTTCTTCGGGGATGCGACGGGCGAGTTCGACAAGATTGACTACCAGCGTGGCACGGGCGTGTTCAAATTCGAAGTCATCCCCGACACAGACCGCGCGCAGAATGTCATTTTCCGCCCGAAGGGCAAGACAATCAACATCGCTGAGAAATGGAAGGAGATTTCATTGACCATGGACACCGTCATCAGTAACAATTGGGATGACAAAAGCGCTTCTTTGACAGTTCTGGGCGTGAAACACCCTCTCATCAAGATTTTCGATATCAAGCACCCCACCCTGCAGCATCTCGAGACGACATGCTACGCTTGGATCGCGAAGCGTCTCGAGGCGATGCAGGGGCCAGCCGTCGCGGTTTCGGCAGAGATCGCTGGGGCTGCCGCCAAGAAACCGAAAAAGCAGAAGCCTGAGGAAGCAGCGGATGAGGACCTTATGCGTTAGCCAGCTCCGTTTTCCCATGGTTGCACAACGTGCTTCCATTGTCTAGCCGAGCTTTACAGACGCTCGATGGGCTCAGCGCTGGACTCGGGGGGAGGAGGGGAAGGAGGACGACGCGGAAGAGGATGGGGAGGAAGAGGAGGAGAAGGCGGAGGTGGGGAGGAGGAGGAGGAGGAGGATGCACAGGAGGAGGAGGCGGAGGAAGAGGTGGAGGAGGGGGGGAGGACGATGAGGAGGAGGGGGAGGAGGAGTTCGGTCCCATCCCCCCCTCTGTCGCGCGAGCTGCCGCCTGCGCGAGTCCGAGGCGACGCGCCGCGCAACGTGGCGCCGCTGGCTGATCGGAGGGCAATCTTCCGTCGGCGCAGCGCTTTCAGTAGGAAACGTGGAGCCCCCCTGCAGTGTCAGAATATGCGGGTAGTTCTAAGCTGCTGGGCTGGCTCTTCGCAGATCGATCGAGCGTGCGAAATATCTAATGTCATGGCTGAAATGCATCGCCCCCCCCAGCGGATGTGAAGTCGGGGGCTGATGGAGGTAGGCGAGCACGGGGTCGTGGCAGGAGTTGGAGGCGGGGCGGGGCGGAGGAGATGGGGGAGGGCGAGGTGAGGAGGCCTGGCAGCATTTGGAATGCAAGGGAGGTGGTGGTGGAGGGCGGTGGTCAGGGGAGGGGGTGTTTTTGGAGACTCGGGCCGCCGCTCGTCACAGCCAGGATTCGTCGCCCCTGCTGGCTTGGGCGGCGCCTCCGACGCCACCGCGAGGGCGCCAGGATGGCGCCGTGAGAGCGCCGACGCGAGCAGGAGGAGGAGGAAGGAGGAGGAGGAGCATGAGGAGGAGTAGGAGGAGGAGGAGGATGAGGAAGAAGAAGAGGAGCGATCAGGAGCGATCAGATGAAAGGACAGCGTACGTCCACAAACGGCGCCATGGCAGAGGGAACCGCTTGAGGGTTAAAACTGAGGCCTCAGTTTTAACCCTCGGAAGTGGCAACTTGAGCCACTCCCTCGGGGGGTGGAACGCGACCACTCGTCGACGTCGTCTGGGTCGTTCCACCCCCCCTTGCACCGAGGCCAACAAGTCCTTGTGACTCCGCCTCTCTCACCGCTCTTGGCGGTCCCGACGGGTGCGGATACCGCCCCGACCTGATGGCCGCCAGATTCTGACGGCCCTTGGCCGTTGGATTACAACGCAAGACCAACCATCCTGCGAGCCTTATGAGACCCTATGAGGCCCCATGGGGCGTAAGGGGGGCCATGGGCCTTGGGAGATCCATGGGCCAGGTTAAGCTTATGAGCCTACTGGGGTCTATGACATCCATGTGCCGTATGATCCTTATGAAGCCTATGCGCGCTATTATGCATGCGTGGCCCATGAGTCCTACGAGCCTTGTAAGACCTATGAGGCCCCATGAGGCCCTATGAAGCCTAAGGGTGCCTATGCGCCCTGGCAGCCCTGTGAGGCCCCATGAGGCCGAAAAGGGCTTATCTGCCTTATGATGCTCATGGGCCCTATGGGGCCCTATGCCCTATGGTGCCCATGAGCCCTATGAGGCACGATGCCTTTACGGTCTATGCGCCCCATGAGGATCACGAGCCCAATGGGGCCCTATCAGGCCCACGGCCCCATGGGGCCTCTCGGGCCCATGGCGCCCATGAGGCCCGATGGGGCCCATGACCCCCAGTGCTTCGCCTCAGCCGGAGCCATTTTGGCTCAGCTCGGATTACTTCGGAGATCGCGTTCTGAGTTTCTCCTCGGGCCTCTGCGACGCCGTGATCATGGCCGAGGACGCAGGGGAGGTCAAGTGGAGAGCGGTGCAACCCCAGTCGTTCATCGACGTCTTCAGCGATCAGCCCAGCTGGGACCAGAGGCAGTTCTACGTGACGAACTCCGAGACCATGGAGACGCAGTTGCTGGACGGTCACGGTTGGGAGTGCGAGGTGGACGACCGCAACGGCTTGGCTGTGCTCTACGACGGCGACGGCAGAGGCCAGTATGCCAACAGGAAGCTTGCCCTTCACCTCTTCAAGCACAACCAATTGGGCACTCGATTGTACAGGGGTGACTTGGTTGTTGGCTCGATTAGCGAACTTCGCGCCCGTCACACGTTGGTCAAAGTGCCGATTGCAAAGTCTGAGATGGGGACCTTCGTGAACGTGCAAGTCGCTTTGTTCTCGTTTCCGTCAGTCGAGGGCCGTGTGTTCGTGGACATTTGCAGTCTGTGGCGCAACTTTGACTGGAAATTCTCGCCTGGGTCAGGGTCCGCATGGTTCCAGCATAGAGTGCCGAAGTGGGAGAAGCTGGTGAAGCAGCTCAACCTCGGCGACGCGGCTTACCGTCGAAGCTTGCCCTACGCCAGCTTGCCCGCAGAAGACGACGACTCTATCGACATCAGGAGGTGCCTCCTGTTCCCGTCGCTCAGCGTCCCGCTGTTCTTGGCGCACTTCGTCAACAGCATCGGTGCGACTGCGAAGCAAGGCGGTGCATTCACGCATCCTGAAGCTAGGGCTGGGTGCCGACATATCGTATCGTACTTACTCTCGTTCGTCAAGCCGAACACGGTTTTCCAACTGCGGCTCGGGAAGGACGTGAGGCGGGTTGGGAACATGCCCAAGGGAGACATTCCTGCCGCCATGCGCGTGTCCGATGACCTCTCCGCGTGCTTCCTGGGGTTCGATGATGTCAGGGTGCCGCCTGAGATTCGGCAGGAGGCGAAGAAAGTTGTTCTGAAGGAGTGGCACGGGAAGCAATTCCAGGATGCAGCCATCAAAATGATCACGTTCGCAGTGCAGTCCAAGAAGGCCAGCATGACGGCGTCGGTGGCGACCCAGGTGCTGTGGCAGGTGTCCCAGATCATCGAGGACAAGTACATCAGGTCGGCCCAGGTCGAAGTGCGAGGGTCGGATGGGACACCCCGTGCTTTGCAACCGAGGCCCAGCGACGTGGATGCGCAGATTGAGCGATCGAAAGTGTGGGACCCCAAGAACAAGAGGCACGTGAAGCGGGAGCTGTGGAGGTACCAGGAGGCGTGCAAGCAGGAGATGACCGACCGCCTGTTCTACAGCATGGCGGGCCCCGACGCCACGAAGGTCGGGGCCGACCTCGGCATCCAGGGCGCTTTCATCATGAATGCAGAGTCTGGGATCGTCGCAGTGGCTCCTCCCCAGGCCGAGGCCGTGGGAAATTCACTGGGGGCGGGTCCGAAACCGACGGATTTGGGGGCCCAGAATCGAGCCGAGCGGGTAGGGTCAAGTTCTGGAGAGGGCGGTTTCGCTCGAGACATCCTCGGAAAAGGGCCCCCACAACCCGCGCCCATCACAACCCGCTCCCGCCAGATTCCCGCGCTCAGATCGGCCCCAGATCTGGCTCGCAAGGAGGGGTAGGAGGAGGGCGAGGGGCAGGCGGAAGGGCAGGGGCGGATGGGGGGGGCGAATGGGGAGGTGGAGTTGGAGGAGGGGGAGGATCAGGAGGAGGAGGAGTAGGGGGGGAGGACGCGGAAGGGAAGGAGGAGCAGGAGGGGGGGGAGGAGGGGGGGGAGGAGGAGAAGGAGGAGGAGGAGGAGAAGGAGGAGGAGGAGGAGGAGGAGGAGGTGGCCCGCCTTGAAATTGAGATCTGTCGCGCGTTCGGCGCGCTGCAGGCGGGCCGAAGATCTCAATTTTAAGGCGGGGCCGCAGCACAGCAGGCCCCAAACCGAAAGCACTCGAACAACAGGCTCAACATGAGGCCCAACATGATGCAGTGACACCGGTTTGAGTTGGCCCGCTTGGGAGGGGGCCTCTGATTCCCCCGACCCAAGGTCCAGAAGACGTACTTGACCCATTTCGAGTGCGCAGGCGAGGAGGGCAGGAAGCATGGTCTGAGCGTCTGGAAAAAAAGATCCCTGCGCATGGCGAATGAGCAGGCTGGGATCCAGACTTCAGGTAAGGATGAGCCAGTTCGAAAGCGCCGTCGCATGAAGACGTACCAGACAATGTTGACAGTGCACAACATGCTCCTTCAGACCACGGGGAAAGGCATAGAACGGTTCCACATCAAGCAAGTTGACGGGAAGTACACGGACCCTTTCCAGTGGGCCCACCTGAATTTATCCACAGACCAGGGCCCCGATAACGTTTGCATGCAGAACTATCTCACGGCAACAGGGTTCAACGTTCACACAGACTGGGACTTAAGCCACGGTGCTCACAATGACGTGTGCAAGGACAGTTTCAAGCAGCGGGGCCTTTGGAGGCATTCGTTGCGCGTCATGTCGGCGATGAATTGTGCGTACGGGAGCACTCTTTCGCCTCCCAGGCTCCAGCAGATCCGCGAGGCGGCCGCAGAGTACATGAGCACAGTGAATTGTCGCACAGACCCCTGGTTCCAGTTCTGGATGCCTCACATCGTGAAGCAACAGAAGCTTGATATCGACATCAGCGCCGACGACGCCTCCGAGAAGGTTTGGCGGGTCCTGCAGACGGCCCCAATCTTGTGGTGGAAGGGGGCCAAGGCAAATTTCGCCAAGTACTTCCTCTTCTCTAAGAAGTCGGAGGAGGACCTGTCTCTGTTTGCAGTCAAGGCCTGTCTGTACGGCTACGTGTGCGCTCAGTTCGGCTACAAGGCAAAGAAGGCGCCAGCGGGACCAGCGGCTTCTGCTGCGTCGTCCAGCGGACCAGCTATCGGCGCCGATGCCACCGTGAAGCAAGCGGCGAAGGCAACCACAGAGGACACGCTCAAAGGCGAGAACCAGTTGCATGGCGCGGCGATGCTGTACGCAGACGTGCAGGCCTTCCACGCGCAGTGCATCATTGCGCACGTGACGAAGCCTGCGCGGAAGTGGCACTCTGATCAGAACACCACCTTGAGAGAAGGCGGTGCCGCCATCCCTTGGGAAACGCGCATGCTCAATGGGGAGCTGTGGGAGCATTTGGAGGACACAGTGAAGGTCATCGGCACCAGCACGAACTACAACGACATGGGCATCGAGTCTGAGTGGCCCCCGACGAAAGGCATCTCCGCGGACAGCCCCAGGATATCGCAGTCGGACGACTTCGCACGGATGCTCTGGGACCTCTGTTTCTCTATCGTTGGGCATCGGCGAGCGCGGCTCCTTCAACTTTCAGATGGGTACCCTCGGCAGTTCACGCTCCCCCTGAACGAGGGCTCCCGTGCCGCGGTCTTGAAGAGGTTCAAGGATGACTTCACGAACCACTTGGCCGTCTGCAAGGTGGACGCGGCGTGGGCCAAGGGGTTCGCGGAGAGGTCCCCGTTCAAGAGCATGTCCGTTCTCCAGATAGGATTGGCATTCCAGGCTGTCTTGAGGGGGGGGACAATGGGGTCAGGGGGAAGAGGAGGTGGCTGGGGTCCAGGGCGGATTAAGCTGGTCAAGGATCGGGTCGGGCCAAGCCTTGGACCTCCCACTGCCTCTTGCGCCCATCCCCCTTGCCCCCCCCAGCAGGTTGAGAAATGGCAGTGGACCGAGCGCATGAACGATCTCCTCTCCGCCCGCATGAAGCGGATCATTGTGTCACAATTGGTGGAGGATTTATTCAATCGTGTAAAGAAGAACGTGGACCTCGGCAGCAACACGCAGTGCTGCATTGAGGGGGCCTGGGCCCTGCCCATCGACAAGAGGGTTGCTTCGTCTGTGCACAAGTACAAGGAGGTCGACCACACTTCCGTATTGTTTGCCCGCAATGCCGAACTCGAGGACGAGTGCTTCAGGCCGCCCTTGAGGCCAGGCCGCCAGTCCGAGGCAGTGCGGGAGCTGAAGCTGAATCAGGTCATCGGGTACGGCGAGGCGTCCTGGTACAGTCCTGGCGCGTCCAGGGCAATGACGCCGATTGCGGAGATGCTTGCGCTGCGGGATGTGACGGCTGCAAAGGATCTGAGCTTGTGCCAGAAGCTTTGGATGGGAAGGCTGGTGTCGACTCGCATGTTGTTCAGGAAGAAGGAGACCCAGGCGTGGTACATCGGCGTTGGCGACATCGTCTCGACGCTGGCTGTGGGATGGCCAGCCGTGCGAGTCCACACATCTGGCGCTTACGCTCCACAGCAAGGGGGCGTGAAGCCTGGTCTGTTTGCAGTGTTTGACCTCTCCAAGTGGGAGGCCTGCTCGATCGAGATCTGCAGCCCGTTGCACAACGCCATCGTGGCCGAGGGTGGGAAGGACGGCAAGGAGGTTTCGCTCCAGCGATCGTCGCACTACGGTGACATGGGTGTTCTGGCCAGGACGTCAGGGCCAATTGCGCCTCTCCTGAACGTCGCAGCGAGGCAGGCGTTCGGTCGGCTCCCGCTCTCGTTCCTGAAAGTGCTCTCGGAGGAGTTGGGCGTTGGGGGCGGCGTGACTCTGGTAGAAGTGCTGAGGGGACTTATCAAGCACATATTCCCTGAAATTGCTGACGACGACCTCCTGGCTATCTTGCGCCAGCGGGAGTACAACTACGAGGAAGTGGACGACATGGCGGACGTGATGGACGACGAGATCATCGTGGAGTCGTTCGACACGAAGGACCGAGCTCGCTCATTCGGGGGGCGGCGCGGGGGTTGGACGGGGATGGGGGCTCGAACGATTTACCCTTGATGGGTGAGTCGTTCGGGCCTCTATCTCGGCCTCCTCAGCCTCCGCCCCCCCACTTCCTGCCGGGCTCTCCCCCCCTTCAGACTGAAGGGGTGGCAGGTTGGCGTTTTCGGGTTGCCTCTCTGGCAGGACCAGGTGACCTTGAAGAAGGAGCTCGAGACTTTGAAAATGTCCAACGATGAGGTTAGGGAGTACAAGTCGGCCGTGCGCGACTTGCACCACGCCCTGCTAGGGGACAAGAAGATTGGCGATCTGAAAGCAGCTGCGAGGCGGAGGATGCGGGACCTGAAGTACCCCAAGAAGATCTTCAAGACGCCGATCGGCCACGACGACCTACCGCAGGCGCAGGCCAAGCTTCTCCTGCCGCCAGGGGCCACGGCGTGGCGAGGGAACCAGGTCGGCAGCTGGCAGGTCCACGTCAAGCCCCACCCTCGGCACAGCGAGAGGTGGGCCAATCACGGCAACAACAGCTACAACGCGATGCTGGCAGCTGTGCGTTTCGCGTGGTCGCAGTGGCTTGGCGACCACATGCTGGACTCCAAGGACTGCCCCATCGATGGGGTGTTCTAGGATCCTTGGTTGACAGTCCTGGGGAGGGACTTGGCGCCCTGAGCTGGCGCTCAGCGAGGCCACGTTTGCAGGCCTTGGCCCACTATCCAAGCTGGGGTTAGGGAGAAGGACAGGGGATAGTAAGGAGGATCTGGGGCGCTGCAATGGTCCTTGTAATGATAATGGAAACCATGGCGATGGTGATGCCCATGACGATGGTGACGGCGATGGTCATGAGTAGATAGAGGAAGAGAAAGAAGGGGAGGGCAAGAAGCGGAGGAGTAGAAGGAGGGGGAGGAGGACGAAGCGGGGGAGTGGGGAAGGGCGGCTGGGAAGGTAGGGGGGAGGAGGGAGGTGGACAGGGGGTGGACGGAGGTGGAAGGGAGGTAGGAGGGAGGTCGACGGGAAGCGGGTGGAAGAGCAAGACGCGAGGAGGATATTGATCAGAAGTGGGAGGCGACATTCGAAAACGATTTGAGGAACCATGGCGGGGGATGGGAGGAGGGCGGCGACGAGAAGAATAAGGAGGTGGAGGAGCTTGATCAGTGCTGCGCTCGTTTGCGCGCCCTCTCCATGCGCGCGCGTGGGGCCGAGCAGGGGCGACCCCCCGTCGTGCCATTTGAGGTCGCCTCCTGCGGGTTCGGAGGCGGCCTTTGCCAGTCGGCGCCGTTGCGGTGGCGTTGCGCTGGAGGCCGCGGCGAGGGGCATCCGCCCGCCTCAGGGATCGAGGTAGCGAGGTCGAGAGTTCCGCGGGGAGGGCAAAAACACATCAAATCTTGGATGGCTGCCGCCTTTTCCGCCTGCCTTGGCGCTTCCACCTCCTCCGCCTCCTCCCCCTCCTCCTCCTCTTCCTCCTCCTCCTGCTCCTCCTGCTGCGGCTCCTCCTCCTCCTCATCCTCCTCTTCCTCCTCCTCCTCCCCCTCCTCCCCCCCCGCCTTAAAATTGGGATCTTCGGCCCTCCTGTAGCGCGCCGAACGAACGGCAGATTGCAATTTTAAGGCGGGACACCTCCTCCTCTTCCTCCTCCTCCTTGTCCTCCTCGTCCTCCTCCTCGTCCTCCTCCTCCTCCTCCTTCTCTACTCCTCCTCTCCTCCTCCCCCTCCTCCTCCTCCTCCTCCTCCGCTTTTGCTGGGCGGTTCTCGGTGTCGTTATTCGCCTGCGGTCCCTCCTCGCCCCCCGTCTTTTTGCCAGCTTCAGGACCCCCCGCCCCCGCCCAGCGTAGCCCGCCCTTCGTTGGGCGCGGGGCGCGGCTTCTGCCGCGCGCGGACCGCTCCGTTTCGGCGCGGGCAGCGCCGCGACTGATGGGACCTCCTCCGAGGAGGGCAGGTTGTGATGGGTATGGGTCGTTCGTTAGTCCTCCTCCTCCTCCTCCTCCTCCACCTCCTCCTCCTCCTCCCCCTCGTCCCCCTCCTCCTCCTGCTCCTACGCTTCTTCCCCCTCCCACCCCCCGGATTAACGATTGGCACAAACGCTAGTACATCACTACACCAAAAAAGGGGTGACATTTGCAGTCTGGGTGTGGGGCGGGAGGGGTATACCGTAATATTATGTTCGAGAGTGGGGTATATGGTATGCAGCAGTGTATGTTGTGCTGTCTTGTTGTGCAATATGTGATTGCAATATTTGACGGGAAATTTATATGGTGCAAACTGTGTCAGGCAATTTGGATGGTGTATTCTAGTAGCGGGTGGAATTTGCAGAGTGCAACGTGTGATGTGAATTGCTATGGTGCAGCCGACGTGGTACATTTTGCGTGGTGCCATCTATGTTGTCCAATCTACGTCGCACGTGGTGCAACTTTATTGGTGCAGTTTGTTCAAGGAGAATTGGGGTTGTCAACTGCATTGCTCCACCCACCCACCCGCAATTTGGTTTGCGAAATCCACGTGGCGGCGGTTGCTTCAACGAGAAGTGCTAGGTGGTGGCTGGTGCATCTCTGTGGCCGCGCTGGCCCGCGCATGCTCGCGCGCACGGCGGCCAGCGAATCTGGCGCGACTGACGCGGCCGAGGGGGGGATGACCGCTGGGCACGCCCACCGCGTCTTGCAGTCCACGTTGACGCGCGGGCACTGCAGCGGGAGTCCGTGATTTGGGTTGGTGCGGTACCGTGGGGACGTCGACTACGGTAAGCACGAAATGATAGTACCGAAGTTGGTGACGATGATGACGATGACGGTGGCAACGCGAATTATGGCGCCGATGTTGTTCACGCCGATGGCAATGATGGCGTCCTCGCGACGGCGATGACGGTTGCGATGTTAATTTCGGCATGCGCGCGGCCGACTCGTGCGAGTGGCCCGCATGGTGTTACTTGACAGGGATCGTGCCCCCCCCCCCCCCCCGCACACGCGCGCAGGGGCGGTCGAACGAGTTCGACATGCGCGCGCGCGAGAAGCCCATTTGGCAGAATTGGATGCCTAGATGACGAACTGATGGTTAGCGCGCGTGTACGTTTGCTTGCAAGCGGATGTTGCACAACCGTATATCATATGTGATATACCCACCACTTTCCCTTTTTATTTTCATTTTTGTGCATATACATACACGTATACATAATCACATGTGTCACGTACTCTCTTTTGCGAAATCCATACGGAACCGAAGGATCTGAAGGATTCCGACATGCGCGTGCGACGACGCGCGCGCGAAAATTCCGTCACAGTTTTTGACAGGGATTGTGAGAATACTTGTGTTTAATAAACGAGCGCGTGCGCATAGTGTTTGTTGCAAATGATGGCAGGGGGTGTCGATACCCGATTGGCTGGGGTGGTACGGGCTCAATTTTTGAAAGAGTTATGGGGCAAATTCGCATTCAAGTTGCAATGCCAGGAGGTGGGCGGATAATCCCAGGGGGGTGGTGGATCGGAGATTTTTTTTTTTATAAAAAAAAAGAACATGTGTTGTGCAATTTTTGTGGTGCGATGTACGATGTACAACCTAAACGGCGACGGGCCGGCGACAGGGTGGCGACGTCCACAACATAGCCGCCAGACCGCCAGTCAGGCCCAGACGACTGGCGGCGACGGGGCGGCGACGGCGGCGACATGGCATCCAGGCCAACGCGCAGGCCCAGACGACTGGCGGCGGCGACTGAGCGGCGATGGCGGCGACATAGCCGCCGGACCGCCGCGTATGCCCAGGTCTTCAGAAATCAATCAAGAGCCCCTAAGTGCAAGCACTCTTTGGGGATCGTCGGAAATGGAAGGGAAGAGGCAAATCCATCAAATATTTCAAAATGGGGGAAATCATATCGTTTGTGTTGATGTGTTTGTTTGCCGATGGGCCCCTTTGAACCCGAAGGGGCCCGAGGACACTCCGCTGAGCGCCTCGCGGCACGGTGTCCGACCTTCGTCAGGCCTTCCTCTCCACATTTCACCCGTCTTGAGTTCGTTCGAGCCGCGGGCAATGGGTGCAGCCCCGTCATTAAGACAAAGTTTCAAAGGCCCGCGCGGAAGTCTGGGATCGGCGCTTGAGCCCCCTGGCGGCGTCTCCAGCGCAGCCCCTGGCGCGCTCCGCGAAGGGGCAAGGGCCGATCCAAAAAGTCCGCGCGGGCCTCCGAATCATCATGTTAAGTAATGCGCGATGCCTCCACTAAATGCGTTTGAAGTTGGCATGCAGACCGTAACTTCTCTTGGATTGCCGAAGCACAAGTTCAGTATGCATGCTAAGTGAACCGCAAAGCAACATCCTCCCCCCTTTCATCATGGCGCTGGCCGTTGCAGCGCTCAACCTGCCGAGGCGAGAATTCGTTTGTGTATGCTCGGAAACGTGGGGGCGACAGTAGCAGTCAGGGTCCGACTGGGCAGGGCTCGATCACCATGCGGAGCGATATACAGAGAAAGCTATCCACATCTTGTTAGATCCAGCTTTAGGAGCCCATGCTGACCAGATCGTGAGCGGTCTGTGCAGCAACGGTGCCCACGACGAGAACATGAATGTGCATCTGGTCAGCGACTGTTTGATGATTTCGCTTGCACGTATCTCCTTGCACAGTTTCATCAAGACGCGTTGGCGTCGATTGCGTAGCCGTTTTGGCTCAAGCTCTTCGTGACCACTAAACTCTTTGCGCCTGTTCTCGCCCCCGGGCCCCCCGTGGACATCGGCAGCCGATGGCCGCCGTGGCGCAGCCTTTCGAGCAGCAGGCGATGTCGCAGACGCCTCAGGGGCCCGGGTGGATGCCGCAGACCGCCGATCAGAACGGCAAGGCCGTCGGTGCGCGGGTGCCCCCTTCCTTCTGTGCAAAAGTGTGCTACCCACCGTGCGCCATGTCCGGGTACGAGCACGGCGACCCCACCCTGGGCATCTTTGAAGGCAAGGCCCTTTGCGCGCTCATCCTGGAGCTCCTCTGCTGCATGGGCTGCGTCGTGAGCCTTTGCTTCTGGCAGCCCGACCCCGAAAACATTAAGGGGGATGGCACGCAGCGCACCGTGGAGCAGAAGTGCCTCGCCGGCTTCTGCGTCGGCTTCGTGGCCATCTCGTTCTGGGAGAACGGCGATTTCTGCTGCGGACCGGACGGCGAGTGCACCTGGTGCACCGAGGAGTCGGTGAAGGGCTGCCTCTTCCACTTCATCCCTGGCCTGGTCTCGCTCCCGCCCTTGGACTGCTGCTACGTGATGTGCTGCTGGGAGCCCAACGGCCGCTTCTTCCGGCGCTCCCTCGGCAACCACGGCGGGGGCGCCGCCGTGGTGGGCGCCCCGGTGCCCGGCGGGCGCAGAGCACAGCCGCATCCGCGGCCTCGTGGTCCGGGCCTTGGGGCCGCCCCCCCCCCCCGCGAATGCGGGGTGTCTCATGGAGTACACGCCGGTCGTTGAGAGTAGGTATTTGTGGATTCCCAGATCCCAATCTGCTTCGAGCGCCTTCCTACTTCAAGAGTCGGCATGCTTCTGCTGTGCTTGGTTCTTCTCTGGGAGGACCTGGACCCAATCTGCTACATCCGCCTGCCTACTTCATGTTTCGACCTACTTCTTCCGACCGACGTGTAATGGCGAAGGGCCCTGGCTTGTCGATAGGCCCACCAAAACATGTTATGATAATGTTTGGGTTCTGCACGACATTGTCTTAGAACACTTCTGGCTGGGGCTGTCGGGCTGTCTTGTCTCAACACATCGGGTTTATGCTCTGAGGTCATCGTTCTTGTCCCTAGAACATGTTTAGGTTCTACGAATATTCCGTGGTAGGTTATTACATTACATATATATATATACATATATATATATATATATATATATATATATGTGTATATAGGCTTGTGTGTGTGAATATGAATATGAATAGCCCCCCCCGGCCTGGGCTGGCCCAGCCCGCAACAACTCTAATATGCTCGCTGATACCCCCGTTTCGCTCTCCAGGGGCGGCCCGGAGAGGCCGAGATGGTGCCAAAACGAGCCAAGAGGGTTCCAAGAGGCCCCCAAGACGGCGCAAGAAGGCCTCGAGTTGCCCAATACGGCCCCAAAAGGCCCCAAGACGCTCCAAGAAAACTCCCAGAGCACTCCCAAGAGGGCCTCAAGAGGCCAAGATCATTCAATTCCGATGGGGAACTTACACGTTTAGCATGTGCGCCTTGGCAGCTTCCACGGCCCTGCGAAGATGGTCCAAGAGGCTCCCAAGACTCCCCCAAGACGGCCCTGGAGGATCCCATGAGGCCCCCAAGACGGCTCAAGGGGCGCCTAGGCGGTCCAAGAGGCGACTAAGACGGCTGCAGTAGGGGAACTCCGACTCGAGGATTGTAGCCTTCCAAGAGGGGAATTCCGACTCGAGGATTGTAGCCGTCCGCCCAACGCACCTCCCAGAAGGCCCCAAGAGGCCCCAAGAGGTCCCCAAGAGACCCCCGGGGGTCGAGGTCCGAGCGAGACCGAGGGGTTCCCTGCCAGCGGAGCGGGCGAGAGACAGAGAGAAACAGAGACACCCCCACCCCGACGGCCTCCAAGAGGTTTCCCAAAGGGATCCGGAAAGGTCTTCCTGCGCGTCGAGGTCCGAGCGAGACCGGGACTGCACCGGGACTTATCCTCTCACATTGTCACGCGGACGGCAGAAAGCCCAGCTTGACAGAACCATCCTTCCCGGCTCCATTCCCCCCATTTTTCCCTCCTTCCTCCTCCTCCCTCCTCCTCCTCCTCCTCCTCCTCCTCCTCCTCCTCCTCCTCCTCCTCCTCCTCCTCCTCCTCCTCCTCCTCTTCCTTTACAATTACACAATGTGAAAATACTCTCCCACTTCCCCTGATGGCGTCCCGAAGATATCCGAACCCCCCCCGCGTAGCGTTTTTCACACACAGGATTCCCGGGAAACGGGTTTTCGCTTGTGTTTTTTTCAAAATGCTGCTCTCGCCGAGGCGCCGGCCTCATTTTCGGGCCCCGCTCGTTCCGAATCGTGCTCCTGCTGCAGCGCTGGCCTCATTTCCGTGCTTCCGCTCGTTCCGAATCGTGCTCCCGCTGCAGCGCTGGCCTCATTTCCGCGCTTCCGCCCGTTTCGACTCGTGCTCCCGCTGCAGCGCTGGCGTCATTTCCCGTGCCATGCCACAGCACACGCGCACACACGCACACACACACACACACACACACACACACCACCACCACCACCACCACCACCACCACCATCACCACCACCACCACCACCACCACCACCACCACCACCACCACCACCACCACGAGCACCACCAGCACCAACAGCAGCAGCAGCAGCACCACCACCACCACCACCACCACCACCACCACAACCACGCACCCACGCACGCACGCACGCACACACGCGCACCACCACCCACTAGTCCGTGGATAGAGAAAATCAGCGCCATGGTAAGGGATGGGAGCGAGGGGTAGGACGTCAGATATGACGCGCGCGCACCTAGCTTGTCGTCCCCCCCTCTCCCTCCCCCTCCCCCTCCTCTTCCTCCTCCCCCTCCCCCTCCTCCTCCTCCTCCTCCTCCTCCTCCTCCTCCTCCTCCTCCTCCTCATCCTCCAACAACACCACCACCACCACCACCACCACCACCACCACAACCACGCACCCACGCACGCACGCACGCACACACGCGCACCACCCACTAGTCCGTGGATAGAGAAAATCAGCGCCCCCCGTCAGGACACTGTGTCGTGGTCGGGCCGCCGCTGGCGTTGCGAGGCATGCGGATGCAAGAAGAACCTCGAGGGCTGGATCGCTTGCAAGCACTGCGGCGAGATGCGTGCAGGACCCCCCAATCTCGTCGGGGGCTGGCCGAGGTCGGGAACCCACTGGCCTGCCCTCAAGCCTGCGCCTGTTCCTGCTCTTGGGGGCCCTTGCGGTGCTGGCGGGCATCCAGCTGGCTCTTCCTCGGCCAAGCTGTCCGAGACCGAGCTGCGGACGCTCATCGGCCTGTGCGAGAAGTCTGGCGACGGCGAGGCGGCCACCCGTCACAAGACGGCGCTCGACAAGCTGCTCCGCACCACCACTCCCGCTCCCGTCCAGCAGCGCGCAGCCAAGGCCCACAGCAGTGTGCAGTACTGGGAGCGCAAGCTGTCCACCGAGCTTGACAAGCTCACCAAGCTTGAGAAGCAGGTGGAGGAGCAGAAGGCTTCGACGGCGGCGGCTCAGCAGTCCTTGCAGGCTGCCGACGACAACTACAAGGACCTGGTCCGCGAGCTGGCTGGGAACGTGGTCGATCCCACCCCCGCTGAGCCTCTCGGGCGCACCAAGGTGGATGTGTCCGAGCTCATGCAGGGCTCCTGCAACGTGCTGGACATGGTCTCGTTGGACTCGATCTTTCTCTTCGACGAGGGCGAGTACGAGGTCTCCGACGACGACAAGGAGCAGATGGCAGCTCGACGTGCAGCTCTCAACGAACAGTTCCGCGAGGCGTGCAACTCCCTCTTCAAGGGGGCGCTGGAGAAGGCCCAGTCTGCTCGTGACGAGCAAGCAAAGCATGTTCAGCGTCTTGGCAAGAAGAGGAAGGGCGAGGACGGCGCGGCAGTCTCTGGTGGCGGCGCTGGACCAGGCCAGGCAGCTGCGGCCAACGGCGCGGGGTCAGGCCCCGTCGGCCGCGCTGCTGCCAGCACTGCGGCGGGCCCGTCCGAAGGCGAGGCGGCCAAGCAGCCTGGCGAAGCTGGGGATGCACCTCCTGACGTTCGTGCACGTGCTGAAGCAGCCCTGGCCCCCGCTAAGTGCCATTTGCCCCCTCCCGCGCGACTCCACTGTGAGCGCGGGCAGGGGGGGCCATCACTGCATCTCTTTCCAACCTCCTTTCTGTGCTGTTTATAATCGAGCTGAGCTTGAGGATCGCCTTGCTCAGTCCATTCGTTCTCTTGATAAATATATAGCCGTGCTGTTGTGTTCCGCCAACAGTACCCGAGGCGTCTGCAAACAGGGGGACTTTTGCAAAAAACGAGCTGGTGGTCAGCCCAACCTTGCGTTTTCCCCTGTCGGCCCGCAGGCTCCTCTTCCCTCAGGTTCGGTTTCTCGGCCTGAAAGTTTTGAAGTTTTTAGGGCCCCCCCCAGCCCCTGGGGGGGGATGCCATAAACCTGAAGATAGTCACTTGCAATTGCACGGCCTGGAGTTCTGCTAAGGATTGGATCTTGCAGACGGCGGCGCACGTGGTGTTGCTCCAGGAGCACCACTTGCTCGCGCACCAGATCCCAGATGCTCAGCGCTGGGCCCTTAATCACGGTTGGAAATCGATCTTCGGGAGTGCTAAGGCTTCGTCAGACTCAGGCACTTCAGGAGGTGTGGCTATTCTAGCTCGTTCAGGTTTGGGCCTCCATTGGCCCCCAGGGGGTTATGTGGTGGAAGACTATCGTGCCGTTGCTGGGGTTGTTCATGTTGGGGACATTCCACCCATCCTGTGCATCTCCTGCTACCTGTCGCGCTGCGAGGGTTTGTCCGACAGGAATTTGGCCCTGCTGTCGAAGATCGGTTCGATTGCCAGCAGCAGTCTCAACAGTTTTGTGATCGGAGGCGATTTCAATATGGAGCCTTCGTTGCTTGACGACTCCAACTTCGTTCAACTATTAGAGGGCCAGGTGATCACGGCCGGTTTGTCCACTTGTCTTAGCTCAGCTGGTGGGAAGGTCTACGATTTTTTCGTGGTCTCTGGGGGCTTATCTAAAGGTGTCAGGGATACGTGGGTCGACAGGTATGCTCCGACATCCCCTCACTCGCCTGCGGGGGTCGATTTCCATGCCAGGTTAGCCGATCTTCGAGTCTTACAATTTAGGAAGCCTCCTCCTTTGCCTGTTGAAGTTCCTGTCGGGCCTGGACCTGCTCCTCAGGACTGGGATGCCACACTGGTTTTTGCTAATGGAGTGCTTGACTGTGCCCGTCGGGGGTCTCTGGACGCTCACTATGGGCTCACCGACTTGTATAAGCGATGGGCCAACCTTGCTGAAGCTGAGCTTGCCGACCAACTCCAGTTTAAGCTCCCTTTAACCGGGTGTCGAGGCGAGATCCCCAAGGTTTGGTGGGTTCCTGTCTTGGGTCGTGACCAGCGTCCTGCTCGGCATCCTGAACTTTTCGTGTGTAGATGGCTCTCGCAGAGTTTCAGGAATTGGACTACTTCTTGGAGGACCTTGCATGGTAAATGTTCGGGCGGGATCCCTATCGAGAGTGCCAAGAAGGTTCTGGAGTCCCCCTCGCCGTTCATTCAGAAGCATATGGGGTCTGGCGCTATCTTCGAGGCCCACCGTAGAGTCTTGGGTTTCATTGGGCAGGACGAGGTCACCTTGGAGGCCATAGGTAGCGTGTCCATCGAGTTAGCCGACTTGCTGGACTCGGCCGCCAAGGCGGCTCGAGCTGCAGGAGAGCGGTCGTGGAAGGAGTGGCTTCTAAGGGACATCGACCAGGGTGGTGGCCGCAATGCCCATACCTGGACGCGTCCTGTAGAGGCTTGGGTTCCCTCCACGACCCTCAGTGCTGCGGGCCAGGTGGTTTCTGATCCTCGTTCCCTTCTGCGCGCTGAAGGGGAACGCTTCCAGAAGCTGTGGCTGGCCGAAACCGAATTGTTCGATTTTTTGGACCCCAAGCCTTATCGACCCTTGGAACACCTTCCTCTGGTGCCACCTGAGTGCTTGAGAGAGAAGAGCAGGGGGTACGCCAAGCGGTCAGCTGTGTCTGTTGATGGCTTTCACCTTCGGCATTACGCGCTGCTGTGCGACAAGGCTCTGCAAGTTGTCCCGTTGCTTTTCGCCATCATGGAGACGATGGCCGTCTTGCCTGAGCAGTTGCGTTTAGTCATGCTGGCTATGCTGGCCACGCCGTCGGGCGGCCTCCGCCCCATTGGCATCTTCACCTCGCCCTACAGACTCTAGGGGAAGTGCAGGAGGAGGGAGGCGTTGAAGTGGGAGGAGGCTAACCAGCATGCCATGTTTGCTGCCCATGGTTTCAAGTCGGCCTCGGATGTGGTCTGGCGGCAGACTGCCAAGAGTGAAGCGGCTGTCCAGCAAGGCAGGTGCTCGGCGTCTCTCCTCTGGGGCATGTATAAGTTCTATGAAACCATGGACCTTGAGGACCTCGCGACTAGATGCGATGAGTCGGATTTCCCGCAGGTGGTTTCCAGGCTTTGTATTACGGCCTATCGGGCCCCCAGGTACATTAACATCAGTGGTTTCATCCAGGGGCCGTTCCTGGCGATTCGTGGCGTCATTGCGGGATGCAGCATTGCTACTAGTTTCGTCAGGGTCTATTACATGAAAGCCTTTGTTAATGTCAAGCTGCATCCATCGTCCAGCCTGGACCTTTACATAGATGACCTGGGTCTGTCTGCTCAGGGTAGTTTTCATGAAGTTTATTCGGCCATCACCGTCGGGGCTGTTGGCTTGTTCAAGGCTGTGGAGGCCGATATCAAGTGCCAGGTCGCTCCTGACAAGGCGAGCCTCGTATGCAGTCAGCGGCGTCTTGGGGAAAAGCTTCTGGCCTTCTTGGGTGTCTGGGCTGGCCCTGGGGGGGCCTCTTCGGCTGTCAACCTGGGGACTGACGATACCGCTGGGCTGCCTAGGAGGGTCAAGGGCCGTTGTAGGAAAGCGAAGCAGCGCCGCTCCACTTTCGACAAGCGTGTCAGCAGGATCAACAAACAACGTCAGGTCCTGGGCCGTTCCGCTAAGAAGATTTTTACCAGTGGGGCTTTGGCGGGGATCAATTTCGGCTGCGAGATCCACGGGGTCAGCGACGCCGAGCTTGCCCACATCCGCCGCCAAGCTGGCAAGTGTCTCAGGCCGTCTTGTGGCGGCCGCAGCCTCTCTTCAGCTCTGGTTTGTGAGGACGACCCCACTTACTACGGGATGGTCGCACCTATCGTTCGGTGGGGGAAGGAGGTATGGGCGGCCCAGTACCATCAATACTTGGAGGGTATGTCTCATAAGGAGCTCAGGAGGTGCTGGTCGTCAGTTTTCGAGGGTAAGCTGCAGCCCAAGACGTGGCGATATGTCGCTGGCCCGCTCTCTGCCCTCTTCTTGTCAGTCAAGCGCATCGGTTGGTCCATGCCCAACTACGCCACTCTCGCCATGCATGACGGCACCTCTGTCTCTCTCACCTTTGTCAGCCCAACCCTCTTGAAGGACATCCTCAGGCGGGCAGTGGTGAGGGGTCTTGAAATGCATGTGGGTAGTAGCTTGAATGTTGGGTGGGATCGGGCTTGTTTCGACATTTGCAAGAGCCAGATGCGATCGAAGAAATTTACTGCACTGGAGAAGGGTTCGATCAGGAACCTTTGCTGCGGTGGGGCCTGGACTGCCGACAGAGCCGCAGAGGTGGGCTACCAGCTCAGTGACGTGCAGTTGCTCTGCCCTCTGTGTCGTGCTCATCCAGACTCTGTGCACCACAGGCTTTACGTATGCCCCACAGTGTCCGAGACCCGCAGCGAGCTTATCCCTCCAGAGATCCTAGAAGTTGCCCTGGGTCCGTTGTCGGATGGGGATCGCATCCTGTTCGATCGGGGGGTCTTCGAGCATCCCGAATCGTTCTGGCCAAAGGCCCTTAGCTCGGGGGGTGGGGCCATTCTGCCAGCTGCTGAGGAAGAGGACTTCTCGGAGGCGCTCGCTAATGGGGACTTGCAGGGCAGCATCTATGTTGACGGGAGTTGTTTCTGGCATCCCATCTCGGAACTTTCAAGGGCGGGCTGGGGGGTTTGCATGGTCTCCCCCCAGGGCTCCCTCTCGTGCGCCTTGCATGGTCCTGTACACCACCCGATCAGCCAGACAGCACCAGCTGGGGAGTATTGTGCCCTTGCCATGGCTGCTCTCCATATTGTTGCTAATTCCGAAGTTTTTTCCGACTGCCTTGCGGTAGTTAATCATTTCCGCCTGCCCCCTAGCGAGCGTTTGTCGTTTAGGAGGCGATATGCTGGCCAGTTTCTGTATATCAACAATGCCCCTTTCGTCCAGTCCGTGGTGAAAGTGAAGGCCCACCAGGATGTGGACGAGGTCGGCATATCTGATGTTGAGAGAATCCGTAGAGTAGGTAACGATTTTGCCGACAAAGCTGCGCAGCGCGGCGCCCGCTCTCACCCCCAGCCGTCGCCCGAGGAAGAAGAGCGGGTGTACCGCGCCGTCAAAATCAGTAAAGTCGTTTGCCGTCTCGCTGCCAAGTTGCTGCCGATGTGGCCACGCTTGAATCTCGAGGACGCTCCACTGGTCACCCCTTGTCGCACCACCTGTGGTCCCGTGGAGCCCTCGGTCCTGCATCAGTGGCAGTGGCAGCACTCTGTGTGGAGATGCAGTGTGTGCAGGGTAGGTTCTCGTTCTTGCGCCATGCCGCCTGGCGGATCGTGCATCGGCAGAGCCAGTGCTGATCTGGACATCGCTGATTCTTTTTCACAGCGTTGTGGTCCTGCCGTGTACGGATGGTTCCGATTTCTTTTTCTGCCCCAAATGCGGGGGCTTTATGCACCAGGCTGTTTTTGCCAAGACTGCTTTGTCCAAGGAGTGCCCCAATGTGCTGCGCGGCCACGGCCGCACTAATTTTAACAAAGTCATGCGCGGTCGCCACCCAAGGAAGAGCCTGGGGGTAGGCCGACCTGAAGAGCTGCCTGCAGGGGCGATTCCCGCCCTTGCGCCTCCCTCCTCCTCAACGCCCGTCCCCAACTTTTGATTCGGATTGTTCGAAATCTATGGTCTCAGAGCGCCTTCCCGCGTAGGGTCGTACTGTTTTTGGTTTTGTCCACTCGTCCCCTGCATGGCCAGGGGTCGAGGAGCCGTCCAGCCTGCTTTTGGTGCCGAGGCTCGGCCCAATATGGTTGCTCGTCGCACCGCCAATAGCGCGGAGTCAGAGCAACAGGCTGCGATTTCTCCCTCGGCTCCCTCCAACGAGAGTGGGGCGAGGGGCCGCCGCTGTTTCCACGGCACTGCGGGACTGGCAGCCGTCTAGGCGTGAGTCCCCCCGCAGTTGCCGTGACGTCAGCGGCGGGGCAGGGCTGGTGGCGAAAGTGGCAGTCGGCGCCACCCAGCCCTGCCCCCACCTCTGGGGGGAGGCGCCGTCCCCCCAGGGAGTATGTCTTGGCAGTTGTGGATGTCAAAAAATCCTCCTCCTCCTCCTCCTCCTCCTCCTCCTCCTCCTCCTCCTCCTCCTTCTCCTCGTCGTTCTCCATCTCCTCCCCCTCCTCCTCCTCCTCCTCCTCCTCCTCCTCCTCCTCCTCCTCCTCCTCCTCCTCCTCCTCCTCCTCCTTCTCTTCCTCCTCATGCCTCCTCCTGACGCCTCCTCCTCCGTCGGTGGTGCGCCTGCCATCTGTGGCCGCCGCCGCGCCATCCGGGGGACCCTCGGCGGGCCCCGGGACCGTCACACAAAGTGCCCCGGATGCCTGGGCCATTTCGACGTCCTCCACAACTTGGCTGCTATTTGGAGGAGGAGGAGGAGGAGGAGGAGGAGGAGGAAGAGGAGGAGGAAGAGGAGGAAGAGGAGGAGGAGGAGGAGGAGGAGGAGGAGGAGGATGGCTTCTCGGTGGTGTCTGAAGGAGCTCTCGGAGAGTCATGTTCCACAGGTACCCCCTCGTGGCCCCTGCAAAGGACCTCAGGGAGGGCAGAGGGATGGCACCCATCCCCACAGTGAAGAGGGGTTTTGGAAGAGGGAACATAACCTCGTTAGAACTCGTCGTCCAACCCTCGACCTCCTTCCTCTCCCTCTCCTCTTCCCTCCTCCTGCTCCTCTGCATGACTTGTCCTCCTGGGAGCCCATTGGGGAGGCCTGACGGAGGCTCCTTTGGGTCGTCTTGGAGCCCTCTTGAGCCGGCTGCGATCTGTCTATGACCGTCGAGGCGGCATCTGGGGCCACCTTTTCGGCCCGCGTAGGCTCCCTGCGCCGCAGTGGAAGCCGTGGAGACCCTGGGAGAGCCCAGGAGAGTGCCCCATGCAGCCCAGGAAAGTGCCCCATCCAGCCGCTCGCTTCCCCTCCCCTCAGGGGGAGCCGTAGCCGGATTGTCTCGAGTATTGTTTTCTTCTTCTGGGCGGGTCAGGGGGCTTAGTAACTGGATCCCCTGGATCTAAACGTTGTATATGTATATTATAAGCAGATTATAAGTACACTAACCAGCGTATATCGTACCTACATGTTGTATAACTAGTTGTGAAGTCCCTCTGGTAGTTAGGCCACATAGGCTATGCAGCTTAGGCGGGTTGGGGGCTTTGTATCCTACTTAGCGTATTCTCATGTTGGACATAGGAGTGATTAGCGATGTTGGATCGAAGAGGATGTAAGTAGGGCGTATCCAACTTACTAAGTTGAGTTACTAAGTTGGTTAAGGCTGGTTGGGTGGTTGGCTGGAGTGCGTTTCCTGAAAGTATGGTTCCCGATCGGCGTCGGAGGAGACCGCACTTTTTCTTGCAGTGGCGCGAGCGTCGCCGTTGGCTTTCGTGGATTATCGATTTGGTGATGCGAAATGTTGATTCCCAGATTTGCAATTCAGAGCGCGTCGCCCCCGCCGTATTTCTCAAACCATATAGGGTGGATGCTGTAGGAGGGGGTGCATGGTGGCCCTTACGAGCGCCCTCGGAGTCGTGCCCCAACGGGTGTTCAGACATACAATAACAACAACAACAACTTGAATAACCCAATGGCTCCCCTGTTCAGAGGCGTTGTGGCTCGAGCATTTTGCTTGAGGCAGTTTTTTTTCGGTCAGTGCCGACAGGCCCTCTGTGAGCAAGCATGCCGATGCATCAGAGCTTGCAGGCCGTGCTGACGGATATGCACGCGGCGCTCGCGGAGGTGTGCGCGAGGTACCAGAACTCTGACAACGCGGAGGCACCTCAGCAGAAGGCCGCCGCCGACCAGATGATCCAATTATTATTGGACAAACAATTGGCTTACCGTTTGAAGGCCGAGCCAGACGAAGTCGGAGTTCACCCTGATAATCGGTATGGGGTTGGAGTGGAGTGGTATGAGGTCCACACGTTGGCGGGCATCATCATTCGTGGAGGGTGGAGTTGGTCTGAGGTGAAGGACCCCATCGCGATTGAGATCGCGCAAGGTGCGGCTGGCGACGAACAGCTCCGCTTCAACGAGGGGCTCGCCGCCAGCAGCGAGGGCTACTTGGCCAAGGTCTCGGCCGTCGTGAAGATACTGAGCATCGCGTGCAGCCACACCAACCAGGTGCTCCGCTGCATCAAGCACAAGACGAAGTCCCACGAGATGGAGTTCACCAACGACGACCAGCACCTCAGCCAGGACAAAGTGTTCGATTGCTGCAGCAGCATCAGGGCCCCAGTGGCAGAGGGATTGACTTGGATTGTGATCCGCGCCGAAGTAGTGGAGCTTGTACCTGACATGCCGAGTTTTCTGTCGGAGTCACACAACATAGGACATGGCGCCAGTCGTCTTCAAAGCAAGCTGCAGACCTTGCTGCAGGTGCACGCGAAGGGGAAGCGGAACAAGCAGATCCACGGCGATCCGGAGTGGAATTTCGTGACAAGGGACATTGAGCGCACGAGGCCGTTCTTGCAAGGGCAGGTGCAGTTCATGACGGAGTACGTCCAGAACTACAGCGGCGGCGACCCGCCCACGTTTTTGACCGAGCTGAAGCACTACGCCAAGACCTTGGACACGGTTCGGGACGTCGGCAGCGTGACGTTCCACGTGCTTGGGGCCGCCAAGCTCACACAGGTTCCCGAGCCCATCACCAACATGATGAAGGCATCGTTGTGCGCGCCAGATAGCTTCGTGAGGCCTGACGGTGTTCGCTTGTTTACGAGCGCGGACGTCATGGCCGTGGAGTCGGGGAAGCTTCGTGAGTCCGCCTTCGAGTCTGTGAACATGCACCGCCTTGCCGTCCAGTACCTCTCGGACTGCGGCTTAACCAATGCCCACCTCGCGGCCAAGCTCATCGGGGACTTCGACGTGAAGATGACCATGAAGGTATTCGGGAAGCAGAAAAAGGGGCGGAATATCTACGGCAGCCTCGAGGAGATCGGGCGGGACTTCGTCAAGGACGTCGTGGCCAAGTGGCCGCGTGCGAGGTCGACCCCAGCACCGTGGGGCGTCGCGGCGGCAGAGGCGCAGGAGGAGCCTACGGCAGCGCCCTCCGACTTCGTCCAGTACGACGTCGGCAACGGCGCCGCGCCCATCTTGCGCTCGAACGTCTTGGAGGCCAAGGGTTTCGAGGTCGACGCCGTGGTCAAGTGCGTCCGCGGCCGTCACGAGGGCGAGTGGGTGATCAAGGAGATCGGCGAGAAGGTCTGCGCGCCCTTCTTCCCTCCGCCACGCCGTCGTCGTCGCCGTCGCCGTCGACGCCGCCGCCGCCGTCGTCGTCGTCGTCGCCGCTGGCTTTTTAAACAAGTGTTTTCCGTCGTCGGCGTCGCCCCCGCCGTCGTCGTCGTCGTCGTCGCTGTCCTCGTCGTCTGAGGGAATGTCTGCCCTCCCCGCGGGGGCAGAAAATCCCTCGCCCTCCGCCGCCCCTCAGGTCAAGCTGGCCCCTCGGGGGCCCGTCGCGACAGCTGGCCCCGCCAAGAAGCGCGCGAAGGCCATGGAGTTCGCCGTCAGCATCGGCCAGCTCGTCGACGACTTCGAGTTGGTCAAGGCCATGGACACGACTACCATCAACGTGAGCGGCGATGCAGCGCTCGACCTGCTGAACATGGAGAACGCCCTCGAGAATAGGCGCGCCTGGTTCAGGGTCGCACTGAACTGCGCCTACAGGGAGAGGATCAGCAGCGTCAACGTGGCCATCGAGTTCAGCAAGAGCTCAAAGGTTTGCAAGGTCCTGACCAAATACCAGAAGGGCGAGCTTGTCCTCATCCCGCTTACGCCATCAATCTCGATTGGGCCGAGGCCGACGCCGAACGCGATCGTGGTGGACGACTCGATGCCAGACCACAAGAGCATTATGTACCTGATGCCCAAGATCATCCTGCCCGACAGCGACGCCTGCAAGGACGGGTGGCCTTTCATCGTTCCATTTTGGAACGTCCCGACGTGCGTGGATACAGCCCTCGTGAACATGGCGCCATCTTCTATCAAGGTGCCTGTCAAAGTGCGCAGCTGCGCCTTGAACTTCGGTAAGTCAGACTGCAAGACGATTACGATCCCCACGCTCGTGAACACGAAGGCGCTGAAGGAGGGCTCCGAGCTGTTCCAGAAGGCGCCTGCGCAAGCCGCCCTCAAGGGGCAGGCGCGCAAGTGATTTGCTATCGTTTCTTGCCGCGAGGTCCCTGCGCCCCGCGAGCCGTGCGATCAGAGCATCCGCAGTTTCGAGTGAACGGCGAGGCCGATATTTATGACGAGTTCGGTTTTCACACATGTTATGCAACGCGGTGGCTCTGATCCACGTTAGTGTTGAGATCACGTGGGCACGTGGGCGTCGCTCGGCGCAAGTTGGCCCGACGCTGCGGTGAGCCCGAAGCTGTTTTCGCAAGCGACCTTTGCCTGATGTGCAACTATCGGGTGCAGTTGTGTACAGATCAGGTGTTCGGTCGGTCTCGTCGGCCGACGGCGTGACGCTGCGAGGATGCAAAGTTGCGGAGATAAGCGCGCCTCGCCCCGCGCGCGAGGAGAGTAAGGGGCCCTCTTGGGCCTAACGGATTTCGACATTTATGTCGAAATCCGTTTGGCCCTCTTTGGGCCCTCTTGGGGCCCTCTCGGGAGCCCTCCTGGAGCCTTCTGGGGGCCCTCTTGGGGCCCTCTTGGGGGCCCCCCGACCCCTGCCCCGCCATGCCACGACGTCGAAGTTGGGTTGGTTGCGCAGTGCGCTTGTTCAAATGCAATCGTTTCGCTCGAGACATCCTCGCGACGTGCCGTCTGAGGGCACCGTTATGGATAGTTGCCTTCGCCCTCGTCGTCGTCGCCCTCGTCGTCGTCGTCCTCGCCGTCGATGGGGGAGAGGGGAGCGCTGGAAGAGGAGGGCTCGCAGGGCGAGGAGTCGGGGGACGAGGAGGAGGGGGGAGGGGCCGCCCCGCCCGCGCGCGGCCGCCGCCCCGCCGTATTTCGACTACCCCTTCATTGCGCAGGCCGACGCCCCGCGACCTTTCTGCTGGGAGTCGCTCGGTTCCCCCCCTCGCGCTTCCCCCCCCGTCCTCCGCGGCGGCGACGGCGGCGACGGCGACGACGGCGAACGACAGAAAACCCCGACTTAAACAGCCAAGGGGGGCGGCCCGACCAGGGGGGATCACAAGCTCAAAAAGCTATCGGAAACCATGGTTTAAAAGCATGCGGAGCCCCCTCCCCCTCTCCCACGTAATTTGGGCCCTGATCGACGGCGGCGACGACGGCGAAAGGTGGAAAAAAACCCGGCTTAAACAGCCGAGGGGGCGGCCCGATCAGGGGGATCACAAGCTTAAAAACCATCGGAAACCTTGGTTTAAAAGCATGCGGAGCCCCCTCCTCCTCCTCCTCGTCATCCTCCTCCTCCCCCTCCTCCAAACACATGGAAAAGCAAATATTTGGAAACAGCTGTTTCAAGAGATGTGGTCCTGATTGCTCGCCGTTTCGCTCCAAGCTGAGCCATGATCGAAAGCCGTTCAGTAAGTTGGTGGGAGGCATTCCCCTCATGAAACCACAGTTCGCTTCTGCCGATGCTGCCCCCCCATCTCATCCGTTGCCATTTTTTGTTCAAGTCCGTTTCTGGCCATAGCCCATCGGTCAAAGCCAGCCTGCGACGCCCTTCTTGCGAGGGCTGCTCATGGCCCCCATCTCAATTCAGGCTGGATACGTCTGCGTGTCGAAGGATGGGAGTCCTCCTTCGCCGTCGAGCTCTTGGGTGGCTAATACCATCGAGATAGGCGGCAGGACCTTCGCGTATTGCGACAGGTCAGATGCCAAGTTCGCGAAGTTCTGCAACCGCGACTTCAGCATGATGGATGCGCTCATTGACGCGCGGAACAAGATCGTTTTGCAGAAGATGGCAGCCGTCGGTCGAGATGAGTTTGCTGAGGCGGATGCTGAGCCTGTGTTGAAGCGTCCCCGCAGGGAGTTGGTGGACGACATCGACCCGATCTTGGACGTGACAGTTCAGTGCAGGGATGGATCAGAGGTATCGTGCAAAGTTTTGTCTTGTGCCTCTGAGCGGGCCAGGTTGGCCATCGAGTTGTCGCCAGATTCCTTGGACATCCTGCTCAAGCAGCCTGCAATTACGGACTGCGACTTCGAGCCGCCCATGGTGCAGGAAAAGCACGTCCAGTGGCTCTCATGCAGGCGCGCGCTGAGGACCAAGTATTTCGCTAACGGCAAGTGGAAGCAGAAATCAGTTCAGGTTCCGAAAGTTGGCGACCTCCAATCACACGTGAACAGGATCGCCGCTGAGCTGGAGAAGCACTACTGCGACAACCACGCCGAGCCACACGAGGACACCACCGACGCTGACGAGTGAGTCGTTTTGGCGATGCGAGGCAGAGCAACTTTCGATGCAGAGTGTTAGGGTTTCGGCGCTCTGTGTTTAGCGCCGCGCATGCCAGGGGAATGCGATGCGTATGCGCGTTGCACTTGCAAGTGTGAGTAGCCCGTGTTTTAGATGCTGCTGAGATGATATACTGCACGGGGTTGGCAGTCCATGTCTGTCTGCAGCGGCGCTCGGGACTCGCAGCCTGACGTTGGAGTTTATGCTTGCGCCGTGCGAAACAGCTCAAAGGGTCAGCAAGTCTCCGCTATATTCACATGACATAGGTGCGCCAACATATGCGCATGTATCTATACATGTATCATGAAAACAGCCAGCATCACACAATCACGCACTCACGCGCGCTCAGCATCATCACGTAAATGGCTCAGTCCACGAGGTCGCTCAGTTCGCCGCGTGGCGAAGCTCAGATGCACCAACCCCTCAGGGGAGGTTGGTGCATATGCACCAACCTCTCAGGGCAGTCTGGTGCACTGCACCAGCATCTCCTGGAGGGTTGGTGCATATGCACCAACCTCCCCTGGGGGGTTGGTGCATCTGAGGCTCGCGTGGGGGTCCTTGGACGTTCGAGCCGCTTGGCGCTGATTTGGCCCTCGTCTGGCGGCGTTTGCCGATGACGTCGCGTCGTTTCGTGGACGATCGAGGGCCCCTGGGAGCGGCCCGAGGGTTCGGGGAGGCCGGCCTCACAATCGAGATCGGAGCTGCGCTGCCCGTCGGCACGGGCGCGGCAGGGGGAGCGGGAGGGGGGCTAGGAGGGAAACGGATGGGGACATTTGCTCTCGTGGAGGGTGTGGTTGAGCAATCACAGCCACCTCGGAGCGCGCGTGGAGCCGCTCACGCGCGCGGTATCCCCGCGCTGCCCTCGCCTCTCAGCCCCTCTCTCCATCTGCCCCCTCCGCTTCCAACTGCCCGCCCCCCCATCCCCATAGGCCGTTTTGGCTCAAGCTTTTGCTTTGCTCCTGTCTGCCTGTCTGCTTCGACAAACCTTCTCGCCATGGAGTTCGAAGCCCAGCGCCTCTGCGAGATCGTGCAGCAGCGCCTGTCGTTCGTGGCCGCGCAGGTCGGCGCGGGGATGCCAGAGTCCGTCTTGCTGCAGGCTCAGGCGAACTCGCTCGTGGCAACGTTCTCTGCCTCGCAGGCCGTCACCATGACGGTGGCCACCCAGGTAACAGGCCACATCACTCGCGGCCCTTGGACGGCCGATCAGAAGCTCCAGTTGGCGACGGCCCTCAACGATGCAGCTGCCGCTCGCGAACTTCAGCGGAGGGGGCCTGCGCGGTGCCAGCAGTTATGCCTCGAGGTGCACACCTTCCTGACGCAGTCCGACTGGGCCGCCTTGTGTGACCCCATGCAGTCCGAGCTGGCCAAGGCCAATGTGGTCGGCACGCGCATGTGGAGGTGCGGAATCACTTGCCCCGCTGAGAAGACTCTGATGGCTGCTGGCGCCGTCATCTTGTGTTCCCACTACTCGGACGTCTCAGCGATCAGCGGTGACCATAAGCGCAAGACCTGCGAGAACGTGCAGAGCGTGATCAAGTCCATCGACAAGACCAAGGCCTACCCGCACGCGCACAGACCTCGCTACACCACGCCAGCAGGACTGGATGCTGGCTCCTTCAGGTTCGCGTACCCTGACCCCTCTGACCCGCCAGTTGCTTGCCCAGCCGAGGTCGACGTCACCAAGATCACCATGTGCCACAGGAACACAGCGAACGAGCGCAGGGCAAGCAGCGCCCCACCCACGGTGCCCGCCAGGCCCGCGTTTGCCAGCTCGGGCGATCAGCCGCCAGCAATGCAGTTGGCTCTTCCACGTGCGGATCGGCCTCAGTATCAGTGCCCCTTGCAGCTCCTGGCAAGCCTGGCTACACAGGCGCTCGGCCAAGGTGGTTTCGATGCGCTTCAGCCCTTGGCCAACCAGTTCGGCCTTAACTTTCAGCCGCAGATGTTTCAGCAGCCAGCCGCGCCGCCATACGGCATCGCGCGCCCGCCGTCGGCCGCGGCGGCTGCGGCTGGGGCGGCTGATCTGCCTACCCAGGCGGTCTCGGCAGGGGGGCCCACGGCCCCCCATCACCCGCCCGTGGACCCCGATGATGAGCTCCTCGAGCTGGAGCAGAGCATGGTCGACGCCGCGAAGGCCAAGAAGAAGAGGGACGCAGCCGCGGCCCGTGCGGGCACGGCCAAGGGCAAGGGCAAGGGCAAGGCCAAGGCCAAGGCCAAGGCCAAGGCCAAGGCCAAGGCCAAGCCTGCGGGCAAGGCCAAGGCCAAGGCCGAGGCCGCAGCTGACCCGCAGCCTGCTGCAGGCTCATGGGCACGACGACGGAGGAGGTGGAGGAGGTGGATGAGGAGGAGTAGGAGGAGGGCAAGGGAGGACTCGAGAGGAGGCGGAGGTGAATGGTTGAAATCCATGCCCCATGGGATGCCTCCTCCCGTCTCGCCGTCACCCCGCCTCTCCTTGCTTCCCCCCCGCCACCACCGTGGGCCCGTGCGAGGCAGTGCGAAGAAGGCCAAGCGCACGGTGGACTACTCCCAGTGGTTGAAGCCCCACGACGCCAAGGGTACCACCCGCGGCGCCTACACGAGCAGGGCGTACGACAACGCCAAGCGCTTGGCATCCAGCTACGGCCACAGCGACGACGCGATCGTGAAGATCGCCCGCAAGGCATACTCGGATGCCGCCGACGTTTGGAGCAAAGCGAACAAGGCGGGTGGCAGGAAGTAAGGCCTTGTACAGCAGGCCCTCCTCTCTTGACCCTCGCCATAACGGCGAGACGTGCTTGCCCCTTTGCTCGCGCCTGCGCCGTCTTACTTACACTATGTGGTTCTGTGTGCAGTAGGTGCAGATAGCGAGCATCCGCAGGCATGCTTCAGGCAGCTGCTCGTATGTAAAACACGAGCGGCTCCAGACACGCAGATTGGACCCCAGGCCATCACTGCGCGAGTGCGAATAGAAGCTTCATCGGTACCGTCGCCACCGCCATCATCGCCATCAGCGCTGCTATGCAGCGCCGTGCTATGTCATGCTACATTACATGTACAATGGTCGGCAATGCTACGCTATGCGACTCAGCTCAACGCCATGGTACATGCTATGATATGCTATGCCATGCTATGCGATTCAGCTATGGTCGGCAATGCAATGCTATGCGATACGCGGGGCTGTGCTATGCGACGCTATGCCATTAGGTGCAAGGCTTGCTTTGCACTGCATTGCGCATCGTGGAATTGGCACGGCCATGCATGGCATAGTATTGCCCCTTCCCCTCCTCCTCCCCGCTCACCCGTCCACCTCCCCCTCGTGCCTAACGCCAGGGCAAGTGTTGCGCGGGGCCATTCGGTGCTGACAGGGGGTTCGGAAAAGCCGGCTTTTTTTGATGGTTTTTGCAGGCTCGCATGTTGGGGTGCACCCCCTCCCCCAATCGGTCGGGCTTTTGCGGGGCGCTCGAGGCGTTCCCGAGATCACGACGCATGGCGCGCTACAACGAAGCCGTTTTGGCTCAAGCCGATGACGGAAGTCAAGAGGCGCAGACTTGCTCACCTCGGCCGCGACGCTCACGTGAGCGCCAGCGGGTTGGAACACCTTCTCAGACAGCTTCGGGATGAGGGCGGGGTGATCCCCGCAGCATTCTCATCTTCAAGCCAACGGCGGGCGAGGCAGTCAGTGGCTTTCCAGAGCACCACGTTCGGGAAGTTGATTCAGCAGCGGTCCGTCCCAAGCAAGACGGTCGGCAAGCCCGTCCAATTGTTCTTCCAGCATCCTTCTGCTTTCTTGGAGGCCGCGTGCAAGACTTGCGCGGAGTTTCGGGCCATCCTGACGAGGGTGTTGGACGACTCCAACAACCGTGTATCCATCTGTTTATACACGGACGAGATTACGCCTGGTCAGGCTTTGCAGCCGCACAACACCAGGAAGACACAAGCGGTCTATTGGACCCTGAAAGAGTTCGGGTTCCCCATCTTGAGTTGCGAGCTGGCCTGGATGACCATCTGCGCGCCGAGGACGGACACCGTGGCGGAGCTTCGTGGTGGAATGGCAGAGCTGTTTCGGTATGCGGTCAAGTTTTTCTTCGGGGGGCCGAGCGGCCACGACTTGCGCAACGGCGTCTCCCTGTTCATCGAGGGTGAAAATTCTCTTCGGCTCGTGACGGGATGCATGGGGATGCTCGTCCAGGACGAGCGCGGCCACAAGTTTTCGACGGGGGTCAAAGGATCTGGCGGGATCAAGATCTGTGCCCTTTGCAAAAACATCGCAGCGTTCAAGTGCACGTACCTGCCCGACCCCACTGGCTTCCTCATCCCGTCGACGGAGCTCGACGTTTCGTTGTTCAGGTTGCATTCGGATGAAGGGGTGAAGGCGATCCAGAGGAGATTGCATGACGTGGCGACGAACGGCACGAAGAGCGAGTTGGAATCTTTGGAAACGTTGCTCGGATTTAACTACATACCGACTGGGCTGTTGCAGGATTCCGATATCGATTTCAATTTAACCAGTTGCTGGTGCTATGACTGGATGCATTGCTACTGCATCGACGGTACGCTCGCAAAGGAGGTGTCAGCGTTTGTGGGACGGCTCGGTGACCACGGTTTGGGAGGCGATGTTATCGACAGATATCTTCAAGTATGGCACTGGCCCAACGCGTACGCCCACGCCAAGCCCGTCTGCCGCAAGCACGCTGACCATTCGCCGACTGGCTCGGCGTCCGAGCTGCTGTCCTTCTGCCCCGTGTTGGCGCAGTATGTGGAGGCCGTCGTGATGAGGAAGGGCGTGTGCGTTGCAGAATCGGCCAGCTTTCTTGCCCTGGCTCGCGTGATGGAGTTGTTGACCATTGTGAACAGCGGCGGCGTTAGGGCCGAGGAGCTCGCAAGGGCCATACACGGCCATCTGACGCTGCACCAGGCGGCGTACGGTTTCACTATGTGGAAAGCGAAGGAGCACTACTTGCTACACATACCGTCCATTCTAGATCTCCACGGCATGATCATATCGACCTTCATGCACGAACGCAAGCACCGCGTTCTGAAGAGGGTCATGACACCCAGGCACAGTTTGACTTCTTTCGACCGCTCGGTTCTAGAAGAGGTCACAGTACAGCACCTCTACGATTTAGACCGCCACGCAATCGATCGGCCAACTCTGATAAATTTGAAATTGCCAAGCAGGGGGGCCATGTCTGCGTTTTTGAAAGCTTTTCCTTTTGCACAGGGTTGCCAAGTTCACATGGCGAACTCCGCATACGCCCAGGGTAGAGTAGTACAGTGTAGGGACGTCTGTACTCTGTTGGGGGAGGATGGGCTCGTTTGGTTTGGTAAGGTGCACTTCTTCTGCACCGTCGGCGGATGGCTCGGGTGCTGCGCGTCCCAGTGGCCGATTGTAAATTCGGCGGGCGGGTGCGCGAAGTGCACCGTGGGGGATCACGGAATTTTAGTGCCCCTCCATCACTTACAGGAGCCGTGCGTTTTCAAAGATGCCGCAGTGGGCCAGGTTGCCAGTATAATATTGCCTCCGAAGCTTAAGCATTCGGGGGCTCGTCTTCGCAGCGTGTGAACACTTGATGAAGCGTGTGGGGCGTACACACTTCAGACAGCACTGAAAATCGTTAAGGGCTTGCGCCCGTCCCCCGCCGCCCAGCAAACTCCTGCTCCTCCTCCCCCTCCTCGCCTGCCTCTCCTCCCCCTCGTCTTCCTCGCCTCTCCTCCCTCTCCTCCCTCTCCTCCCCCTTTTGTCTCCCCTCTCTTCCCTCTCATCCCCTTCCTCCTGCTCTTCCTTTCCCCACCTCCTTCATGGGGCCCCGCTGGGACTCTGTTGGTACCCCGTGGGCCTTCTTGGGGCCATCTTGAGGCCGTCTTGGCCCCCCTTTCTGGGACCCCTTGGGATCCCTTCCTGGTCTCGTCAGGGCTGGCGCCCCCCCCGCCACCCCGCACTTTCCTATATCATCGAGGCTCGCGCTTCCCCGCCGAACCCGAGTGTTCTTATACCTGCAGGGCTGACGCCCTGTCCGCTGCCCCGCGTCCCCGCCCTTAGAGAGCGAAGCGTTACGGTGAACACCGAGTGTTCATATCCATGCGTAACCAAATTAGCGCGGCTCGCTAACCACATAGCTTGGTTACTTAACTTGCTTCGTAACTTGATTATAGGTCGGTTCTAACATGGTGCTGCTAACCTCGCTTTCTTAAGTCGGGTAACTGGTTAGTATGCAGCATACAAGTAAGCCAAGCACTAAGTAAGTGCAGTGGCGCGCCCAGTTGGGGTCGGTTTTCAACGTCTAGGGATAGATCCGGGCCGTTTAAGCACCGCACAGTGTCGGAGGTTCGTGCATTGCGAGACGATCCCGACTACGCAAGGCAGTTTTGTGGAGTTCGAAATGATGTGCTCTGCGGCACCCGTCCCTCGCCTGCGACTAGAACCTAATTGCGCGTAGCGCGCTCGTGTTTCTATACGTGTATATATATGTACATACATTTATATTTACATTTATATATATATATATATGTGTGCGTGTACATGTATAGGATTCCCGGGGCGGTCGGTCCCTGCTCAGTTTCTGTTCGCGGATGCCCCCCGCGGCGCGTCTCCGCGCGACCGCCCATGCCGCGGCATCGCGCCCCAGAGACCCAGACCGCGAGGGTGCGGACCGAGACCCCCGACGCCGTGATCGCGTCACGACGTCGACCCCCCAGGGGTCTCGACCCCTTCCCCGGGCGTTCCGTCCCGTGCCGCTTTCGTCGACGGTCCCGAGGGCCGGCGAGGGCCCCCTCCCGGGGGCAGAGAGCAGCGAGGAGCCTCCCGTGGCAACTTCTGTCGCAGCGCGAGGGGGTCTGGGTGCGCCGGTCGCGAGGTGCAGACGGCCGAGGGGAACCTCCCGTTCTGGCAGGTGCAGGCGGCGGGCCCCGCCGCCGTCGTCGTGGGCCAGCTGGCGGGCCCGCCTCCGGGCGGGCTCGCCCCGCAGGGCGGCGGGGGCGGCGTCGGCACGGCCGCCAGCAGCGCCTGCCACACGCCGAAGTGACGCCATGGGCTTCCAGGCCTCCCCTGCAGAGGAGGAATCCTCCTCATTCTCCTCCTCCTCCTCCTCCTCTTCCTCCTCCTCCTCCTTTCCTTCCTTGCCGCTGCCTGCTCGCCCAGTTTCCCCTGCTCCCCCGTTTGGGCACCCTGGGAGGCCCTCTCGTCGCCACTGCTGGGGTCGCCTCGGGGATCTGGTCAGAGCGAAGCCCAGGAGAGGTCCGAGGAGCAGCGGTTTACCCGCCCAGGTGACGCCGGGGTTCCAGGCCTCCCCAGTTCGGCCTGAGCAGGTTCGGGGAAACGTAGGATTTCGAAAGAAAAACAACGCCACCAACATAAGCTGTTTTGTTCATTCGGGCCTGTCCCTCTACATGGGGGAATATTCAAACATAGTTGAAACGTAGGCAGGGGGCGATGTAAGTTGCTTTGACCCTTTTCAGTTTGGCAGTCAAAGTCCGCCTGTGGGGGGACATGCCCGACCTAAACCTTGTGGCGCTCCGCGCGGACTTCTTGGCTCCGCGCGGGGCCCCCCCCAGGCGGCGCCGCCCCGTCGGCGCGCTCTCCAGGGGCGCCGGGCAGGGGGGTCGGCGCGGAGCCGAGGAATCCTCGCGGAGCGCCAGAAGTTTAGGTCGGGCATTTCCCCCTACAGGCGGACTTTGACTGCCAAATTGAAAAGAGTCAAAACAAATTACATCGCCCCCTGACTATGCTTTAACTATGTTTGAATATTCCCCCCGTAGAGGGACAGGCCCGAATTAACAAAACAGTTTATGTTAGTGGCGTTGTTTTTCCTTCGAAATCCTCGTGGAGCGCCATAAGTGTATGTTTACGGCGTGGTTTCTCTTTCTATCCAGGCCTCCCCAATTCGATCTGAGCAGGCTCGGGGAAGCGCAGGGCTCGAGTCTGCCAGACCTCGGGTTTGCCGACGCGGCCTGGCGAGCGCGTCCTGGACTTTAAAAAGGTCTGGTCTTCGGGGGATGTCTGCAGCGGGAGCTCGCTTCAAATTTTTCATTGCTTCTCGTCATTTTCATGATGGTCCCGTCAGGCCAACCAGACTTCCCGGAACCCGAATTTTACATCTCTCCTACACTGGGGTCTGAGTAGAGGGGGGTCGGCGGATCGCGCCGCATTGCGGAAGCATCGGGGACGCATTGCCAACGTCTTTGATGTATCGCTGATGCGTCGGCGATGCATCGACGATGCTGTGCGACCCTCCGCCCGCATCTACAGTCAACCCGCATAGTAAGGATGAGCAACTTTTCCAAGGTTGCCCTTGCATCCTTGCCCCTTCGGCCCATCCTTGGCCGCTTTCGCTAGCCGCGCCTCGCTCGCACAGAGTCGGCATGGCCCTCCAAGGCCCTAGCATCCTTATCGCGCGTTCTTATGGTACGCGTCGACTGTACTTCGACCCCTATCTGGGAGGCCTCTAAACAGGCTCCACGGTAACGAGTGCCCCCTGCCGTCAACCAGGTCGGATGTGACGTTTGGGCGGTGGCCTCGTGGACAGCTAAGTCTGCCACCGGGGACTTTTTTTAACAGGCGCCCACGTGCACCACCCTGCGCCTGTGAGCGTAATTGCGGCTGCGCGTGGCGTGCACGCTGCTCTGGATGATGGGCGTTTTCTCCACCACCACCATAAGTTGGAGGGGGGGAGGAGGAAGAGGAGGAGGAGGAGGACGAGGAGGAGGAGGAGGAGGAAAGGGAGGAAAAGGAGGAGGAGGAGGTGGTGGAGGGGGACCCCTTCCCCTCCAACTTATGGTGGTGGTGGTGGAAAACAGGCCCATCATTGGATGCAGAGGAATTTGCAGCACCCTTTCCGTGCTTTCGCGACGCCCTGAGGTCTGGGCATGCGCGCGATCGCGCGAGAAGGCTGGGGGCCCGCGCACCGAACACGGCGCAGTGCCGGCTGCCCGGGCCCCCCCGCCTCCCTGTCCTCGTCCGCCTCCCCCTCCCAGACATGGTCGCGTCGAAAAATATAACCAGGACGCGGGGCGGGGCTATCTTCGGCCCCAGGGGGTCCCTCGCCGGTGCCTCGGGAGCGTCGAAACGCGACTCGGGCCAAGAAGCCGGTCCCGGGGAAGGGGTCGCGGGACTCCCAGGGGCGCCGTTCTGGAAAGTTTGGGTTTGCTCCTCGCTCCGCGCTCTCTGCCTCTGGCCCCACCGCGCGTGCCTCGCTTCTCGCGTCGGGGCGAGAAACGCACCGTCTTCTCCCGGCAGGGAGGCGGGGCGTGCCGCCGTCCGCCGGTTGCGTTTCTTTTTGATGATGATCGGTGGCCCACGGCATCATCTCCCATGTGTCAAAACTTTGGTGGCCTGGGGCGTGCAGAGTGTTGCTAGCGGTTGCGAGTGCACCGCGGCGCCGATGCGTTTCCGCGACGCACTCGGCTCTGACGCGCTGCCGCGCCGCTGCGACGGCCGCCTGACTCGCGGGCACCGTCTCGGCGAATTGTGTGCGAAGACACGTTGGCATTGTGCGAAGACGCCCACGGCGAATCAACGCCGCACCCTGCCCTCTCGAAGCGCCCATGCGGCCAAAAGTTGGGCAGAAGCCTCGGTTAGCTGTTGGGCTTTCTGCTCCCCCAGCCGTCTGAACCCTTTTGGGGAATACTTGGGTGAGGACGACGAAGGAGGAAGGAGAGAGAGAGAGAGAGGAAAAGGAGGACGACGGAGGAGGAGAGAGAGGAATATGACCAGAGGAAGCCCAAGTCGCATCAACGATGTTGCAATACGCCCTCCCTCCAAGTGCCCTCTGCAAAGGTCCCTAGGAGAAATTGGCTTCATTGCGGGAAGTGCCGTATTGGAAGACAACCGCCTGAGAATCTTCAACCGTGCCGAAACACAGTTTTTGAAATATCAATGTGATTGTTGCGCCCCGTCAATCCTAATTCGTGCCAGGACACCATCCGGACATTTCAACACGGGGAATCAACGTAATTGTTCCGCCGTGACAATTATGAAACACGTCAGAGCAATTGGCAACTATTCCTGGAACTTCAACAATCGAAGTCTTTGAACACTGTACGTTTAAGATGGATGTGCGCGACGCTGATACGAGAGCCACAATTCGGATAATACTTGCCTTCAACCTAGAAGCCGTTGTACAATTTCAAGGCGCACTTTCGCGTCCCTGATGCGAGAGCCACATCTCGAAAACGACCCGCCCTTCATCCTTGAAGCTGCTGCGGTTTCTGAAGACCCATGTGCGCGGCGCGAAGGCGAGAGCCACATTGTGAAAACGAACCACCCTCCATCCTTGAAGCTGTTGTGAACTTTTAAGGCGAATGCGCGCGGCGCTTAAGCAATAACCGCATATCGAAAAAGGACCGCCTGAGGCTTAGAGACCGTTGCGCATTTCAAGTTTCAGGACCACACCGGGTGAGGAAGTCGCAGGTGAAACGCACCGCTCGTCTTGCTGACTCATCCGTAGGTGCGACATGGATCAGGAGCGAAAGAAGACATGAATCCACGCTGGTTTCGAGAGCACGCATTGCACAAATGTTCGTATAACGCGGCCGGTCTCGCGAATCGAGGGGCCGTGTTCATGTACACAGCTGGGCGCGTACGTCCTTTGTGGGCTCCCTAATGGAGGAGTGATGTTTTAAGGAAATGCGGCATGGAGGAGTCCGTTGGAACGAGAAGGGATGGAGGCTGCCTGGGGCCCCCTTGGGGCCTCCCGGGGGCTTCCCGCGGGCCTCTTTGGGTGGCCTCGTGGGGGTTCCTTGGGGCTTCCTGTGGCCTCCCTCCCTCCCTCCCTCCCTCCTCCTCCTCCTTCTCGTCCTCCTCCTCCTCCTCCTCCTCCCTCCTCCTCCTCCTCCTCCTCCTCCTCCTCCTCCTCCTCCTCCTCCTCCTCCTCCTCCTCCTCCTCCTCCTCCTCCTCCCCGTTTTGGAGCCCTATTTGGCCGTCTTGCGGGCCTCTTGGGGGTCTCTCGTGCCAGCTTGGGGCGGTGTTGGGGACCTATGGAGTCGTCTTGGAGCGTCAGAAGCCCGACAACGCGAGAACGCTAAAAGGAACAAACGCACAACGCATGATAAATCAGTGATAGTGGCATCCTGGGGGTCCTCTAGGAGCCCTTTAGGGCGTCTTGGGGGATTCCTGGGCCGTCTGGAGGGGATCTTCGGTTCTCTTGACGCCGCTTTGGCCGTCCTTGAGGCATTTTAGGACCGCCTTTGACGCTTTTTGGGTCATCTCGGGTTGTCTCTGCCGTCTTAGAGGCGTCTTTGAAGCTGTCTTGGGTCTTAGAGGCGTCTTGGGAGCCATCTTGGGCTGTCTTTGCCGTTTTGAAGGCGATTGGTCCACTTAGTAGCGGATATTCAACGGTTTCCGGCGGATTTCGCCCAGCCTCTTCTTGGAATACTGCAGACGCTCATACAGCCACGTAGCATCTAGCATGGCGTGCACCCTTGTGGCAAGCCAGCCGGGGGCGGCGGGTCAAGTTGCCTTCGGTCTATCCAGCCGCCGCGCTTGAGCTGTGGGTCAGAAGCCCGTTGGATGGTTCGGCGGCCCCTTGGAGGGCTCCTGGTGGCCGCTCGGGGGCCTCTCGGGTTCCTCTTGGGGGCCGCCTGGGTCCTCGGGGCCGATTGGGGCCTCTGGGCGCCGCTTGGGAGCCTGTGGAGGGCCTGCCGGCGGTCTCGGGGGTCATCCTGGGGCGGAAGGCTCGAAGTCGCAGCTCGCGGCCCCCCTCTCGGGTCCATCCTGGGGCCCTCGTGGGCCGTCTTTGGGGCCTCTTGGGTCGCTTTCGGGCCCTCGTGATTAGTTTTAGAGGCCCCTCTGGGGCCTCTGGCACCGTCTTGGGGCGAGATTGAGTCTCCGGGGCCGTCTTGGGGTGTTGGAGGACCGAAACGGCGGGTCGGAAACCAATTGTAAGTCGGGCGTGTCCCCTTACAGGAGGAATACTTCAAAATCGTAAAAAATAGTTATGGGGCGATTTTCGAGTGTTCTTCCATCATGTTTGGGCATTTGGGGTGTCTCTTGGATTTGTTGTCCCAAATCCCATGTAGGAGGATATGCCCGACCTGAAACTACTTTTTGAAGACGCCACAAGCAAGTTCTGTTGGTTCGCCTCGCCTCTTGTAGACCTTGCGGGGTGTCCTCCTCGGACCTGAATGGCACATCTGGGGGCTTCGTACAGTCGGGGCCCTGAAGAAGGAACCCTTTTCGTTGGGGAGGGGCTCCGTATTCCTTGATTGCTTCACAGTTTGCCTTGGGTTGTCCTTTGGGTTTTGATGGGAAATCGGAGTTTAAACGTATGGAAAATAGGGGCCTCGTTCCTTGTTTAGGGTTCCTTAGGTCAACGCCTCGACTGTACTGAGGCCATCTTGGGCTGTATCGGGGGCGTTTTGGGGGCGCTCCTGGCCCGCCTGGGGCCCCGCGGCAGCGGCCAACGTCGCGAGGGGCACCTCGTGCGGCACGCGGGCTCGCGCGACAGGCCCCGAGAAATCCTTGAATTGGGGTGCCGACTCTAAAGCGAGCTGAGGGACGAAAGGAGTGGAAGCGAGCGCGCGCCCGCGGCCGCGTCGGCTCAAGCGGCCGGCCGCCCAGATTTGATTGTGCCTCACCGCGAGGCACACAATCGCTATCGAGACCAACAGGATTTTCCTATTGCTTGAGATGGCATCTCCTCTCATACTGGGACTATCGTTATTACGGTACAGCAGAGTGGGAGCTCGGCTCCGCCTGAGGCGAAGCTGTTGGCTGGGCCTTCCAGCCCCCTTCAAACTTGGCGTGCCTTGTGAACAAGTTGCACTATCGTTTTCTCGTCGCGTTCGGCGCCTCAGCAGTCTCGGCAGCTTTCCGGCCCCAGGTGCCTTGCGCGCGCCCGCTTTTTCCACGGAGGTGACCTGCGAATGCGGCGGACGCAGGAGTTCATCGTCCACTTCCGTGCCGTCGACCTCATCCTCTTCACCCCGCACGGGCTCGGGTTCGGTCGGGGTTCTGCTTGCGCTCCGTCTGTGTTTAGCAGGCGGTGGGGCCGACCTTTCGTTCTAGGCGGCGGTTGTTCGGGCAGGGGGGTTGGGCTCGTGGCGCTCTGCCCATCGCGGTTTCGGGCTCTGCCTTCCCCGTCTGCTGCTCCTGTCGCGGCACCGGCGGATTTGAAGGGGTCGGTCTGCGCCCTGCAAGCGACGCCGGTGCGGCCCCAGTTCTTGCCCGCTCCCCCAATCGCTGCCGCTTAAGCACCGCCGTCGTTCACCATTCAGCGGGTTGGGGTTCAGGGTCGCCGTTGGCCTCGCAGCCGCGTGGCCGGGCCACGCTCGCCAGGCTGGCGATCGCGTGCTCTTTTCTTTTGTTCGCACCTGGCCGACGTCGCGGTCGGCGCCGCCCTGGCCGCTACGCCAGGGGCCGTTGTGGCGGATGTGCTCCCGCTCGAGCTTCGGCGCGCAGTCGCGCTCGCCGGCGCGGCGCGCTGGGTCGCTTCCAGGCGTGGACTACGGCCCCCAGGCTGCGACTGCCTGGAGTCTGGCGCTCGTGCGCCGCCGTCGCCTGGGCCGCGCGCGCCCGCCACGCCATCTGAGGTTCTGGCCCCTTCCGCCCGCACGGGGCGGGGACCTATATGTACGTTTTGGGGGCTCGCGCTGCCCTCGCGGCACCGGGTCCGCCCCCGCGCCCGGGGGGGCCGCCAGCCATTGGCGCCGCCCGCGCGAGGTTGGGTGGTCTCGCGCGGTCGCCCCGCGCGAGGGGTCTTCCGCGCCTCAGCCGCCCTCGCCGAGTTGCGAAGTGGTTTGGGCGACGTCCTCTGGCGCCACTGCAGCCTCAGGAGTGGCCCGCGTTGCTGTCGTCAGCGGGTCTCGCCGTTGCGTGACAACTTCAGCTGTTGAGGCAGCTGCGCGGCATGCTGCGAGCGGCGTTGCGCGCCCGAGTTGTCGCGAGTTGCTGCCGTCGCTCGGGGCGCGCGGGGCCCCTTCCCCCTGCGCCCCCCCCCCCCTCTTTAATAGCGGACACCACTTGAAGGCGTTCTGCTGCTGGCGCGGGGCCTTCTGCGAGCGGCGCGGTTTCCTCGAGCCCTCGCAGCGCGCCGCGGTCGCCCAGGGTGCGCGGGGCCCCTTCCGCTCCTTTGCCCGGTTCGGCAGCGGCGCTGGAGGGCGCCGCTGGAAGGGCCGCGGCAGCAAACGCAGGGCAACCTGCGAGCGGCGCGGAAATCCCCCCGCGCCTTGGCACGACGCCGCTTCGGCGCAGGGTTGGTCTGGCGACCTGGGCGGGCCGTTCCCGCCGACCTGTCCCGCGCACAGCGTCGACGCGCCAGGCGCAGACCGCGCGGCGCGGCTGGGCATGCGGCCGGCGGCCGTGCCATCGGCTAGCGGCTATAGCCCTTCGCCATCTGCAGCTGCCCTCGCCGCTGGCCCGCCTCGCGCCCATTCTCCATTTCTCCGCGAGGCTCGGGGCGCGCCCGCCGCGGGGGGCCGCCTCCAACCGCGCAGTCTCAGGCTGGCGCCGGGGGCCTGGCCGTTGCCGCCGCAGCGCCGCCGGGCCCCCCGCGCCGTTGGCGTGGAGCTTAGCGGCCCGCGTCGCGGCATCGGCGGCGTCGCGGGCACACGCATTTTCAGGGCACCCCAGCCGCTGCATGCGGTGCGATGTCGCATCCACGCGTGCCGGCGCCCGCCGCCAGGATTTTGCAGATGCGGCCCCCGCCCGCAAATCGTGCCGAACCCTGTCGTCGTGCGCGAGTTCAACCTCCGCCTTCGCTCTCCTCGAGCGTCGGCCTCGTTCCCTCGTTGCGTCGCGCGCGGGGTCGCGAGCCACCCGAGCGGCGCTCGGCACCCCGCGGCGCAGCGGCCCCTGTGCGCCTGCGAGTTCTCGCCGCCTGTCGGCGCGCAGCTGCGCGAAGCTGGGCCATTGCTGATCGTCATGGTTCGATCCAGCGGCGTCGCCTTCCGTTAAAGTCTCGCGCCCAAGAACCGTCGGTCCATGCCGACGCAGCGCGCTCGCTGCCGAGACGAAACCACTGCCAGGCTCTTGAAGAATGTGTGTTTCGGCATGTGCGCCCCGCTGGTCCGCTTGCGCTTTGCGGGCGAGCGGCTTCCGTGGTCCGTCGTGCCTCTTGGTTTCGGCGCCGGGCGTTTCGCTCGCCATGGTGGGCCCGAGGTTGAAAGTGATGCCTGTGCGCCTGCAGAAGCCAAGGGCGCCCGATTTCTATGCTCAGTTGAAAAACGCTGCGCGTCTTCTGGCGAGAGGGGGCGCCCATCGCTGCTCGCTCTCGCTGCCTACGAGCTGCCGCCGGCTTGTCAGGCCTGTATGCCCACAGTGCATTGCATCATCACTAACTTTGCATGTTTGCCAGTGGTCGCGTCCGCCTCTTCGCCGCCTGCCTGGATGGCGACACAGATGCGTGCTCCGCGCAGCTTGAGGCCGCGCCCCGAATGGTTGTCTCATCGCAAGGGCTGGGAGCATGGGCACGGTTGCTTCGTTGATCTCGTCGTCGACCAGCCAGGTTCGCCGCCCTGAGAGCGGCGCCGCTCGGCCCGCGCGCTTTCGGCGGGCCCGCGCTCCTTGCGGACCCCCTCGCGCGAGCACTCCGCGGCCGCCGCCCGGAGACTGCTCGCTTGCGCTGATGCGGGAGGATTGTTCAACATTGTGGCGCTCTACGCAGTGCCCCGCGTGCAATCTGCCAGACGCACCTGTCATAATTTCCCGCGCATCTTTTGAGCGTCCGACGCTGGTCCATGGGCGGAGTAGAAGTTTCGCATACTGCTCATGGCAGTGTCGACCGTGGCAATGCTATTCACGCGAGTACGATTAAGCTTGCAATGGTGCTGACGTAAATATAGTTTGGTCTGACGTGCGGTTGTTATTATACATTGATGCCGGGCGCGTGTAGGCGTATTCGTTCTGCCATCCCGAAGGCAGGTGACCGTTATTGACGATCCGCCCGACCCGCCTGGTCACCCAGAATAGATGACGAGCACACAATGGGATTAGCCTGAACACGCCGAGTTGTCAATGGTGAAGACCCGCGCGAATTTTTCGGACCCGGAGCCTCATGACGAATTATTGGGGCCACTGTTTGGTTTCACTTGGGGTACTTGTTGGGTGTTCTTGCAACCGCTGCGAGTGCCGTGTGCTCAGTTTTGAAATACACTGACCAAGACAGGCGGTGGCATGAATGAGCTCCGCCCCGTCGGAGCCCGAAACATCGCTTCCCTAGGCCCCCTCTACCTTGGGAAACCATGTGTTGAAGGATTTGGGTCTTTAAGGGTGTCCCTGGGACGTGGGGCTTTTTGGGGAAAAGCTGAAGGCAATGCTGAGCCCCACGTGCGCCACATTTCGCCATCGCGGGTGTCAGTTTGGGAGGCTCGGGGTCATATTGGAAGCAATGTGACCACAGCCTCGAAAGATAAACCTTCGAAGCGCCAACAATTTCAAACATCTGTTTATTGGTCCCCCCGAAGAAGAAACTACACACAACTCTGTAAGCGAAGGGGGGATATGAACCCGAACCGTCAATGATTTGAGCCATTTTGGGATGTTCTCGGGTCGTTGTTGGGAGCCGTTGTGCCGTCTTGTCGCCGTTCATGGGTCCCCTTTGGGGTTCTCAGGGATGATCTTGGAGCCATCTGGCGGCCTCAGAAGCTCATCGTAACCCCCTTTCGGCACACAGTGGCCTTTCCCCATGAATCCTCTCCCTTCGTCCGCGTTCGCATCGTCCCTCCTTTTGTCCCCCGCCGTTCCTCCGCTTTTCCCTACCCTCAACCAGCTCTTCGAAGTCCCTCCTCAATGTTCTGCCCCCCCCCCCGCCCTCCCTCCACATTGCCTCGCTTTTCTCCCCCATCCCCCCCTTTAAATTCCCGTCTCCACGCGCTTCGATTGTGGTTCTGTCGCACATGTGGCTATTTCGGTCAAGACCAGCTCAGAGGTCTAGCAAAGCCATGCGTCGCGACCATAGTCACGACGCGTAGCGTCACTTTGGCGTCGAGCCATCGAAGACGCGCCGCGAGCATCCAGATAGAGTTTCTCGCGGTGAGTTTCCCAACGCCTGAGCTCAGCCTTAAGTCACTCTCGTGATCGCGGAGATCCTGGAAACCCCTCCTCGCCTGCCGGCGCGAGGGCCTGGCTCGCAGCCCCCGCGACCTCCTGCCCCAGGTGTCGAGCTCCGCGTCCCCTCGCCGCGCGCTGGCCGCCGCCCCGGAGCTCCCCCATCCCCCGCGGGCCTCTCCGGGACTGCGCCCCGCGCCGCCTGACGCAGCCTGGCGCCCTCGGCCTCCGCGGGCCCTGGAAACGACAGGGCCGCTTTTGTTCTAGACCCGTTTCGTTTTGCCGTTTTTTTTTTGCCGGCTCCGGCGCCGTTTTTGTTTACCCGTTCCGTCGCCGTTTTTTTGGACCGGATCTGGCTCCGGTTCGGATCCTGGAGCCGTTTTTGTTGCCGTTTCCGGTCGCCGTGTTTTTACCGTTTCCATGTTCAAGGGGCATTTTTTGGGAAACGGTGGAAAAAAACGGTCCTGCCGTTTCTCGGGCCCACAGAGCCCTCGGCCCCTCGGCGGCCCCCTCCGCAGCCCACGCCTCCCGGGTGGGGCCCCCGCGCGGATTGCTCGGCGGATCGCGTGCGGCTCCGTGCGGAGCCCGATCTGCTTCACGACGACGTCGCCGATGCATCACCGATGCATTTCCATGATTTGTTTTACACCTTTACAACACTCATCCTCGCGAAGCGGATAGGGCGTCCGCGAGGTCGCTGTGCAGCCAATTGCAAGTAGCTTTGCAACATCGGGAAGCCCGTGTTTGCCTTGGACGTGGGACACGCGTTCCTCCGCGTTCGCATCCAGGGTTCGGGTGTCGCCGCGCGTCGAAAAGGTTTCGTTGTGGAAGGCCCGTGCCCTTACTTCTTCTTCCTATTTATTTTCTCCCGATTGGCGTCGTCCAGTAGCGCTCTGCGTTGGCGCATCTGCGCTGGTGCTCCAGCAGAGGATGCGTCGCCGCGCTTCCCGCTAACGGGAGGCCGCGCAGTCCCCGCGCCGCGGCGGTCAACTGCGTCGCGCGCCCCCTGCCGGGGGTTCGCCGGGGGGGCACTGCGCGTTATTGGCAACTTCGCAATCCACCAGGGACAATCGAAATCCCTTCCAGCGGTTTCAACCGCACGTCGTCTGACTATCAAGGAAGGCCTCGCGGGAGCGCGACATCTTGTCGGCATGGCTATTATCATTTATCGCGGATCGTGCCCTTTCCCGATCCGCGAACGTCGGCCACGCTGGGTGCCTTGCTTGCTCTGCATGCGCGCGAAGGCGTTCACTTTTGCGCGCGGCGCGCCGTGCGCGCGTGCTGCGTGTCTCTGAACGCGCGTGCGCTGCGCGCGCTGTGCCGCGCGTGGCGCCGCGCGCGCAGCGATCGCGTAGACCGTGCCCATGGCGCGTGCCGCGCACGAGTGCCGTGCGCGATGTGCCCCGCGTGCCCTGCCGTGCCGCGCGCCACGTACCGTGCCCCGGCGTTTGGCGCGAGCGTTTCTGCATCGTGCCGCGTCTGCTTCTGGCGCCGGACCGCGAGCGCCATGTCTCGCCCGCCATGGCGCCTGTGGCGCAGCGCCAATTTCTGCGTCACTCCTCGTCCCCCTCCTTCCCTTTTCCTCCCCTCTCCCCTCTCCCATCTACATGCAGGGGGTCCCTGAGAAGGAAGGCAGGAGGGGGAAGATGCAACGGGAGGGGAAAGGAGGGAGGAGGGTGAGAAGGAGGAGGGGGAGACGGAGCGGCGGAGGGAGGAGAACGAGGGGGGACGGATATGAGATAATAGGAGATAGCGGTAACGGAGGCAGGATCGACGCACGAACCCCCCTTCAGAGATTTCCTGGAAGGCGCGTGCAGAGGTCCTGTTCCGTGAGTGGGCCTGGAGAAGGCTGGTGTCGGTGCATAGGTGGCCTCCGAGGTATTCGTTCCCATGGGTTGACAAGTCCTCGGAAGTCTTTGGGGCGTGCCTGGAGCTGCCGTTTGTTGATTTTGTGTTTATGTGTGATCTCCATACAGTGTTCCGCCCTCTATGGTTTCAAATTATGTTGTTTCTTAGCCTACATATGAAGGAACGGTTCGGTGACCTCGCGGAGGCCGCCTCGAAAGACAAGGGTGACGCTCTCCGCTTCCACTGGGTCCTGCTGGAGGACGAGAAGAACACGCCTGTCCAGGAGATGCTGCTGTGCCAGCGGGTGGAGAGTATCAAAAACCAGTTCCCAGGAACACAGGGCCTCGGAGTGAGCAGCGACAAGGGCTGCGCTGGCGCGTGGGCGTTGCAGTCCACGCGAGTCTTCCCTGGGGAAATCGCTGTGCAAGCCGCGCCGCAGGCCGCGGGGCCGCCCGCCGTGCCCGTGCCTTCCAGGCGGCCGCCGGCCAGCCAGCAGCCAGGAACCTGCCCATAGGGCCAGGGTTCAATGCAGGGAACACTGTAATGTAAAATTAGGTGGAAGCGCCCTCGCCGCCTTTGTCTTTCGAGCCGGCTTTCGCGAGGTCACCGAGCCGTTTCTCCATCTGTCAGCTAAGAAACAACAGAATTTGAGACAATAGAGGGTGGAGTTTTGGATGAAGAGCGCATGTATGCACAAAGTCAACAATTGGCAACTCTGGGCACGCGGGAGCGCGACATCTTGTCGGCATGGCTATTATCATTTATCGCGGATCGTGCCCTTTCCCGATCCGCGAACGTCGGCCACGCTGGGTGCCTTGCTTGCTCTGCATGCGCGCGAAGGCGTTCACTTTTGCGCGCGGCGCGCTGTGCGCGCGTGCTGCGTGTCTCTGAACGCGCGTGCGCTGCGCGCGCTGTGCCGCGCGTGGCGCCGCGCGCGCAGCGATCGCGTAGACCGTGCCCATGGCGCGTGCCGCGCACGAGTGCCGTGCGCGATGTGCCCCGCGTGCCCTGCCGTGCCGCGCGCCACGTGCCGTGCCCCGGCGTTTGGCGCGAGCGTTTCTGCATCGTGCCGCGTCTGCTTCTGGCGCCGGACCGCGAGCGCCATGTCTCGCCCGCCATGGCGCCTGTGGCGCAGCGCCAATTTCTGCGTCACTCCTCGTCCCCCTCCTTCCCTTTTCCTCCCTTCTCCCCTCTCCCATCTACATGCAGGGGGCCCCTGAGAAGGAAGGCAGGAGGGGGAAGATGCAACGGGAGGGGAAAGGAGGGAGGAGGGTGAGAAGGAGGAGGGGGAGACGGAGCGGCGGAGGGAGGAGAACGAGGGGGGACGGATACGATATAATAGGAGATAACGGTAACGGAGGCAGGATCGACGCACGAACCCCCCTTCAGAGATTTCCTGGAAGGCGCGTGCAGAGGTCCTGTTCCGTGAGTGGGCCTGGAGAAGGCTGGTGTCGGTGCATAGGTGGCCTCCGAGGTATTCGTTCCCATGGGTTGACAAGTCCTCGGAAGTCTCTTGGGGCGTGCCTGGAGCTGCCGTTTGTTGATTTTGTGTTTATGTGTGATCTCCATACAGTGTTCCGCCCTCTATGGTTTCAAATTATGTTGTTTCTTAGCCTACATATGAAGGAACGGTTCGGTGACCTCGCGGAGGCCGCCTCGAAAGACAAGGGTGACGCTCTCCGCTTCCACTGGGTCCTGCTGGAGGACGAGAAGAGCACGCCTGTCCAGGAGATGCTGCTGTGCCAGCGGGTGGAGAGTATCAAAAACCAGTTCCCAGGAACACAAGGCCTCGGAGTGAGCAGCGACAAGGGCTGCGCTGGCGCGTGGGCTTTGCAATCCACGCAAGTCTTTTCCAGGAAGTTTGCCGTACAATGGGCCTGCCCATAGGAGCCTCGCCCAATGGGCCGCGCGCGGGCGAGCACTGTAATGTAAAATGTCGTCGCCGCGGCCAGGCCGCGGCGACGACATTTTACATTACAGTGCTCCCTCCATTGAACCCTGGCCCTATGGGCGGGCTCCTGGCTGCCGGCTGGCCGGCGGCCGCCTGGAAGGCACGAGTGCTCGAGGACGAGTGCTTCAGGCCGCCCTTGAGGCCAGGCCGCCAGTCCGAGGCAGTGCGGGAGCTGAAGCTGAATCAGGTCATCGGGTACGGCGAGGCGTCCTGGTACAGTCCTGGCGCGTCCAGGGCAATGACGCCGATTGCGGAGATGCTTGCGCTGCGGGATGTGACGGCTGCAAAGGATCTGAGCTTGTGCCAGAAGCTTTGGATGGGAAGGCTGGTGTCGACTCGCATGTTGTTCAGGAAGAAGGAGACCCAGGCGTGGTACATCGGCGTTGGCGACATCGTCTCGACGCTGGCTGTGGGATGGCCAGCCGTGCGAGTCCACCCATCTGGCGTTTACGCTCCACAGCAAGGGGGCGTGAAGCCTGGTCTGTTTGCAGTGTTTGACCTCTCCAAGTGGGAGGCCTGCTCGATCGAGATCTGCAGCCCGTTGCACAACGCCATCGTGGCCGAGGGTGGGAAGGACGGCAAGGAGGTTTCGCTCCAGCGATCGTCGCACTACGGTGACATGGGTGTTCTGGCCAGGACGTCAGGGCCAATTGCGCCTCTCCTGAACGTCGCAGCGAGGCAGGCGTTCGGTCGGCTCCCGCTCTCGTTCCTGAAAGTGCTCTCGGAGGAGTTGGGCGTTGGGGGCGGCGTGACTCTGGTAGAAGTGCTGAGGGGACTTATCAAGCACATATTCCCTGAAATTACTGACGACGACCTCCTGGCTATCTTGCGCCAGCGGGAGTACAACTACGAGGAAGTGGACGACATGGCGGACGTGATGGACGACGAGATCATCGTGGAGTCGTTCGACACGAAGGACCGAGCTCGCTCATTCGGGGGGCGGCGCGGGGGTTGGACGGGGATGGGGGCTCGAACGATTTACCCTTGATGGGTGAGTCGTTCGGGCCTCTATCTCGGCCTCCTCAGCCTCCGCCCCCCCACTTCCTGCCGGGCTCTCCCCCCCTTCAGACTGAAGGGGTGGCAGGTTGGCGTTTTCGGGTTGCCTCTCTGGCAGGACCAGGTGACCTTGAAGAAGGAGCTCGAGACTTTGAAAATGTCCAACGATGAGGTTAGGGAGTACAAGTCGGCCGTGCGCGACTTGCACCACGCCCTGCTAGGGGACAAGAAGATTGGCGATCTGAAAGCAGCTGCGAGGCGGAGGATGCGGGACCTGAAGTACCCCAAGAAGATCTTCAAGACGCCGATCGGCCACGACGACCTACCGCAGGCGCAGGCCAAGCTTCTCCTGCCGCCAGGGGCCACGGTGTGGCGAGGGAACCAGGTCGGCAGCTGGCAGGTCCACGTCAAGCCCCACCCTCGGCACAGCGAGAGGTGGGCCAAGCACGGCAACAACAGCTACAACGCGATGCTGGCAGCTGTGCGTTTCGCGTGGTCGCAGTGGCTTGGCGACCACATGCTGGACTCCAAGGACTGCCCCATCGATGGGGTGTTCTAGGATCCTTGGTTGACAGTCCTGGGGAGGGACTTGGCGCCCTGAGCTGGCGCTCAGCGAGGCCACGTTTGCAGGCCTTGGCCCACTATCCAAGCTGGGGTTAGGGAGAAGGACAGGGGATAGTAAGGAGGATCTGGGGCGCTGCAATGGTCCTTGTAATGATAATGGAAACCATGGCGATGGTGATGCCCATGACGATGGTGACGGCGATGGTCATGAGTAGATAGAGGAAGAGAAAGAAGGGGAGGGCAAGAAGCGGAGGAGTAGAAGGAGGGGGAGGAGGACGAAGCGGGGGAGTGGGGAAGGGCGGCTGGGAAGGTAGGGGGGAGGAGGGAGGTGGACAGGGGGTGGACGGAGGTGGAAGGGAGGTAGGAGGGAGGTCGACGGGAAGCGGGTGGAAGAGCAAGACGCGAGGAGGATATTGATCAGAAGTGGGAGGCGACATTCGAAAACGATTTGAGGAACCATGGCGGGGGATGGGAGGAGGGCGGCGACGAGAAGAATAAGGAGGTGGAGGAGCTTGATCAGTGCTGCGCTCGTTTGCGCGCCCTCTCCATGCGCGCGCGTGGGGCCGAGCAGGGGCGACCCCCCGTCGTGCCATTTGAGGTCGCCTCCTGCGGGTTCGGAGGCGGCCTTTGCCAGTCGGCGCCGTTGCGGTGGCGTTGCGCTGGAGGCCGCGGCGAGGGGCATCCGCCCGCCTCAGGGATCGAGGTAGCGAGGTCGAGAGTTCCGCGGGGAGGGCAAAAACACATCAAATCTTGGATGGCTGCCGCCTTTTCCGCCTGCCTTGGCGCTTCCACCTCCTCCGCCTCCTCCCCCTCCTCCTCCTCTTCCTCCTCCTCCTGCTCCTCCTGCTGCGGCTCCTCCTCCTCCTCATCCTCCTCTTCCTCCTCCTCCTCCCCCTCCTCCCCCCCCGCCTTAAAATTGGGATCTTCGGCCCTCCTGTAGCGCGCCGAACGAACGGCAGATTGCAATTTTAAGGCGGGACACCTCCTCCTCTTCCTCCTCCTCCTTGTCCTCCTCGTCCTCCTCCTCGTCCTCCTCCTCCTCCTCCTTCTCTACTCCTCCTCTCCTCCTCCCCCTCCTCCTCCTCCTCCTCCTCCGCTTTTGCTGGGCGGTTCTCGGTGTCGTTATTCGCCTGCGGTCCCTCCTCGCCCCCCGTCTTTTTGCCAGCTTCAGGACCCCCCGCCCCCGCCCAGCGTAGCCCGCCCTTCGTTGGGCGCGGGGCGCGGCTTCTGCCGCGCGCGGACCGCTCCGTTTCGGCGCGGGCAGCGCCGCGACTGATGGGACCTCCTCCGAGGAGGGCAGGTTGTGATGGGTATGGGTCGTTCGTTAGTCCTCCTCCTCCTCCTCCTCCTCCTCCTCCTCCTCCTCCCCTCCTCCCCCCCCTCCTCCTCCTCCTTCCTCCTCCTCCTCTCCTCCTCCTCCTCCTCCTCCTCCTCCTCCCCCTCCTCCTCCAGTTTCCCCTTTTCCTCCTCCTCCTCCTCGCGTCCCATGGAGGAGCACAAAAATCCTCCTCCTTCTCCTCCAGTTTCCCCTTCTCCTCCTCCTCCTCATCCAGTTTCCCGTCCTCCTCTTCCTCCTCCACCTCCTCCTCCTCCTCCTCCTCCTCCCCCTCCTCCTCCAGTTTCCCCTTTTCCTCCTCCTCCTCCTCGCGCCCCATGGAGGAACACAAAAAATCCTCCTCCTTCTCCTCCAGTTTCCCCTCTCTCCTCCTCCTCCTCATCCAGCTTCCCGTCCTCCTCCTCCTCCTCCTCCACCTCCTCCTCCTCCTCCCCCTCGTCCCCCTCCTCCTCCTGCTCCTACGCTTCTTCCCCCCCCCACCCCCCGGATTAACGATTGGCACAAACGCTAGTACATCACTACACCAAAAAAGGGGTGACATTTGCAGTCTGGGTGTGGGGCGGGAGGGGTATACCGTAATATTATGTTCGAGAGTGGGGTATATGGTATGCAGCAGTGTATGTTGTGCTGTCTTGTTGTGCAATATGTGATTGCAATATTTGACGGGAAATTTATATGGTGCAAACTGTGTCAGGCAATTTGGATGGTGTATTCTAGTAGCGGGTGGAATTTGCAGAGTGCAACGTGTGATGTGAATTGCTATGGTGCAGCCGACGTGGTACATTTTGCGTGGTGCCATCTATGTTGTCCAATCTACGTCGCACGTGGTGCAACTTTATTGGTGCAGTTTGTTCAAGGAGAATTGGGGTTGTCAACTGCATTGCTCCACCCACCCACCCGCAATTTGGTTTGCGAAATCCACGTGGCGGCGGTTGCTTCAACGAGAAGTGCTAGGTGGTGGCTGGTGCATCTCTGTGGCCGCGCTGGCCCGCGCATGCTCGCGCGCACGGCGGCCAGCGAATCTGGCGCGACTGACGCGGCCGAGGGGGGGATGACCGCTGGGCACGCCCACCGCGTCTTGCAGTCCACGTTGACGCGCGGGCACTGCAGCGGGAGTCCGTGATTTGGGTTGGTGCGGTACCGTGGGGACGTCGACTACGGTAAGCACGAAATGATAGTACCGAAGTTGGTGACGATGATGACGATGACGGTGGCAACGCGAATTATGGCGCCGATGTTGTTCACGCCGATGGCAATGATGGCGTCCTCGCGACGGCGATGACGGTTGCGATGTTAATTTCGGCATGCGCGCGGCCGACTCGTGCGAGTGGCCCGCATGGTGTTACTTGACAGGGATCGTGCCCCCCCCCCCCCCCCGCACACGCGCGCAGGGGCGGTCGAACGAGTTCGACATGCGCGCGCGCGAGAAGCCCATTTGGCAGAATTGGATGCCTAGATGACGAACTGATGGTTAGCGCGCGTGTACGTTTGCTTGCAAGCGGATGTTGCACAACCGTATATCATATGTGATATACCCACCACTTTCCCTTTTTATTTTCATTTTTGTGCATATACATACACGTATACATAATCACATGTGTCACGTACTCTCTTTTGCGAAATCCATACGGAACCGAAGGATCTGAAGGATTCCGACATGCGCGTGCGACGACGCGCGCGCGAAAATTCCGTCACAGTTTTTGACAGGGATTGTGAGAATACTTGTGTTTAATAAACGAGCGCGTGCGCATAGTGTTTGTTGCAAATGATGGCAGGGGGTGTCGATACCCGATTGGCTGGGGTGGTACGGGCTCAATTTTTGAAAGAGTTATGGGGCAAATTCGCATTCAAGTTGCAATGCCAGGAGGTGGGCGGATAATCCCAGGGGGGTGGTGGATCGGAGATTTTTTTTTTTATAAAAAAAAAAGAACATGTGTTGTGCAATTTTTGTGGTGCGATGTACGATGTACAACCTAAACGGCGACGGGCCGGCGACAGGGTGGCGACGTCCACAACATAGCCGCCAGACCGCCAGTCAGGCCCAGACGACTGGCGGCGACGGGGCGGCGACGGCGGCGACATGGCATCCAGGCCAACGCGCAGGCCCAGACGACTGGCGGCGGCGACTGAGCGGCGATGGCGGCGACATAGCCGCCGGACCGCCGCGTATGCCCAGGTCTTCAGAAATCAATCAAGAGCCCCTAAGTGCAAGCACTCTTTGGGGATCGTCGGAAATGGAAGGGAAGAGGCAAATCCATCAAATATTTCAAAATGGGGGAAATCATATCGTTTGTGTTGATGTGTTTGTTTGCCGATGGGCCCCTTTGAACCCGAAGGGGCCCGAGGACACTCCGCTGAGCGCCTCGCGGCACGGTGTCCGACCTTCGTCAGGCCTTCCTCTCCACATTTCACCCGTCTTGAGTTCGTTCGAGCCGCGGGCAATGGGTGCAGCCCCGTCATTAAGACAAAGTTTCAAAGGCCCGCGCGGAAGTCTGGGATCGGCGCTTGAGCCCCCTGGCGGCGTCTCCAGCGCAGCCCCTGGCGCGCTCCGCGAAGGGGCAAGGGCCGATCCAAAAAGTCCGCGCGGGCCTCCGAATCATCATGTTAAGTAATGCGCGATGCCTCCACTAAATGCGTTTGAAGTTGGCATGCAGACCGTAACTTCTCTTGGATTGCCGAAGCACAAGTTCAGTATGCATGCTAAGTGAACCGCAAAGCAACATCCTCCCCCCTTTCATCATGGCGCTGGCCGTTGCAGCGCTCAACCTGCCGAGGCGAGAATTCGTTTGTGTATGCTCGGAAACGTGGGGGCGACAGTAGCAGTCAGGGTCCGACTGGGCAGGGCTCGATCACCATGCGGAGCGATATACAGAGAAAGCTATCCACATCTTGTTAGATCCAGCTTTAGGAGCCCATGCTGACCAGATCGTGAGCGGTCTGTGCAGCAACGGTGCCCACGACGAGAACATGAATGTGCATCTGGTCAGCGACTGTTTGATGATTTCGCTTGCACGTATCTCCTTGCACAGTTTCATCAAGACGCGTTGGCGTCGATTGCGTAGCCGTTTTGGCTCAAGCTCTTCGTGACCACTAAACTCTTTGCGCCTGTTCTCGCCCCCGGGCCCCCCGTGGACATCGGCAGCCGATGGCCGCCGTGGCGCAGCCTTTCGAGCAGCAGGCGATGTCGCAGACGCCTCAGGGGCCCGGGTGGATGCCGCAGACCGCCGATCAGAACGGCAAGGCCGTCGGTGCGCGGGTGCCCCCTTCCTTCTGTGCAAAAGTGTGCTACCCACCGTGCGCCATGTCCGGGTACGAGCACGGCGACCCCACCCTGGGCATCTTTGAAGGCAAGGCCCTTTGCGCGCTCATCCTGGAGCTCCTCTGCTGCATGGGCTGCGTCGTGAGCCTTTGCTTCTGGCAGCCCGACCCCGAAAACATTAAGGGGGATGGCACGCAGCGCACCGTGGAGCAGAAGTGCCTCGCCGGCTTCTGCGTCGGCTTCGTGGCCATCTCGTTCTGGGAGAACGGCGATTTCTGCTGCGGACCGGACGGCGAGTGCACCTGGTGCACCGAGGAGTCGGTGAAGGGCTGCCTCTTCCACTTCATCCCTGGCCTGGTCTCGCTCCCGCCCTTGGACTGCTGCTACGTGATGTGCTGCTGGGAGCCCAACGGCCGCTTCTTCCGGCGCTCCCTCGGCAACCACGGCGGGGGCGCCGCCGTGGTGGGCGCCCCGGTGCCCGGCGGGCGCAGAGCACAGCCGCATCCGCGGCCTCGTGGTCCGGGCCTTGGGGCCGCCCCCCCCCCCCGCGAATGCGGGGTGTCTCATGGAGTACACGCCGGTCGTTGAGAGTAGGTATTTGTGGATTCCCAGATCCCAATCTGCTTCGAGCGCCTTCCTACTTCAAGAGTCGGCATGCTTCTGCTGTGCTTGGTTCTTCTCTGGGAGGACCTGGACCCAATCTGCTACATCCGCCTGCCTACTTCATGTTTCGACCTACTTCTTCCGACCGACGTGTAATGGCGAAGGGCCCTGGCTTGTCGATAGGCCCACCAAAACATGTTATGATAATGTTTGGGTTCTGCACGACATTGTCTTAGAACACTTCTGGCTGGGGCTGTCGGGCTGTCTTGTCTCAACACATCGGGTTTATGCTCTGAGGTCATCGTTCTTGTCCCTAGAACATGTTTAGGTTCTACGAATATTCCGTGGTAGGTTATTACATTACATATATATATATACATATATATATATATATATATATATATATATGTGTATATAGGCTTGTGTGTGTGAATATGAATATGAATAGCCCCCCCCGGCCTGGGCTGGCCCAGCCCGCAACAACTCTAATATGCTCGCTGATACCCCCGTTTCGCTCTCCAGGGGCGGCCCGGAGAGGCCGAGATGGTGCCAAAACGAGCCAAGAGGGTTCCAAGAGGCCCCCAAGACGGCGCAAGAAGGCCTCGAGTTGCCCAATACGGCCCCAAAAGGCCCCAAGACGCTCCAAGAAAACTCCCAGAGCACTCCCAAGAGGGCCTCAAGAGGCCAAGATCATTCAATTCCGATGGGGAACTTACACGTTTAGCATGTGCGCCTTGGCAGCTTCCACGGCCCTGCGAAGATGGTCCAAGAGGCTCCCAAGACTCCCCCAAGACGGCCCTGGAGGATCCCATGAGGCCCCCAAGACGGCTCAAGGGGCGCCTAGGCGGTCCAAGAGGCGACTAAGACGGCTGCAGTAGGGGAACTCCGACTCGAGGATTGTAGCCTTCCAAGAGGGGAATTCCGACTCGAGGATTGTAGCCGTCCGCCCAACGCACCTCCCAGAAGGCCCCAAGAGGCCCCAAGAGGTCCCCAAGAGACCCCCGGGGGTCGAGGTCCGAGCGAGACCGAGGGGTTCCCTGCCAGCGGAGCGGGCGAGAGACAGAGAGAAACAGAGACACCCCCACCCCGACGGCCTCCAAGAGGTTTCCCAAAGGGATCCGGAAAGGTCTTCCTGCGCGTCGAGGTCCGAGCGAGACCGGGACTGCACCGGGACTTATCCTCTCACATTGTCACGCGGACGGCAGAAAGCCCAGCTTGACAGAACCATCCTTCCCGGCTCCATTCCCCCCATTTTTCCCTCCTTCCTCCTCCTCCCTCCTCCTCCTCCTCCTCCTCCTCCTCCTCCTCCTCCTCCTCCTCCTCCTCCTCCTCCTCCTCCTCCTCCTCTTCCTTTACAATTACACAATGTGAAAATACTCTCCCACTTCCCCTGATGGCGTCCCGAAGATATCCGAACCCCCCCCGCGTAGCGTTTTTCACACACAGGATTCCCGGGAAACGGGTTTTCGCTTGTGTTTTTTTCAAAATGCTGCTCTCGCCGAGGCGCCGGCCTCATTTTCGGGCCCCGCTCGTTCCGAATCGTGCTCCTGCTGCAGCGCTGGCCTCATTTCCGTGCTTCCGCTCGTTCCGAATCGTGCTCCCGCTGCAGCGCTGGCCTCATTTCCGCGCTTCCGCCCGTTTCGACTCGTGCTCCCACTGCAGCGCTGGCGTCATTTCCCGTGCCATGCCACAGCACACGCGCACACACGCACACACACACACACACACACACACACACCACCACCACCACCACCACCACCACCACCATCACCACCACCACCACCACCACCACCACCACCACCACCACCACCACCACCACGAGCACCACCAGCACCAACAGCAGCAGCAGCAGCACCACCACCACCACCACCACCACCACCACCACAACCACGCACCCACGCACGCACGCACGCACACACGCGCACCACCACCCACTAGTCCGTGGATAGAGAAAATCAGCGCCATGGTAAGGGATGGGAGCGAGGGGTAGGACGTCAGATATGACGCGCGCGCACCTAGCTTGTCGTCCCCCCCTCTCCCTCCCCCTCCCCCTCCTCTTCCTCCTCCCCCTCCCCCTCCTCCTCCTCCTCCTCCTCCTCCTCCTCCTCCTCCTCCTCCTCCTCATCCTCCAACAACACCACCACCACCACCACCACCACCACCACCACAACCACGCACCCACGCACGCACGCACGCACACACGCGCACCACCCACTAGTCCGTGGATAGAGAAAATCAGCGCCCCCCGTCAGGACACTGTGTCGTGGTCGGGCCGCCGCTGGCGTTGCGAGGCATGCGGATGCAAGAAGAACCTCGAGGGCTGGATCGCTTGCAAGCACTGCGGCGAGATGCGTGCAGGACCCCCCAATCTCGTCGGGGGCTGGCCGAGGTCGGGAACCCACTGGCCTGCCCTCAAGCCTGCGCCTGTTCCTGCTCTTGGGGGCCCTTGCGGTGCTGGCGGGCATCCAGCTGGCTCTTCCTCGGCCAAGCTGTCCGAGACCGAGCTGCGGACGCTCATCGGCCTGTGCGAGAAGTCTGGCGACGGCGAGGCGGCCACCCGTCACAAGACGGCGCTCGACAAGCTGCTCCGCACCACCACTCCCGCTCCCGTCCAGCAGCGCGCAGCCAAGGCCCACAGCAGTGTGCAGTACTGGGAGCGCAAGCTGTCCACCGAGCTTGACAAGCTCACCAAGCTTGAGAAGCAGGTGGAGGAGCAGAAGGCTTCGACGGCGGCGGCTCAGCAGTCCTTGCAGGCTGCCGACGACAACTACAAGGACCTGGTCCGCGAGCTGGCTGGGAACGTGGTCGATCCCACCCCCGCTGAGCCTCTCGGGCGCACCAAGGTGGATGTGTCCGAGCTCATGCAGGGCTCCTGCAACGTGCTGGACATGGTCTCGTTGGACTCGATCTTTCTCTTCGACGAGGGCGAGTACGAGGTCTCCGACGACGACAAGGAGCAGATGGCAGCTCGACGTGCAGCTCTCAACGAACAGTTCCGCGAGGCGTGCAACTCCCTCTTCAAGGGGGCGCTGGAGAAGGCCCAGTCTGCTCGTGACGAGCAAGCAAAGCATGTTCAGCGTCTTGGCAAGAAGAGGAAGGGCGAGGACGGCGCGGCAGTCTCTGGTGGCGGCGCTGGACCAGGCCAGGCAGCTGCGGCCAACGGCGCGGGGTCAGGCCCCGTCGGCCGCGCTGCTGCCAGCACTGCGGCGGGCCCGTCCGAAGGCGAGGCGGCCAAGCAGCCTGGCGAAGCTGGGGATGCACCTCCTGACGTTCGTGCACGTGCTGAAGCAGCCCTGGCCCCCGCTAAGTGCCATTTGCCCCCTCCCGCGCGACTCCACTGTGAGCGCGGGCAGGGGGGGCCATCACTGCATCTCTTTCCAACCTCCTTTCTGTGCTGTTTATAATCGAGCTGAGCTTGAGGATCGCCTTGCTCAGTCCATTCGTTCTCTTGATAAATATATAGCCGTGCTGTTGTGTTCCGCCAACAGTACCCGAGGCGTCTGCAAACAGGGGGACTTTTGCAAAAAACGAGCTGGTGGTCAGCCCAACCTTGCGTTTTCCCCTGTCGGCCCGCAGGCTCCTCTTCCCTCAGGTTCGGTTTCTCGGCCTGAAAGTTTTGAAGTTTTTAGGGCCCCCCCCAGCCCCTGGGGGGGGATGCCATAAACCTGAAGATAGTCACTTGCAATTGCACGGCCTGGAGTTCTGCTAAGGATTGGATCTTGCAGACGGCGGCGCACGTGGTGTTGCTCCAGGAGCACCACTTGCTCGCGCACCAGATCCCAGATGCTCAGCGCTGGGCCCTTAATCACGGTTGGAAATCGATCTTCGGGAGTGCTAAGGCTTCGTCAGACTCAGGCACTTCAGGAGGTGTGGCTATTCTAGCTCGTTCAGGTTTGGGCCTCCATTGGCCCCCAGGGGGTTATGTGGTGGAAGACTATCGTGCCGTTGCTGGGGTTGTTCATGTTGGGGACATTCCACCCATCCTGTGCATCTCCTGCTACCTGTCGCGCTGCGAGGGTTTGTCCGACAGGAATTTGGCCCTGCTGTCGAAGATCGGTTCGATTGCCAGCAGCAGTCTCAACAGTTTTGTGATCGGAGGCGATTTCAATATGGAGCCTTCGTTGCTTGACGACTCCAACTTCGTTCAACTATTAGAGGGCCAGGTGATCACGGCCGGTTTGTCCACTTGTCTTAGCTCAGCTGGTGGGAAGGTCTACGATTTTTTCGTGGTCTCTGGGGGCTTATCTAAAGGTGTCAGGGATACGTGGGTCGACAGGTATGCTCCGACATCCCCTCACTCGCCTGCGGGGGTCGATTTCCATGCCAGGTTAGCCGATCTTCGAGTCTTACAATTTAGGAAGCCTCCTCCTTTGCCTGTTGAAGTTCCTGTCGGGCCTGGACCTGCTCCTCAGGACTGGGATGCCACACTGGTTTTTGCTAATGGAGTGCTTGACTGTGCCCGTCGGGGGTCTCTGGACGCTCACTATGGGCTCACCGACTTGTATAAGCGATGGGCCAACCTTGCTGAAGCTGAGCTTGCCGACCAACTCCAGTTTAAGCTCCCTTTAACCGGGTGTCGAGGCGAGATCCCCAAGGTTTGGTGGGTTCCTGTCTTGGGTCGTGACCAGCGTCCTGCTCGGCATCCTGAACTTTTCGTGTGTAGATGGCTCTCGCAGAGTTTCAGGAATTGGACTACTTCTTGGAGGACCTTGCATGGTAAATGTTCGGGCGGGATCCCTATCGAGAGTGCCAAGAAGGTTCTGGAGTCCCCCTCGCCGTTCATTCAGAAGCATATGGGGTCTGGCGCTATCTTCGAGGCCCACCGTAGAGTCTTGGGTTTCATTGGGCAGGACGAGGTCACCTTGGAGGCCATAGGTAGCGTGTCCATCGAGTTAGCCGACTTGCTGGACTCGGCCGCCAAGGCGGCTCGAGCTGCAGGAGAGCGGTCGTGGAAGGAGTGGCTTCTAAGGGACATCGACCAGGGTGGTGGCCGCAATGCCCATACCTGGACGCGTCCTGTAGAGGCTTGGGTTCCCTCCACGACCCTCAGTGCTGCGGGCCAGGTGGTTTCTGATCCTCGTTCCCTTCTGCGCGCTGAAGGGGAACGCTTCCAGAAGCTGTGGCTGGCCGAAACCGAATTGTTCGATTTTTTGGACCCCAAGCCTTATCGACCCTTGGAACACCTTCCTCTGGTGCCACCTGAGTGCTTGAGAGAGAAGAGCAGGGGGTACGCCAAGCGGTCAGCTGTGTCTGTTGATGGCTTTCACCTTCGGCATTACGCGCTGCTGTGCGACAAGGCTCTGCAAGTTGTCCCGTTGCTTTTCGCCATCATGGAGACGATGGCCGTCTTGCCTGAGCAGTTGCGTTTAGTCATGCTGGCTATGCTGGCCACGCCGTCGGGCGGCCTCCGCCCCATTGGCATCTTCACCTCGCCCTACAGACTCTAGGGGAAGTGCAGGAGGAGGGAGGCGTTGAAGTGGGAGGAGGCTAACCAGCATGCCATGTTTGCTGCCCATGGTTTCAAGTCGGCCTCGGATGTGGTCTGGCGGCAGACTGCCAAGAGTGAAGCGGCTGTCCAGCAAGGCAGGTGCTCGGCGTCTCTCCTCTGGGGCATGTATAAGTTCTATGAAACCATGGACCTTGAGGACCTCGCGACTAGATGCGATGAGTCGGATTTCCCGCAGGTGGTTTCCAGGCTTTGTATTACGGCCTATCGGGCCCCCAGGTACATTAACATCAGTGGTTTCATCCAGGGGCCGTTCCTGGCGATTCGTGGCGTCATTGCGGGATGCAGCATTGCTACTAGTTTCGTCAGGGTCTATTACATGAAAGCCTTTGTTAATGTCAAGCTGCATCCATCGTCCAGCCTGGACCTTTACATAGATGACCTGGGTCTGTCTGCTCAGGGTAGTTTTCATGAAGTTTATTCGGCCATCACCGTCGGGGCTGTTGGCTTGTTCAAGGCTGTGGAGGCCGATATCAAGTGCCAGGTCGCTCCTGACAAGGCGAGCCTCGTATGCAGTCAGCGGCGTCTTGGGGAAAAGCTTCTGGCCTTCTTGGGTGTCTGGGCTGGCCCTGGGGGGGCCTCTTCGGCTGTCAACCTGGGGACTGACGATACCGCTGGGCTGCCTAGGAGGGTCAAGGGCCGTTGTAGGAAAGCGAAGCAGCGCCGCTCCACTTTCGACAAGCGTGTCAGCAGGATCAACAAACAACGTCAGGTCCTGGGCCGTTCCGCTAAGAAGATTTTTACCAGTGGGGCTTTGGCGGGGATCAATTTCGGCTGCGAGATCCACGGGGTCAGCGACGCCGAGCTTGCCCACATCCGCCGCCAAGCTGGCAAGTGTCTCAGGCCGTCTTGTGGCGGCCGCAGCCTCTCTTCAGCTCTGGTTTGTGAGGACGACCCCACTTACTACGGGATGGTCGCACCTATCGTTCGGTGGGGGAAGGAGGTATGGGCGGCCCAGTACCATCAATACTTGGAGGGTATGTCTCATAAGGAGCTCAGGAGGTGCTGGTCGTCAGTTTTCGAGGGTAAGCTGCAGCCCAAGACGTGGCGATATGTCGCTGGCCCGCTCTCTGCCCTCTTCTTGTCAGTCAAGCGCATCGGTTGGTCCATGCCCAACTACGCCACTCTCGCCATGCATGACGGCACCTCTGTCTCTCTCACCTTTGTCAGCCCAACCCTCTTGAAGGACATCCTCAGGCGGGCAGTGGTGAGGGGTCTTGAAATGCATGTGGGTAGTAGCTTGAATGTTGGGTGGGATCGGGCTTGTTTCGACATTTGCAAGAGCCAGATGCGATCGAAGAAATTTACTGCACTGGAGAAGGGTTCGATCAGGAACCTTTGCTGCGGTGGGGCCTGGACTGCCGACAGAGCCGCAGAGGTGGGCTACCAGCTCAGTGACGTGCAGTTGCTCTGCCCTCTGTGTCGTGCTCATCCAGACTCTGTGCACCACAGGCTTTACGTATGCCCCACAGTGTCCGAGACCCGCAGCGAGCTTATCCCTCCAGAGATCCTAGAAGTTGCCCTGGGTCCGTTGTCGGATGGGGATCGCATCCTGTTCGATCGGGGGGTCTTCGAGCATCCCGAATCGTTCTGGCCAAAGGCCCTTAGCTCGGGGGGTGGGGCCATTCTGCCAGCTGCTGAGGAAGAGGACTTCTCGGAGGCGCTCGCTAATGGGGACTTGCAGGGCAGCATCTATGTTGACGGGAGTTGTTTCTGGCATCCCATCTCGGAACTTTCAAGGGCGGGCTGGGGGGTTTGCATGGTCTCCCCCCAGGGCTCCCTCTCGTGCGCCTTGCATGGTCCTGTACACCACCCGATCAGCCAGACAGCACCAGCTGGGGAGTATTGTGCCCTTGCCATGGCTGCTCTCCATATTGTTGCTAATTCCGAAGTTTTTTTTCCGACTGCCTTGCGGTAGTTAATCATTTCCGCCTGCCCCCTAGCGAGCGTTTGTCGTTTAGGAGGCGATATGCTGGCCAGTTTCTGTATATCAACAATGCCCCTTTCGTCCAGTCCGTGGTGAAAGTGAAGGCCCACCAGGATGTGGACGAGGTCGGCATATCTGATGTTGAGAGAATCCGTAGAGTAGGTAACGATTTTGCCGACAAAGCTGCGCAGCGCGGCGCCCGCTCTCACCCCCAGCCGTCGCCCGAGGAAGAAGAGCGGGTGTACCGCGCCGTCAAAATCAGTAAAGTCGTTTGCCGTCTCGCTGCCAAGTTGCTGCCGATGTGGCCACGCTTGAATCTCGAGGACGCTCCACTGGTCACCCCTTGTCGCACCACCTGTGGTCCCGTGGAGCCCTCGGTCCTGCATCAGTGGCAGTGGCAGCACTCTGTGTGGAGATGCAGTGTGTGCAGGGTAGGTTCTCGTTCTTGCGCCATGCCGCCTGGCGGATCGTGCATCGGCAGAGCCAGTGCTGATCTGGACATCGCTGATTCTTTTTCACAGCGTTGTGGTCCTGCCGTGTACGGATGGTTCCGATTTCTTTTTCTGCCCCAAATGCGGGGGCTTTATGCACCAGGCTGTTTTTGCCAAGACTGCTTTGTCCAAGGAGTGCCCCAATGTGCTGCGCGGCCACGGCCGCACTAATTTTAACAAAGTCATGCGCGGTCGCCACCCAAGGAAGAGCCTGGGGGTAGGCCGACCTGAAGAGCTGCCTGCAGGGGCGATTCCCGCCCTTGCGCCTCCCTCCTCCTCAACGCCCGTCCCCAACTTTTGATTCGGATTGTTCGAAATCTATGGTCTCAGAGCGCCTTCCCGCGTAGGGTCGTACTGTTTTTGGTTTTGTCCACTCGTCCCCTGCATGGCCAGGGGTCGAGGAGCCGTCCAGCCTGCTTTTGGTGCCGAGGCTCGGCCCAATATGGTTGCTCGTCGCACCGCCAATAGCGCGGAGTCAGAGCAACAGGCTGCGATTTCTCCCTCGGCTCCCTCCAACGAGAGTGGGGCGAGGGGCCGCCGCTGTTTCCACGGCACTGCGGGACTGGCAGCCGTCTAGGCGTGAGTCCCCCCGCAGTTGCCGTGACGTCAGCGGCGGGGCAGGGCTGGTGGCGAAAGTGGCAGTCGGCGCCACCCAGCCCTGCCCCCACCTCTGGGGGGAGGCGCCGTCCCCCCAGGGAGTATGTCTTGGCAGTTGTGGATGTCAAAAAATCCTCCTCCTCCTCCTCCTCCTCCTCCTCCTCCTCCTCCTCCTCCTCCTTCTCCTCGTCGTTCTCCATCTCCTCCCCCTCCTCCTCCTCCTCCTCCTCCTCCTCCTCCTCCTCCTCCTCCTCCTCCTCCTCCTCCTCCTCCTCCTTCTCTTCCTCCTCATGCCTCCTCCTGACGCCTCCTCCTCCGTCGGTGGTGCGCCTGCCATCTGTGGCCGCCGCCGCGCCATCCGGGGGACCCTCGGCGGGCCCCGGGACCGTCACACAAAGTGCCCCGGATGCCTGGGCCATTTCGACGTCCTCCACAACTTGGCTGCTATTTGGAGGAGGAGGAGGAGGAGGAGGAGGAGGAGGAAGAGGAGGAGGAAGAGGAGGAAGAGGAGGAGGAGGAGGAGGAGGAGGAGGAGGAGGATGGCTTCTCGGTGGTGTCTGAAGGAGCTCTCGGAGAGTCATGTTCCACAGGTACCCCCTCGTGGCCCCTGCAAAGGACCTCAGGGAGGGCAGAGGGATGGCACCCATCCCCACAGTGAAGAGGGGTTTTGGAAGAGGGAACATAACCTCGTTAGAACTCGTCGTCCAACCCTCGACCTCCTTCCTCTCCCTCTCCTCTTCCCTCCTCCTGCTCCTCTGCATGACTTGTCCTCCTGGGAGCCCATTGGGGAGGCCTGACGGAGGCTCCTTTGGGTCGTCTTGGAGCCCTCTTGAGCCGGCTGCGATCTGTCTATGACCGTCGAGGCGGCATCTGGGGCCACCTTTTCGGCCCGCGTAGGCTCCCTGCGCCGCAGTGGAAGCCGTGGAGACCCTGGGAGAGCCCAGGAGAGTGCCCCATGCAGCCCAGGAAAGTGCCCCATCCAGCCGCTCGCTTCCCCTCCCCTCAGGGGGAGCCGTAGCCGGATTGTCTCGAGTATTGTTTTCTTCTTCTGGGCGGGTCAGGGGGCTTAGTAACTGGATCCCCTGGATCTAAACGTTGTATATGTATATTATAAGCAGATTATAAGTACACTAACCAGCGTATATCGTACCTACATGTTGTATAACTAGTTGTGAAGTCCCTCTGGTAGTTAGGCCACATAGGCTATGCAGCTTAGGCGGGTTGGGGGCTTTGTATCCTACTTAGCGTATTCTCATGTTGGACATAGGAGTGATTAGCGATGTTGGATCGAAGAGGATGTAAGTAGGGCGTATCCAACTTACTAAGTTGAGTTACTAAGTTGGTTAAGGCTGGTTGGGTGGTTGGCTGGAGTGCGTTTCCTGAAAGTATGGTTCCCGATCGGCGTCGGAGGAGACCGCACTTTTTCTTGCAGTGGCGCGAGCGTCGCCGTTGGCTTTCGTGGATTATCGATTTGGTGATGCGAAATGTTGATTCCCAGATTTGCAATTCAGAGCGCGTCGCCCCCGCCGTATTTCTCAAACCATATAGGGTGGATGCTGTAGGAGGGGGTGCATGGTGGCCCTTACGAGCGCCCTCGGAGTCGTGCCCCAACGGGTGTTCAGACATACAATAACAACAACAACAACTTGAATAACCCAATGGCTCCCCTGTTCAGAGGCGTTGTGGCTCGAGCATTTTGCTTGAGGCAGTTTTTTTTCGGTCAGTGCCGACAGGCCCTCTGTGAGCAAGCATGCCGATGCATCAGAGCTTGCAGGCCGTGCTGACGGATATGCACGCGGCGCTCGCGGAGGTGTGCGCGAGGTACCAGAACTCTGACAACGCGGAGGCACCTCAGCAGAAGGCCGCCGCCGACCAGATGATCCAATTATTATTGGACAAACAATTGGCTTACCGTTTGAAGGCCGAGCCAGACGAAGTCGGAGTTCACCCTGATAATCGGTATGGGGTTGGAGTGGAGTGGTATGAGGTCCACACGTTGGCGGGCATCATCATTCGTGGAGGGTGGAGTTGGTCTGAGGTGAAGGACCCCATCGCGATTGAGATCGCGCAAGGTGCGGCTGGCGACGAACAGCTCCGCTTCAACGAGGGGCTCGCCGCCAGCAGCGAGGGCTACTTGGCCAAGGTCTCGGCCGTCGTGAAGATACTGAGCATCGCGTGCAGCCACACCAACCAGGTGCTCCGCTGCATCAAGCACAAGACGAAGTCCCACGAGATGGAGTTCACCAACGACGACCAGCACCTCAGCCAGGACAAAGTGTTCGATTGCTGCAGCAGCATCAGGGCCCCAGTGGCAGAGGGATTGACTTGGATTGTGATCCGCGCCGAAGTAGTGGAGCTTGTACCTGACATGCCGAGTTTTCTGTCGGAGTCACACAACATAGGACATGGCGCCAGTCGTCTTCAAAGCAAGCTGCAGACCTTGCTGCAGGTGCACGCGAAGGGGAAGCGGAACAAGCAGATCCACGGCGATCCGGAGTGGAATTTCGTGACAAGGGACATTGAGCGCACGAGGCCGTTCTTGCAAGGGCAGGTGCAGTTCATGACGGAGTACGTCCAGAACTACAGCGGCGGCGACCCGCCCACGTTTTTGACCGAGCTGAAGCACTACGCCAAGACCTTGGACACGGTTCGGGACGTCGGCAGCGTGACGTTCCACGTGCTTGGGGCCGCCAAGCTCACACAGGTTCCCGAGCCCATCACCAACATGATGAAGGCATCGTTGTGCGCGCCAGATAGCTTCGTGAGGCCTGACGGTGTTCGCTTGTTTACGAGCGCGGACGTCATGGCCGTGGAGTCGGGGAAGCTTCGTGAGTCCGCCTTCGAGTCTGTGAACATGCACCGCCTTGCCGTCCAGTACCTCTCGGACTGCGGCTTAACCAATGCCCACCTCGCGGCCAAGCTCATCGGGGACTTCGACGTGAAGATGACCATGAAGGTATTCGGGAAGCAGAAAAAGGGGCGGAATATCTACGGCAGCCTCGAGGAGATCGGGCGGGACTTCGTCAAGGACGTCGTGGCCAAGTGGCCGCGTGCGAGGTCGACCCCAGCACCGTGGGGCGTCGCGGCGGCAGAGGCGCAGGAGGAGCCTACGGCAGCGCCCTCCGACTTCGTCCAGTACGACGTCGGCAACGGCGCCGCGCCCATCTTGCGCTCGAACGTCTTGGAGGCCAAGGGTTTCGAGGTCGACGCCGTGGTCAAGTGCGTCCGCGGCCGTCACGAGGGCGAGTGGGTGATCAAGGAGATCGGCGAGAAGGTCTGCGCGCCCTTCTTCCCTCCGCCACGCCGTCGTCGTCGCCGTCGCCGTCGACGCCGCCGCCGCCGTCGTCGTCGTCGTCGCCGCTGGCTTTTTAAACAAGTGTTTTCCGTCGTCGGCGTCGCCCCCGCCGTCGTCGTCGTCGTCGTCGCTGTCCTCGTCGTCTGAGGGAATGTCTGCCCTCCCCGCGGGGGCAGAAAATCCCTCGCCCTCCGCCGCCCCTCAGGTCAAGCTGGCCCCTCGGGGGCCCGTCGCGACAGCTGGCCCCGCCAAGAAGCGCGCGAAGGCCATGGAGTTCGCCGTCAGCATCGGCCAGCTCGTCGACGACTTCGAGTTGGTCAAGGCCATGGACACGACTACCATCAACGTGAGCGGCGATGCAGCGCTCGACCTGCTGAACATGGAGAACGCCCTCGAGAATAGGCGCGCCTGGTTCAGGGTCGCACTGAACTGCGCCTACAGGGAGAGGATCAGCAGCGTCAACGTGGCCATCGAGTTCAGCAAGAGCTCAAAGGTTTGCAAGGTCCTGACCAAATACCAGAAGGGCGAGCTTGTCCTCATCCCGCTTACGCCATCAATCTCGATTGGGCCGAGGCCGACGCCGAACGCGATCGTGGTGGACGACTCGATGCCAGACCACAAGAGCATTATGTACCTGATGCCCAAGATCATCCTGCCCGACAGCGACGCCTGCAAGGACGGGTGGCCTTTCATCGTTCCATTTTGGAACGTCCCGACGTGCGTGGATACAGCCCTCGTGAACATGGCGCCATCTTCTATCAAGGTGCCTGTCAAAGTGCGCAGCTGCGCCTTGAACTTCGGTAAGTCAGACTGCAAGACGATTACGATCCCCACGCTCGTGAACACGAAGGCGCTGAAGGAGGGCTCCGAGCTGTTCCAGAAGGCGCCTGCGCAAGCCGCCCTCAAGGGGCAGGCGCGCAAGTGATTTGCTATCGTTTCTTGCCGCGAGGTCCCTGCGCCCCGCGAGCCGTGCGATCAGAGCATCCGCAGTTTCGAGTGAACGGCGAGGCCGATATTTATGACGAGTTCGGTTTTCACACATGTTATGCAACGCGGTGGCTCTGATCCACGTTAGTGTTGAGATCACGTGGGCACGTGGGCGTCGCTCGGCGCAAGTTGGCCCGACGCTGCGGTGAGCCCGAAGCTGTTTTCGCAAGCGACCTTTGCCTGATGTGCAACTATCGGGTGCAGTTGTGTACAGATCAGGTGTTCGGTCGGTCTCGTCGGCCGACGGCGTGACGCTGCGAGGATGCAAAGTTGCGGAGATAAGCGCGCCTCGCCCCGCGCGCGAGGAGAGTAAGGGGCCCTCTTGGGCCTAACGGATTTCGACATTTATGTCGAAATCCGTTTGGCCCTCTTTGGGCCCTCTTGGGGCCCTCTCGGGAGCCCTCCTGGAGCCTTCTGGGGGCCCTCTTGGGGCCCTCTTGGGGGCCCCCCGACCCCTGCCCCGCCATGCCACGACGTCGAAGTTGGGTTGGTTGCGCAGTGCGCTTGTTCAAATGCAATCGTTTCGCTCGAGACATCCTCGCGACGTGCCGTCTGAGGGCACCGTTATGGATAGTTGCCTTCGCCCTCGTCGTCGTCGCCCTCGTCGTCGTCGTCCTCGCCGTCGATGGGGGAGAGGGGAGCGCTGGAAGAGGAGGGCTCGCAGGGCGAGGAGTCGGGGGACGAGGAGGAGGGAGGAGGGGCCGCCCCGCCCGCGCGCGGCCGCCGCCCCGCCGTATTTCGACTACCCCTTCATTGCGCAGGCCGACGCCCCGCGACCTTTCTGCTGGGAGTCGCTCGGTTCCCCCCCTCGCGCTTCCCCCCCCGTCCTCCGCGGCGGCGACGGCGGCGACGGCGACGACGGCGAACGACAGAAAACCCCGACTTAAACAGCCAAGGGGGGCGGCCCGACCAGGGGGGATCACAAGCTCAAAAAGCTATCGGAAACCATGGTTTAAAAGCATGCGGAGCCCCCTCCCCCTCTCCCACGTAATTTGGGCCCTGATCGACGGCGGCGACGACGGCGAAAGGTGGAAAAAAACCCGGCTTAAACAGCCGAGGGGGCGGCCCGATCAGGGGGATCACAAGCTTAAAAACCATCGGAAACCTTGGTTTAAAAGCATGCGGAGCCCCCTCCTCCTCCTCCTCGTCATCCTCCTCCTCCCCCTCCTCCAAACACATGGAAAAGCAAATATTTGGAAACAGCTGTTTCAAGAGATGTGGTCCTGATTGCTCGCCGTTTCGCTCCAAGCTGAGCCATGATCGAAAGCCGTTCAGTAAGTTGGTGGGAGGCATTCCCCTCATGAAACCACAGTTCGCTTCTGCCGATGCTGCCCCCCCATCTCATCCGTTGCCATTTTTTGTTCAAGTCCGTTTCTGGCCATAGCCCATCGGTCAAAGCCAGCCTGCGACGCCCTTCTTGCGAGGGCTGCTCATGGCCCCCATCTCAATTCAGGCTGGATACGTCTGCGTGTCGAAGGATGGGAGTCCTCCTTCGCCGTCGAGCTCTTGGGTGGCTAATACCATCGAGATAGGCGGCAGGACCTTCGCGTATTGCGACAGGTCAGATGCCAAGTTCGCGAAGTTCTGCAACCGCGACTTCAGCATGATGGATGCGCTCATTGACGCGCGGAACAAGATCGTTTTGCAGAAGATGGCAGCCGTCGGTCGAGATGAGTTTGCTGAGGCGGATGCTGAGCCTGTGTTGAAGCGTCCCCGCAGGGAGTTGGTGGACGACATCGACCCGATCTTGGACGTGACAGTTCAGTGCAGGGATGGATCAGAGGTATCGTGCAAAGTTTTGTCTTGTGCCTCTGAGCGGGCCAGGTTGGCCATCGAGTTGTCGCCAGATTCCTTGGACATCCTGCTCAAGCAGCCTGCAATTACGGACTGCGACTTCGAGCCGCCCATGGTGCAGGAAAAGCACGTCCAGTGGCTCTCATGCAGGCGCGCGCTGAGGACCAAGTATTTCGCTAACGGCAAGTGGAAGCAGAAATCAGTTCAGGTTCCGAAAGTTGGCGACCTCCAATCACACGTGAACAGGATCGCCGCTGAGCTGGAGAAGCACTACTGCGACAACCACGCCGAGCCACACGAGGACACCACCGACGCTGACGAGTGAGTCGTTTTGGCGATGCGAGGCAGAGCAACTTTCGATGCAGAGTGTTAGGGTTTCGGCGCTCTGTGTTTAGCGCCGCGCATGCCAGGGGAATGCGATGCGTATGCGCGTTGCACTTGCAAGTGTGAGTAGCCCGTGTTTTAGATGCTGCTGAGATGATATACTGCACGGGGTTGGCAGTCCATGTCTGTCTGCAGCGGCGCTCGGGACTCGCAGCCTGACGTTGGAGTTTATGCTTGCGCCGTGCGAAACAGCTCAAAGGGTCAGCAAGTCTCCGCTATATTCACATGACATAGGTGCGCCAACATATGCGCATGTATCTATACATGTATCATGAAAACAGCCAGCATCACACAATCACGCACTCACGCGCGCTCAGCATCATCACGTAAATGGCTCAGTCCACGAGGTCGCTCAGTTCGCCGCGTGGCGAAGCTCAGATGCACCAACCCCTCAGGGGAGGTTGGTGCATATGCACCAACCTCTCAGGGCAGTCTGGTGCACTGCACCAGCATCTCCTGGAGGGTTGGTGCATATGCACCAACCTCCCCTGGGGGGTTGGTGCATCTGAGGCTCGCGTGGGGGTCCTTGGACGTTCGAGCCGCTTGGCGCTGATTTGGCCCTCGTCTGGCGGCGTTTGCCGATGACGTCGCGTCGTTTCGTGGACGATCGAGGGCCCCTGGGAGCGGCCCGAGGGTTCGGGGAGGCCGGCCTCACAATCGAGATCGGAGCTGCGCTGCCCGTCGGCACGGGCGCGGCAGGGGGAGCGGGAGGGGGACTAGGAGGGAAACGGATGGGGACATTTGCTCTCGTGGAGGGTGTGGTTGAGCAATCACAGCCACCTCGGAGCGCGCGTGGAGCCGCTCACGCGCGCGGTATCCCCGCGCTGCCCTCGCCTCTCAGCCCCTCTCTCCATCTGCCCCCTCCGCTTCCAACTGCCCGCCCCCCCATCCCCATAGGCCGTTTTGGCTCAAGCTTTTGCTTTGCTCCTGTCTGCCTGTCTGCTTCGACAAACCTTCTCGCCATGGAGTTCGAAGCCCAGCGCCTCTGCGAGATCGTGCAGCAGCGCCTGTCGTTCGTGGCCGCGCAGGTCGGCGCGGGGATGCCAGAGTCCGTCTTGCTGCAGGCTCAGGCGAACTCGCTCGTGGCAACGTTCTCTGCCTCGCAGGCCGTCACCATGACGGTGGCCACCCAGGTAACAGGCCACATCACTCGCGGCCCTTGGACGGCCGATCAGAAGCTCCAGTTGGCGACGGCCCTCAACGATGCAGCTGCCGCTCGCGAACTTCAGCGGAGGGGGCCTGCGCGGTGCCAGCAGTTATGCCTCGAGGTGCACACCTTCCTGACGCAGTCCGACTGGGCCGCCTTGTGTGACCCCATGCAGTCCGAGCTGGCCAAGGCCAATGTGGTCGGCACGCGCATGTGGAGGTGCGGAATCACTTGCCCCGCTGAGAAGACTCTGATGGCTGCTGGCGCCGTCATCTTGTGTTCCCACTACTCGGACGTCTCAGCGATCAGCGGTGACCATAAGCGCAAGACCTGCGAGAACGTGCAGAGCGTGATCAAGTCCATCGACAAGACCAAGGCCTACCCGCACGCGCACAGACCTCGCTACACCACGCCAGCAGGACTGGATGCTGGCTCCTTCAGGTTCGCGTACCCTGACCCCTCTGACCCGCCAGTTGCTTGCCCAGCCGAGGTCGACGTCACCAAGATCACCATGTGCCACAGGAACACAGCGAACGAGCGCAGGGCAAGCAGCGCCCCACCCACGGTGCCCGCCAGGCCCGCGTTTGCCAGCTCGGGCGATCAGCCGCCAGCAATGCAGTTGGCTCTTCCACGTGCGGATCGGCCTCAGTATCAGTGCCCCTTGCAGCTCCTGGCAAGCCTGGCTACACAGGCGCTCGGCCAAGGTGGTTTCGATGCGCTTCAGCCCTTGGCCAACCAGTTCGGCCTTAACTTTCAGCCGCAGATGTTTCAGCAGCCAGCCGCGCCGCCATACGGCATCGCGCGCCCGCCGTCGGCCGCGGCGGCTGCGGCTGGGGCGGCTGATCTGCCTACCCAGGCGGTCTCGGCAGGGGGGCCCACGGCCCCCCATCACCCGCCCGTGGACCCCGATGATGAGCTCCTCGAGCTGGAGCAGAGCATGGTCGACGCCGCGAAGGCCAAGAAGAAGAGGGACGCAGCCGCGGCCCGTGCGGGCACGGCCAAGGGCAAGGGCAAGGGCAAGGCCAAGGCCAAGGCCAAGGCCAAGGCCAAGGCCAAGGCCAAGCCTGCGGGCAAGGCCAAGGCCAAGGCCGAGGCCGCAGCTGACCCGCAGCCTGCTGCAGGCTCATGGGCACGACGACGGAGGAGGTGGAGGAGGTGGATGAGGAGGAGTAGGAGGAGGGCAAGGGAGGACTCGAGAGGAGGCGGAGGTGAATGGTTGAAATCCATGCCCCATGGGATGCCTCCTCCCGTCTCGCCGTCACCCCGCCTCTCCTTGCTTCCCCCCCGCCACCACCGTGGGCCCGTGCGAGGCAGTGCGAAGAAGGCCAAGCGCACGGTGGACTACTCCCAGTGGTTGAAGCCCCACGACGCCAAGGGTACCACCCGCGGCGCCTACACGAGCAGGGCGTACGACAACGCCAAGCGCTTGGCATCCAGCTACGGCCACAGCGACGACGCGATCGTGAAGATCGCCCGCAAGGCATACTCGGATGCCGCCGACGTTTGGAGCAAAGCGAACAAGGCGGGTGGCAGGAAGTAAGGCCTTGTACAGCAGGCCCTCCTCTCTTGACCCTCGCCATAACGGCGAGACGTGCTTGCCCCTTTGCTCGCGCCTGCGCCGTCTTACTTACACTATGTGGTTCTGTGTGCAGTAGGTGCAGATAGCGAGCATCCGCAGGCATGCTTCAGGCAGCTGCTCGTATGTAAAACACGAGCGGCTCCAGACACGCAGATTGGACCCCAGGCCATCACTGCGCGAGTGCGAATAGAAGCTTCATCGGTACCGTCGCCACCGCCATCATCGCCATCAGCGCTGCTATGCAGCGCCGTGCTATGTCATGCTACATTACATGTACAATGGTCGGCAATGCTACGCTATGCGACTCAGCTCAACGCCATGGTACATGCTATGATATGCTATGCCATGCTATGCGATTCAGCGATGGTCGGCAATGCAATGCTATGCGATACGCGGGGCTGTGCTATGCGACGCTATGCCATTAGGTGCAAGGCTTGCTTTGCACTGCATTGCGCATCGTGGAATTGGCACGGCCATGCATGGCATAGTATTGCCCCTTCCCCTCCTCCTCCCCGCTCACCCGTCCACCTCCCCCTCGTGCCTAACGCCAGGGCAAGTGTTGCGCGGGGCCATTCGGTGCTGACAGGGGGTTCGGAAAAGCCGGCTTTTTTTGATGGTTTTTGCAGGCTCGCATGTTGGGGTGCACCCCCTCCCCCAATCGGTCGGGCTTTTGCGGGGCGCTCGAGGCGTTCCCGAGATCACGACGCATGGCGCGCTACAACGAAGCCGTTTTGGCTCAAGCCGATGACGGAAGTCAAGAGGCGCAGACTTGCTCACCTCGGCCGCGACGCTCACGTGAGCGCCAGCGGGTTGGAACACCTTCTCAGACAGCTTCGGGATGAGGGCGGGGTGATCCCCGCAGCATTCTCATCTTCAAGCCAACGGCGGGCGAGGCAGTCAGTGGCTTTCCAGAGCACCACGTTCGGGAAGTTGATTCAGCAGCGGTCCGTCCCAAGCAAGACGGTCGGCAAGCCCGTCCAATTGTTCTTCCAGCATCCTTCTGCTTTCTTGGAGGCCGCGTGCAAGACTTGCGCGGAGTTTCGGGCCATCCTGACGAGGGTGTTGGACGACTCCAACAACCGTGTATCCATCTGTTTATACACGGACGAGATTACGCCTGGTCAGGCTTTGCAGCCGCACAACACCAGGAAGACACAAGCGGTCTATTGGACCCTGAAAGAGTTCGGGTTCCCCATCTTGAGTTGCGAGCTGGCCTGGATGACCATCTGCGCGCCGAGGACGGACACCGTGGCGGAGCTTCGTGGTGGAATGGCAGAGCTGTTTCGGTATGCGGTCAAGTTTTTCTTCGGGGGGCCGAGCGGCCACGACTTGCGCAACGGCGTCTCCCTGTTCATCGAGGGTGAAAATTCTCTTCGGCTCGTGACGGGATGCATGGGGATGCTCGTCCAGGACGAGCGCGGCCACAAGTTTTCGACGGGGGTCAAAGGATCTGGCGGGATCAAGATCTGTGCCCTTTGCAAAAACATCGCAGCGTTCAAGTGCACGTACCTGCCCGACCCCACTGGCTTCCTCATCCCGTCGACGGAGCTCGACGTTTCGTTGTTCAGGTTGCATTCGGATGAAGGGGTGAAGGCGATCCAGAGGAGATTGCATGACGTGGCGACGAACGGCACGAAGAGCGAGTTGGAATCTTTGGAAACGTTGCTCGGATTTAACTACATACCGACTGGGCTGTTGCAGGATTCCGATATCGATTTCAATTTAACCAGTTGCTGGTGCTATGACTGGATGCATTGCTACTGCATCGACGGTACGCTCGCAAAGGAGGTGTCAGCGTTTGTGGGACGGCTCGGTGACCACGGTTTGGGAGGCGATGTTATCGACAGATATCTTCAAGTATGGCACTGGCCCAACGCGTACGCCCACGCCAAGCCCGTCTGCCGCAAGCACGCTGACCATTCGCCGACTGGCTCGGCGTCCGAGCTGCTGTCCTTCTGCCCCGTGTTGGCGCAGTATGTGGAGGCCGTCGTGATGAGGAAGGGCGTGTGCGTTGCAGAATCGGCCAGCTTTCTTGCCCTGGCTCGCGTGATGGAGTTGTTGACCATTGTGAACAGCGGCGGCGTTAGGGCCGAGGAGCTCGCAAGGGCCATACACGGCCATCTGACGCTGCACCAGGCGGCGTACGGTTTCACTATGTGGAAAGCGAAGGAGCACTACTTGCTACACATACCGTCCATTCTAGATCTCCACGGCATGATCATATCGACCTTCATGCACGAACGCAAGCACCGCGTTCTGAAGAGGGTCATGACACCCAGGCACAGTTTGACTTCTTTCGACCGCTCGGTTCTAGAAGAGGTCACAGTACAGCACCTCTACGATTTAGACCGCCACGCAATCGATCGGCCAACTCTGATAAATTTGAAATTGCCAAGCAGGGGGGCCATGTCTGCGTTTTTGAAAGCTTTTCCTTTTGCACAGGGTTGCCAAGTTCACATGGCGAACTCCGCATACGCCCAGGGTAGAGTAGTACAGTGTAGGGACGTCTGTACTCTGTTGGGGGAGGATGGGCTCGTTTGGTTTGGTAAGGTGCAGTTCTTCTGCACCGTCGGCGGATGGCTCGGGTGCTGCGTGTCCCAGTGGCCGATTGTAAATTCGGCGGGCGGGTGCGCGAAGTGCACCGTGGGGGATCACGGAATTTTAGTGCCCCTCCATCACTTACAGGAGCCGTGCGTTTTCAAAGATGCCGCAGTGGGCCAGGTTGCCAGTATAATATTGCCTCCGAAGCTTAAGCATTCGGGGGCTCGTCTTCGCAGCGTGTGAACACTTGATGAAGCGTGTGGGGCGTACACACTTCAGACAGCACTGAAAATCGTTAAGGGCTTGCGCCCGTCCCCCGCCGCCCAGCAAACTCCTGCTCCTCCTCCCCCTCCTCGCCTGCCTCTCCTCCCCCTCGTCTTCCTCGCCTCTCCTCCCTCTCCTCCCTCTCCTCCCCCTTTTGTCTCCCCTCTCTTCCCTCTCATCCCCTTCCTCCTGCTCTTCCTTTCCCCACCTCCTTCATGGGGCCCCGCTGGGACTCAGTTGGTACCCCGTGGGCCTTCTTGGGGCCATCTTGAGGCCGTCTTGGCCCCCCTTTCTGGGACCCCTTGGGATCCCTTCCTGGTCTCGTCAGGGCTGGCGCCCCCCCCGCCACCCCGCACTTTCCTATATCATCGAGGCTCGCGCTTCCCCGCCGAACCCGAGTGTTCTTATACCTGCAGGGCTGACGCCCTGTCCGCTGCCCCGCGTCCCCGCCCTTAGAGAGCGAAGCGTTACGGTGAACACCGAGTGTTCATATCCATGCGTAACCAAATTAGCGCGCATCGCTAACCACATAGCTTGGTTACTTAACTTGCTTCGTAACTTGATTATAGGTCGGTTCTAACATGGTGCTGCTAACCTCGCTTTCTTAAGTCGGGTAACTGGTTAGTATGCAGCATACAAGTAAGCCAAGCACTAAGTAAGTGCAGTGGCGCGCCCAGTTGGGGTCGGTTTTCAACGTCTAGGGATAGATCCGGGCCGTTTAAGCACCGCACAGTGTCGGAGGTTCGTGCATTGCGAGACGATCCCGACTACGCAAGGCAGTTTTGTGGAGTTCGAAATGATGTGCTCTGCGGCACCCGTCCCTCGCCTGCGACTAGAACCTAATTGCGCGTAGCGCGCTCGTGTTTCTATACGTGTATATATATGTACATACATTTATATTTACATTTATATATATATATATATATGTGTGCGTGTACATGTATAGGATTCCCGGGGCGGTCGGTCCCTGCTCAGTTTCTGTTCGCGGATGCCCCCCGCGGCGCGTCTCCGCGCGACCGCCCATGCCGCGGCATCGCGCCCCAGAGACCCAGACCGCGAGGGTGCGGACCGAGACCCCCGACGCCGTGATCGCGTCACGACGTCGACCCCCCAGGGGTCTCGACCCCTTCCCCGGGCGTTCCGTCCCGTGCCGCTTTCGTCGACGGTCCCGAGGGCCGGCGAGGGCCCCCTCCCGGGGGCAGAGAGCAGCGAGGAGCCTCCCGTGGCAACTTCTGTCGCAGCGCGAGGGGGTCTGGGTGCGCCGGTCGCGAGGTGCAGACGGCCGAGGGGAACCTCCCGTTCTGGCAGGTGCAGGCGGCGGGCCCCGCCGCCGTCGTCGTGGGCCAGCTGGCGGGCCCGCCTCCGGGCGGGCTCGCCCCGCAGGGCGGCGGGGGCGGCGTCGGCACGGCCGCCAGCAGCGCCTGCCACACGCCGAAGTGACGCCATGGGCTTCCAGGCCTCCCCTGCAGAGGAGGAATCCTCCTCATTCTCCTCCTCCTCCTCCTCCTCTTCCTCCTCCTCCTCCTTTCCTTCCTTGCCGCTGCCTGCTCGCCCAGTTTCCCCTGCTCCCCCGTTTGGGCACCCTGGGAGGCCCTCTCGTCGCCACTGCTGGGGTCGCCTCGGGGATCTGGTCAGAGCGAAGCCCAGGAGAGGTCCGAGGAGCAGCGGTTTACCCGCCCAGGTGACGCCGGGGTTCCAGGCCTCCCCAGTTCGGCCTGAGCAGGTTCGGGGAAACGTAGGATTTCGAAAGAAAAACAACGCCACCAACATAAGCTGTTTTGTTCATTCGGGCCTGTCCCTCTACATGGGGGAATATTCAAACATAGTTGAAACGTAGGCAGGGGGCGATGTAAGTTGCTTTGACCCTTTTCAGTTTGGCAGTCAAAGTCCGCCTGTGGGGGGACATGCCCGACCTAAACCTTGTGGCGCTCCGCGCGGACTTCTTGGCTCCGCGCGGGGCCCCCCCCAGGCGGCGCCGCCCCGTCGGCGCGCTCTCCAGGGGCGCCGGGCAGGGGGGTCGGCGCGGAGCCGAGGAATCCTCGCGGAGCGCCAGAAGTTTAGGTCGGGCATTTCCCCCTACAGGCGGACTTTGACTGCCAAATTGAAAAGAGTCAAAACAAATTACATCGCCCCCTGACTATGCTTTAACTATGTTTGAATATTCCCCCCGTAGAGGGACAGGCCCGAATTAACAAAACAGTTTATGTTAGTGGCGTTGTTTTTCCTTCGAAATCCTCGTGGAGCGCCATAAGTGTATGTTTACGGCGTGGTTTCTCTTTCTATCCAGGCCTCCCCAATTCGATCTGAGCAGGCTCGGGGAAGCGCAGGGCTCGAGTCTGCCAGACCTCGGGTTTGCCGACGCGGCCTGGCGAGCGCGTCCTGGACTTTAAAAAGGTCTGGTCTTCGGGGGATGTCTGCAGCGGGAGCTCGCTTCAAATTTTTCATTGCTTCTCGTCATTTTCATGATGGTCCCGTCAGGCCAACCAGACTTCCCGGAACCCGAATTTTACATCTCTCCTACACTGGGGTCTGAGTAGAGGGGGGTCGGCGGATCGCGCCGCATTGCGGAAGCATCGGGGACGCATTGCCAACGTCTTTGATGTATCGCTGATGCGTCGGCGATGCATCGACGATGCTGTGCGACCCTCCGCCCGCATCTACAGTCAACCCGCATAGTAAGGATGAGCAACTTTTCCAAGGTTGCCCTTGCATCCTTGCCCCTTCGGCCCATCCTTGGCCGCTTTCGCTAGCCGCGCCTCGCTCGCACAGAGTCGGCATGGCCCTCCAAGGCCCTAGCATCCTTATCGCGCGTTCTTATGGTACGCGTCGACTGTACTTCGACCCCTATCTGGGAGGCCTCTAAACAGGCTCCACGGTAACGAGTGCCCCCTGCCGTCAACCAGGTCGGATGTGACGTTTGGGCGGTGGCCTCGTGGACAGCTAAGTCTGCCACCGGGGACTTTTTTTAACAGGCGCCCACGTGCACCACCCTGCGCCTGTGAGCGTAATTGCGGCTGCGCGTGGCGTGCACGCTGCTCTGGATGATGGGCGTTTTCTCCACCACCACCATAAGTTGGAGGGGGGGAGGAGGAAGAGGAGGAGGAGGAGGACGAGGAGGAGGAGGAGGAGGAAAGGGAGGAAAAGGAGGAGGAGGAGGTGGTGGAGGGGGACCCCTTCCCCTCCAACTTATGGTGGTGGTGGTGGAAAACAGGCCCATCATTGGATGCAGAGGAATTTGCAGCACCCTTTCCGTGCTTTCGCGACGCCCTGAGGTCTGGGCATGCGCGCGATCGCGCGAGAAGGCTGGGGGCCCGCGCACCGAACACGGCGCAGTGCCGGCTGCCCGGGCCCCCCCGCCTCCCTGTCCTCGTCCGCCTCCCCCTCCCAGACATGGTCGCGTCGAAAAATATAACCAGGACGCGGGGCGGGGCTATCTTCGGCCCCAGGGGGTCCCTCGCCGGTGCCTCGGGAGCGTCGAAACGCGACTCGGGCCAAGAAGCCGGTCCCGGGGAAGGGGTCGCGGGACTCCCAGGGGCGCCGTTCTGGAAAGTTTGGGTTTGCTCCTCGCTCCGCGCTCTCTGCCTCTGGCCCCACCGCGCGTGCCTCGCTTCTCGCGTCGGGGCGAGAAACGCACCGTCTTCTCCCGGCAGGGAGGCGGGGCGTGCCGCCGTCCGCCGGTTGCGTTTCTTTTTGATGATGATCGGTGGCCCACGGCATCATCTCCCATGTGTCAAAACTTTGGTGGCCTGGGGCGTGCAGAGTGTTGCTAGCGGTTGCGAGTGCACCGCGGCGCCGATGCGTTTCCGCGACGCACTCGGCTCTGACGCGCTGCCGCGCCGCTGCGACGGCCGCCTGACTCGCGGGCACCGTCTCGGCGAATTGTGTGCGAAGACACGTTGGCATTGTGCGAAGACGCCCACGGCGAATCAACGCCGCACCCTGCCCTCTCGAAGCGCCCATGCGGCCAAAAGTTGGGCAGAAGCCTCGGTTAGCTGTTGGGCTTTCTGCTCCCCCAGCCGTCTGAACCCTTTTGGGGAATACTTGGGTGAGGACGACGAAGGAGGAAGGAGAGAGAGAGAGAGAGGAAAAGGAGGACGACGGAGGAGGAGAGAGAGGAATATGACCAGAGGAAGCCCAAGTCGCATCAACGATGTTGCAATACGCCCTCCCTCCAAGTGCCCTCTGCAAAGGTCCCTAGGAGAAATTGGCTTCATTGCGGGAAGTGCCGTATTGGAAGACAACCGCCTGAGAATCTTCAACCGTGCCGAAACACAGTTTTTGAAATATCAATGTGATTGTTGCGCCCCGTCAATCCTAATTCGTGCCAGGACACCATCCGGACATTTCAACACGGGGAATCAACGTAATTGTTCCGCCGTGACAATTATGAAACACGTCAGAGCAATTGGCAACTATTCCTGGAACTTCAACAATCGAAGTCTTTGAACACTGTACGTTTAAGATGGATGTGCGCGACGCTGATACGAGAGCCACAATTCGGATAATACTTGCCTTCAACCTAGAAGCCGTTGTACAATTTCAAGGCGCACTTTCGCGTCCCTGATGCGAGAGCCACATCTCGAAAACGACCCGCCCTTCATCCTTGAAGCTGCTGCGGTTTCTGAAGACCCATGTGCGCGGCGCGAAGGCGAGAGCCACATTGTGAAAACGAACCACCCTCCATCCTTGAAGCTGTTGTGAACTTTTAAGGCGAATGCGCGCGGCGCTTAAGCAATAACCGCATATCGAAAAAGGACCGCCTGAGGCTTAGAGACCGTTGCGCATTTCAAGTTTCAGGACCACACCGGGTGAGGAAGTCGCAGGTGAAACGCACCGCTCGTCTTGCTGACTCATCCGTAGGTGCGACATGGATCAGGAGCGAAAGAAGACATGAATCCACGCTGGTTTCGAGAGCACGCATTGCACAAATGTTCGTATAACGCGGCCGGTCTCGCGAATCGAGGGGCCGTGTTCATGTACACAGCTGGGCGCGTACGTCCTTTGTGGGCTCCCTAATGGAGGAGTGATGTTTTAAGGAAATGCGGCATGGAGGAGTCCGTTGGAACGAGAAGGGATGGAGGCTGCCTGGGGCCCCCTTGGGGCCTCCCGGGGGCTTCCCGCGGGCCTCTTTGGGTGGCCTCGTGGGGGTTCCTTGGGGCTTCCTGTGGCCTCCCTCCCTCCCTCCCTCCCTCCTCCTCCTCCTTCTCGTCCTCCTCCTCCTCCTCCTCCTCCCTCCTCCTCCTCCTCCTCCTCCTCCTCCTCCTCCTCCTCCTCCTCCTCCTCCTCCTCCTCCTCCTCCTCCTCCTCCTCCCCGTTTTGGAGCCCTATTTGGCCGTCTTGCGGGCCTCTTGGGGGTCTCTCGTGCCAGCTTGGGGCGGTGTTGGGGACCTATGGAGTCGTCTTGGAGCGTCAGAAGCCCGACAACGCGAGAACGCTAAAAGGAACAAACGCACAACGCATGATAAATCAGTGATAGTGGCATCCTGGGGGTCCTCTAGGAGCCCTTTAGGGCGTCTTGGGGGATTCCTGGGCCGTCTGGAGGGGATCTTCGGTTCTCTTGACGCCGCTTTGGCCGTCCTTGAGGCATTTTAGGACCGCCTTTGACGCTTTTTGGGTCATCTCGGGTTGTCTCTGCCGTCTTAGAGGCGTCTTTGAAGCTGTCTTGGGTCTTAGAGGCGTCTTGGGAGCCATCTTGGGCTGTCTTTGCCGTTTTGAAGGCGATTGGTCCACTTAGTAGCGGATATTCAACGGTTTCCGGCGGATTTCGCCCAGCCTCTTCTTGGAATACTGCAGACGCTCATACAGCCACGTAGCATCTAGCATGGCGTGCACCCTTGTGGCAAGCCAGCCGGGGGCGGCGGGTCAAGTTGCCTTCGGTCTATCCAGCCGCCGCGCTTGAGCTGTGGGTCAGAAGCCCGTTGGATGGTTCGGCGGCCCCTTGGAGGGCTCCTGGTGGCCGCTCGGGGGCCTCTCGGGTTCCTCTTGGGGGCCGCCTGGGTCCTCGGGGCCGATTGGGGCCTCTGGGCGCCGCTTGGGAGCCTGTGGAGGGCCTGCCGGCGGTCTCGGGGGTCATCCTGGGGCGGAAGGCTCGAAGTCGCAGCTCGCGGCCCCCCTCTCGGGTCCATCCTGGGGCCCTCGTGGGCCGTCTTTGGGGCCTCTTGGGTCGCTTTCGGGCCCTCGTGATTAGTTTTAGAGGCCCCTCTGGGGCCTCTGGCACCGTCTTGGGGCGAGATTGAGTCTCCGGGGCCGTCTTGGGGTGTTGGAGGACCGAAACGGCGGGTCGGAAACCAATTGTAAGTCGGGCGTGTCCCCTTACAGGAGGAATACTTCAAAATCGTAAAAAATAGTTATGGGGCGATTTTCGAGTGTTCTTCCATCATGTTTGGGCATTTGGGGTGTCTCTTGGATTTGTTGTCCCAAATCCCATGTAGGAGGATATGCCCGACCTGAAACTACTTTTTGAAGACGCCACAAGCAAGTTCTGTTGGTTCGCCTCGCCTCTTGTAGACCTTGCGGGGTGTCCTCCTCGGACCTGAATGGCACATCTGGGGGCTTCGTACAGTCGGGGCCCTGAAGAAGGAACCCTTTTCGTTGGGGAGGGGCTCCGTATTCCTTGATTGCTTCACAGTTTGCCTTGGGTTGTCCTTTGGGTTTTGATGGGAAATCGGAGTTTAAACGTATGGAAAATAGGGGCCTCGTTCCTTGTTTAGGGTTCCTTAGGTCAACGCCTCGACTGTACTGAGGCCATCTTGGGCTGTATCGGGGGCGTTTTGGGGGCGCTCCTGGCCCGCCTGGGGCCCCGCGGCAGCGGCCAACGTCGCGAGGGGCACCTCGTGCGGCACGCGGGCTCGCGCGACAGGCCCCGAGAAATCCTTGAATTGGGGTGCCGACTCTAAAGCGAGCTGAGGGACGAAAGGAGTGGAAGCGAGCGCGCGCCCGCGGCCGCGTCGGCTCAAGCGGCCGGCCGCCCAGATTTGATTGTGCCTCACCGCGAGGCACACAATCGCTATCGAGACCAACAGGATTTTCCTATTGCTTGAGATGGCATCTCCTCTCATACTGGGACTATCGTTATTACGGTACAGCAGAGTGGGAGCTCGGCTCCGCCTGAGGCGAAGCTGTTGGCTGGGCCTTCCAGCCCCCTTCAAACTTGGCGTGCCTTGTGAACAAGTTGCACTATCGTTTTCTCGTCGCGTTCGGCGCCTCAGCAGTCTCGGCAGCTTTCCGGCCCCAGGTGCCTTGCGCGCGCCCGCTTTTTCCACGGAGGTGACCTGCGAATGCGGCGGACGCAGGAGTTCATCGTCCACTTCCGTGCCGTCGACCTCATCCTCTTCACCCCGCACGGGCTCGGGTTCGGTCGGGGTTCTGCTTGCGCTCCGTCTGTGTTTAGCAGGCGGTGGGGCCGACCTTTCGTTCTAGGCGGCGGTTGTTCGGGCAGGGGGGTTGGGCTCGTGGCGCTCTGCCCATCGCGGTTTCGGGCTCTGCCTTCCCCGTCTGCTGCTCCTGTCGCGGCACCGGCGGATTTGAAGGGGTCGGTCTGCGCCCTGCAAGCGACGCCGGTGCGGCCCCAGTTCTTGCCCGCTCCCCCAATCGCTGCCGCTTAAGCACCGCCGTCGTTCACCATTCAGCGGGTTGGGGTTCAGGGTCGCCGTTGGCCTCGCAGCCGCGTGGCCGGGCCACGCTCGCCAGGCTGGCGATCGCGTGCTCTTTTCTTTTGTTCGCACCTGGCCGACGTCGCGGTCGGCGCCGCCCTGGCCGCTACGCCAGGGGCCGTTGTGGCGGATGTGCTCCCGCTCGAGCTTCGGCGCGCAGTCGCGCCCGCCGGCGCGGCGCGCTGGGTCGCTTCCAGGCGTGGACTACGGCCCCCAGGCTGCGACTGCCTGGAGTCTGGCGCTCGTGCGCCGCCGTCGCCTGGGCCGCGCGCGCCCGCCACGCCATCTGAGGTTCTGGCCCCTTCCGCCCGCACGGGGCGGGGACCTATATGTACGTTTTGGGGGCTCGCGCTGCCCTCGCGGCACCGGGTCCGCCCCCGCGCCCGGGGGGGCCGCCAGCCATTGGCGCCGCCCGCGCGAGGTTGGGTGGTCTCGCGCGGTCGCCCCGCGCGAGGGGTCTTCCGCGCCTCAGCCGCCCTCGCCGAGTTGCGAAGTGGTTTGGGCGACGTCCTCTGGCGCCACTGCAGCCTCAGGAGTGGCCCGCGTTGCTGTCGTCAGCGGGTCTCGCCGTTGCGTGACAACTTCAGCTGTTGAGGCAGCTGCGCGGCATGCTGCGAGCGGCGTTGCGCGCCCGAGTTGTCGCGAGTTGCTGCCGTCGCTCGGGGCGCGCGGGGCCCCTTCCCCCTGCGCCCCCCCCCCCCTCTTTAATAGCGGACACCACTTGAAGGCGTTCTGCTGCTGGCGCGGGGCCTTCTGCGAGCGGCGCGGTTTCCTCGAGCCCTCGCAGCGCGCCGCGGTCGCCCAGGGTGCGCGGGGCCCCTTCCGCTCCTTTGCCCGGTTCGGCAGCGGCGCTGGAGGGCGCCGCTGGAAGGGCCGCGGCAGCAAACGCAGGGCAACCTGCGAGCGGCGCGGAAATCCCCCCGCGCCTTGGCACGACGCCGCTTCGGCGCAGGGTTGGTCTGGCGACCTGGGCGGGCCGTTCCCGCCGACCTGTCCCGCGCACAGCGTCGACGCGCCAGGCGCAGACCGCGCGGCGCGGCTGGGCATGCGGCCGGCGGCCGTGCCATCGGCTAGCGGCTATAGCCCTTCGCCATCTGCAGCTGCCCTCGCCGCTGGCCCGCCTCGCGCCCATTCTCCATTTCTCCGCGAGGCTCGGGGCGCGCCCGCCGCGGGGGGCCGCCTCCAACCGCGCAGTCTCAGGCTGGCGCCGGGGGCCTGGCCGTTGCCGCCGCAGCGCCGCCGGGCCCCCCGCGCCGTTGGCGTGGAGCTTAGCGGCCCGCGTCGCGGCATCGGCGGCGTCGCGGGCACACGCATTTTCAGGGCACCCCAGCCGCTGCATGCGGTGCGATGTCGCATCCACGCGTGCCGGCGCCCGCCGCCAGGATTTTGCAGATGCGGCCCCCGCCCGCAAATCGTGCCGAACCCTGTCGTCGTGCGCGAGTTCAACCTCCGCCTTCGCTCTCCTCGAGCGTCGGCCTCGTTCCCTCGTTGCGTCGCGCGCGGGGTCGCGAGCCACCCGAGCGGCGCTCGGCACCCCGCGGCGCAGCGGCCCCTGTGCGCCTGCGAGTTCTCGCCGCCTGTCGGCGCGCAGCTGCGCGAAGCTGGGCCATTGCTGATCGTCATGGTTCGATCCAGCGGCGTCGCCTTCCGTTAAAGTCTCGCGCCCAAGAACCGTCGGTCCATGCCGACGCAGCGCGCTCGCTGCCGAGACGAAACCACTGCCAGGCTCTTGAAGAATGTGTGTTTCGGCATGTGCGCCCCGCTGGTCCGCTTGCGCTTTGCGGGCGAGCGGCTTCCGTGGTCCGTCGTGCCTCTTGGTTTCGGCGCCGGGCGTTTCGCTCGCCATGGTGGGCCCGAGGTTGAAAGTGATGCCTGTGCGCCTGCAGAAGCCAAGGGCGCCCGATTTCTATGCTCAGTTGAAAAACGCTGCGCGTCTTCTGGCGAGAGGGGGCGCCCATCGCTGCTCGCTCTCGCTGCCTACGAGCTGCCGCCGGCTTGTCAGGCCTGTATGCCCACAGTGCATTGCATCATCACTAACTTTGCATGTTTGCCAGTGGTCGCGTCCGCCTCTTCGCCGCCTGCCTGGATGGCGACACAGATGCGTGCTCCGCGCAGCTTGAGGCCGCGCCCCGAATGGTTGTCTCATCGCAAGGGCTGGGAGCATGGGCACGGTTGCTTCGTTGATCTCGTCGTCGACCAGCCAGGTTCGCCGCCCTGAGAGCGGCGCCGCTCGGCCCGCGCGCTTTCGGCGGGCCCGCGCTCCTTGCGGACCCCCTCGCGCGAGCACTCCGCGGCCGCCGCCCGGAGACTGCTCGCTTGCGCTGATGCGGGAGGATTGTTCAACATTGTGGCGCTCTACGCAGTGCCCCGCGTGCAATCTGCCAGACGCACCTGTCATAATTTCCCGCGCATCTTTTGAGCGTCCGACGCTGGTCCATGGGCGGAGTAGAAGTTTCGCATACTGCTCATGGCAGTGTCGACCGTGGCAATGCTATTCACGCGAGTACGATTAAGCTTGCAATGGTGCTGACGTAAATATAGTTTGGTCTGACGTGCGGTTGTTATTATACATTGATGCCGGGCGCGTGTAGGCGTATTCGTTCTGCCATCCCGAAGGCAGGTGACCGTTATTGACGATCCGCCCGACCCGCCTGGTCACCCAGAATAGATGACGAGCACACAATGGGATTAGCCTGAACACGCCGAGTTGTCAATGGTGAAGACCCGCGCGAATTTTTCGGACCCGGAGCCTCATGACGAATTATTGGGGCCACTGTTTGGTTTCACTTGGGGTACTTGTTGGGTGTTCTTGCAACCGCTGCGAGTGCCGTGTGCTCAGTTTTGAAATACACTGACCAAGACAGGCGGTGGCATGAATGAGCTCCGCCCCGTCGGAGCCCGAAACATCGCTTCCCTAGGCCCCCTCTACCTTGGGAAACCATGTGTTGAAGGATTTGGGTCTTTAAGGGTGTCCCTGGGACGTGGGGCTTTTTGGGGAAAAGCTGAAGGCAATGCTGAGCCCCACGTGCGCCACATTTCGCCATCGCGGGTGTCAGTTTGGGAGGCTCGGGGTCATATTGGAAGCAATGTGACCACAGCCTCGAAAGATAAACCTTCGAAGCGCCAACAATTTCAAACATCTGTTTATTGGTCCCCCCGAAGAAGAAACTACACACAACTCTGTAAGCGAAGGGGGGATATGAACCCGAACCGTCAATGATTTGAGCCATTTTGGGATGTTCTCGGGTCGTTGTTGGGAGCCGTTGTGCCGTCTTGTCGCCGTTCATGGGTCCCCTTTGGGGTTCTCAGGGATGATCTTGGAGCCATCTGGCGGCCTCAGAAGCTCATCGTAACCCCCTTTCGGCACACAGTGGCCTTTCCCCATGAATCCTCTCCCTTCGTCCGCGTTCGCATCGTCCCTCCTTTTGTCCCCCGCCGTTCCTCCGCTTTTCCCTACCCTCAACCAGCTCTTCGAAGTCCCTCCTCAATGTTCTGCCCCCCCCCCCGCCCTCCCTCCACATTGCCTCGCTTTTCTCCCCCATCCCCCCCTTTAAATTCCCGTCTCCACGCGCTTCGATTGTGGTTCTGTCGCACATGTGGCTATTTCGGTCAAGACCAGCTCAGAGGTCTAGCAAAGCCATGCGTCGCGACCATAGTCACGACGCGTAGCGTCACTTTGGCGTCGAGCCATCGAAGACGCGCCGCGAGCATCCAGATAGAGTTTCTCGCGGTGAGTTTCCCAACGCCTGAGCTCAGCCTTAAGTCACTCTCGTGATCGCGGAGATCCTGGAAACCCCTCCTCGCCTGCCGGCGCGAGGGCCTGGCTCGCAGCCCCCGCGACCTCCTGCCCCAGGTGTCGAGCTCCGCGTCCCCTCGCCGCGCGCTGGCCGCCGCCCCGGAGCTCCCCCATCCCCCGCGGGCCTCTCCGGGACTGCGCCCCGCGCCGCCTGACGCAGCCTGGCGCCCTCGGCCTCCGCGGGCCCTGGAAACGACAGGGCCGCTTTTGTTCTAGACCCGTTTCGTTTTGCCGTTTTTTTTTTGCCGGCTCCGGCGCCGTTTTTGTTTACCCGTTCCGTCGCCGTTTTTTTGGACCGGATCTGGCTCCGGTTCGGATCCTGGAGCCGTTTTTGTTGCCGTTTCCGGTCGCCGTGTTTTTACCGTTTCCATGTTCAAGGGGCATTTTTTGGGAAACGGTGGAAAAAAACGGTCCTGCCGTTTCTCGGGCCCACAGAGCCCTCGGCCCCTCGGCGGCCCCCTCCGCAGCCCACGCCTCCCGGGTGGGGCCCCCGCGCGGATTGCTCGGCGGATCGCGTGCGGCTCCGTGCGGAGCCCGATCTGCTTCACGACGACGTCGCCGATGCATCACCGATGCATTTCCATGATTTGTTTTACACCTTTACAACACTCATCCTCGCGAAGCGGATAGGGCGTCCGCGAGGTCGCTGTGCAGCCAATTGCAAGTAGCTTTGCAACATCGGGAAGCCCGTGTTTGCCTTGGACGTGGGACACGCGTTCCTCCGCGTTCGCATCCAGGGTTCGGGTGTCGCCGCGCGTCGAAAAGGTTTCGTTGTGGAAGGCCCGTGCCCTTACTTCTTCTTCCTATTTATTTTCTCCCGATTGGCGTCGTCCAGTAGCGCTCTGCGTTGGCGCATCTGCGCTGGTGCTCCAGCAGAGGATGCGTCGCCGCGCTTCCCGCTAACGGGAGGCCGCGCAGTCCCCGCGCCGCGGCGGTCAACTGCGTCGCGCGCCCCCTGCCGGGGGTTCGCCGGGGGGGCACTGCGCGTTATTGGCAACTTCGCAATCCACCAGGGACAATCGAAATCCCTTCCAGCGGTTTCAACCGCACGTCGTCTGACTATCAAGGAAGGCCTCGCGGGAGCGCGACATCTTGTCGGCATGGCTATTATCATTTATCGCGGATCGTGCCCTTTCCCGATCCGCGAACGTCGGCCACGCTGGGTGCCTTGCTTGCTCTGCATGCGCGCGAAGGCGTTCACTTTTGCGCGCGGCGCGCCGTGCGCGCGTGCTGCGTGTCTCTGAACGCGCGTGCGCTGCGCGCGCTGTGCCGCGCGTGGCGCCGCGCGCGCAGCGATCGCGTAGACCGTGCCCATGGCGCGTGCCGCGCACGAGTGCCGTGCGCGATGTGCCCCGCGTGCCCTGCCGTGCCGCGCGCCACGTACCGTGCCCCGGCGTTTGGCGCGAGCGTTTCTGCATCGTGCCGCGTCTGCTTCTGGCGCCGGACCGCGAGCGCCATGTCTCGCCCGCCATGGCGCCTGTGGCGCAGCGCCAATTTCTGCGTCACTCCTCGTCCCCCTCCTTCCCTTTTCCTCCCCTCTCCCCTCTCCCATCTACATGCAGGGGGTCCCTGAGAAGGAAGGCAGGAGGGGGAAGATGCAACGGGAGGGGAAAGGAGGGAGGAGGGTGAGAAGGAGGAGGGGGAGACGGAGCGGCGGAGGGAGGAGAACGAGGGGGGACGGATATGAGATAATAGGAGATAGCGGTAACGGAGGCAGGATCGACGCACGAACCCCCCTTCAGAGATTTCCTGGAAGGCGCGTGCAGAGGTCCTGTTCCGTGAGTGGGCCTGGAGAAGGCTGGTGTCGGTGCATAGGTGGCCTCCGAGGTATTCGTTCCCATGGGTTGACAAGTCCTCGGAAGTCTTTGGGGCGTGCCTGGAGCTGCCGTTTGTTGATTTTGTGTTTATGTGTGATCTCCATACAGTGTTCCGCCCTCTATGGTTTCAAATTATGTTGTTTCTTAGCCTACATATGAAGGAACGGTTCGGTGACCTCGCGGAGGCCGCCTCGAAAGACAAGGGTGACGCTCTCCGCTTCCACTGGGTCCTGCTGGAGGACGAGAAGAACACGCCTGTCCAGGAGATGCTGCTGTGCCAGCGGGTGGAGAGTATCAAAAACCAGTTCCCAGGAACACAGGGCCTCGGAGTGAGCAGCGACAAGGGCTGCGCTGGCGCGTGGGCGTTGCAGTCCACGCGAGTCTTCCCTGGGGAAATCGCTGTGCAAGCCGCGCCGCAGGCCGCGGGGCCGCCCGCCGTGCCCGTGCCTTCCAGGCGGCCGCCGGCCAGCCAGCAGCCAGGAACCTGCCCATAGGGCCAGGGTTCAATGGAGGGAACACTGTAATGTAAAATTAGGTGGAAGCGCCCTCGCCGCCTTTGTCTTTCGAGTCGGCTTTCGCGAGGTCACCGAGCCGTTTCTCCATCTGTCAGCTAAGAAACAACAGAATTTGAGACAATAGAGGGTGGAGTTTTGGATGAAGAGCGCATGTATGCACAAAGTCAACAATTGGCAACTCTGGGCACGCGGGAGCGCGGGAGCGCGACATCTTGTCGGCATGGCTATTATCATTTATCGCGGATCGTGCCCTTTCCCGATCCGCGAACGTCGGCCACGCTGGGTGCCTTGCTTGCTCTGCATGCGCGCGAAGGCGTTCACTTTTGCGCGCGGCGCGCTGTGCGCGCGTGCTGCGTGTCTCTGAACGCGCGTGCGCTGCGCGCGCTGTGCCGCGCGTGGCGCCGCGCGCGCAGCGATCGCGTAGACCGTGCCCATGGCGCGTGCCGCGCACGAGTGCCGTGCGCGATGTGCCCCGCGTGCCCTGCCGTGCCGCGCGCCACGTGCCGTGCCCCGGCGTTTGGCGCGAGCGTTTCTGCATCGTGCCGCGTCTGCTTCTGGCGCCGGACCGCGAGCGCCATGTCTCGCCCGCCATGGCGCCTGTGGCGCAGCGCCAATTTCTGCGTCACTCCTCGTCCCCCTCCTTCCCTTTTCCTCCCTTCTCCCCTCTCCCATCTACATGCAGGGGGCCCCTGAGAAGGAAGGCAGGAGGGGGAAGATGCAACGGGAGGGGAAAGGAGGGAGGAGGGTGAGAAGGAGGAGGGGGAGACGGAGCGGCGGAGGGAGGAGAACGAGGGGGGACGGATACGATATAATAGGAGATAACGGTAACGGAGGCAGGATCGACGCACGAACCCCCCTTCAGAGATTTCCTGGAAGGCGCGTGCAGAGGTCCTGTTCCGTGAGTGGGCCTGGAGAAGGCTGGTGTCGGTGCATAGGTGGCCTCCGAGGTATTCGTTCCCATGGGTTGACAAGTCCTCGGAAGTCTTTGGGGCGTGCCTGGAGCTGCCGTTTGTTGATTTTGTGTTTATGTGTGATCTCCATACAGTGTTCCGCCCTCTATGGTTTCAAATTATGTTGTTTCTTAGCCTACATATGAAGGAACGGTTCGGTGACCTCGCGGAGGCCGCCTCGAAAGACAAGGGTGACGCTCTCCGCTTCCACTGGGTCCTGCTGGAGGACGAGAAGAGCACGCCTGTCCAGGAGATGCTGCTGTGCCAGCGGGTGGAGAGTATCAAAAACCAGTTCCCAGGAACACAGGGCCTCGGAGTGAGCAGCGACAAGGGCTGCGCTGGCGCGTGGGCGTTGCAGTCCACGCAAGTCTTCCCTGGGGAAATCGCTGTGCAAGCCGCGCCGCAGGCCGCGGGGCCGCCCGCCGTGCCCGTGCCTTCCAGGCGGCCGCCGGCCAGCCGGCAGCCAGGAGCCCGCCCATAGGGCCAGGGTTCAATGGAGGGAGCACTGTAATGTAAAATGTCGTCGCCGCGGCCTGGCCGCGGCGACGACATTTTACATTACAGTGCTCGCCCGCGCGCGGCCCATTGGGCGAGGCTCCTATGGGCAGGCCCATTGTACGGCAAACTTCCTGGAAAAGACTTGCGTGGATTGCAAAGCCCACGCGCCAGCGCAGCCCTTGTCGCTGCTCACTCCGAGGCCTTGTGTTCCTGGGAACTGGTTCAGGGCGCTTTCGACGAACTGGCACAGCAGCGTCCCCTTGGCAGACGTACTTTCCTCGTCCTCCAGCGTGACCCACTGGAAGCGGAGAGCGCCGCCTTTGTCTTTCGAGTCGGCTTTCGCGAGGTCACCGAGCCGTTTCTCCATCTGTCAGCTAAGAAACAACAGAATTTGAGACAATAGAGGGTGGAGTCTTGGATGAAGAGCACATATATGCACAAAGTCAACAATTGGCAACTCTGGGCACGCCCGAAAGACCTCCGAGAACTTGTGAACCCATGGGGGCGAATACCTCGGAGGCCACCTGTGCACCGACCCCGGCCTTCTCCAGGCCCATTCACGGAATAGGACCTCTGCACGCGACTACCAGGCAATCTCTGAGGGCGGCCCGTGCGTCGATTTTGCCTCCGTTATCTCGTACTACTATAGAATCCGTCCCCCCTCAGTCTCCCTCCTTCCTCCCTCCGTCTCTTCCTTTTTTTTTCTCAACCTCCTCCTTTTCCTTCCCGTTGCCTCTTCCCCTCCTGCTTTCCTGCTCTGGGATTGCCTTGCATCTATATGGGGGGGGAGGGGCGGACAAGAGGAGGCTCCCGATGGGCAGGCTCCTGATTGGCAGGCCCCTGGCTGCTGGCTGGCTGGTGGCCGCCTGGAAGGCACGGGCACGGCGGGCGGCCCCGCGGCCTGCGGCGCGGCTTGCACGGCGAAGTCCCCAGAGAAAACTTGCGTGGATTGCAACGCCCACGCGCCAGCGCAGCCCTTGTCGCTGCTCACTCCGAGGTCCTGTGTTCCTGGGAACTGGTTTTTGTTCCTGGCACTTTCGACCTGCTGGTGCAGCAGCATCTCCTGGGCAGACGTACTCTCCTCGTCCTCTAGCATGACCCACTGGAAGCGGAGAGCGCCGCCCTTGTCAATTCAAGGCGGCTTTCGCGAGGTCGCCGAGCCGTTTCTCCATCCGTAAGCTAAGAAACAAAAGAATATGAGAAGGCCGCTGGGCCTCCCCAGGGGTTTCTTGGACCGTTTTTCGGCGATCTTGGGCTCGTTCCCCAGTTTGGAGCGTTGGACACTCGAACTGCCGAGAACGCTCAGCACTGTCCGAACCAGCATCAAGCTATGTATGTGTTGTTTCCCGAAGCCCTGTGGGTGCCTTCTCGGATCATTATTGAGGCGTCTTGGGGGCCCTTTGACCCGGCCTGCGGCCGTCTTGGGTCGTCCAGCCGCGATCGAGCTGTCTCGGAGCCCTTTTGGTCCGTCCGGGGGGCGGCCTTCCTGGCCAGTCCTGGGGCCTTTTTTCGTGTTCCCGCTTTGCCTATATTCTGTCCTTCTCTCCTCGCTTCTCCCTCCCGTCGCCATCATCAATCGAATTGTTTCCGCCCGTGAAGGGCGGCGATTCGAGTGGGCGCGGCGTGGGCCAGAACAAGGCGCGCCAGAGGACCCCTCGCAATGGTAGCGGAGCTGCAGGCGGCCACGGTCTATGTGAGCACGGCGCGAGCATTATCTACAGCTTTGGATCCGACCCTTCGGCGGGGGTGGCGGTGCGCCGAGTCAATGTCCTTGCAAAACGATGGCGTTGGTGAGGTCGAGGCGCGCATATCCAAACCACCAGTGAAGCTTCGCATTGACGTCGGTGCATTGCCGCATGGATCGGCGCGTTGTCCTGCGCATGCGAAGGTTTCGGACGTTAGGTTATGGGGGGCGTCGCCCATATCTAAGAGACAGCGCCCGCGCATGAACGGGCGGCACATCGTCGCTATCACCGTGTGGTCACCGCCGAAAGTTTGCATGTAAGCGCTTCTTCGTGGATGGGGCTGCGTTGATCGGATGGGAACAGTCAGATAGGCGCGGGGAGAGAGGCCCCCCCCCGCGCCGCCACGGCGCGGCCCGCGTCGAGTTCTGAGCCCGCTCAGGGTCCGCGTGGCGTGGGGGCTTCGCGCCCCGCGCCGCCCAAAATAATGCGGGCGGTTTTGCGCGGCGCCCCCCGCGTCGGATTTCATCCTGGACCCCCCGCACTTTCGGCGCGGATGTCTCGGAACCGACGGCGCGCCTCTTTTGGCGCGGGGGCCGCGCGGCCGAGCGCTTCGGGGGCCCCGCGATTCGCGCGGGCGGGGGCCGATTGCATTGGAGCCCGCCACAATGGCCCGAGCGTTGTAAACGTGCTTTTTTCTTATTTGCAGCATTGCCCATGCATCGGCGATGCGGCGCGGTTCTTCGACGCCATGCGCTCGGAGCCAAGTTTGGAGGCCTCGAGTGAGGAGTGAAAGAAGGACGTGCGCGTACATGAATCCACGTGGGTTTCGAAAGTGCGCATTGCGCGAACGTCCGTAACACGAGGCCGTCCTCGCGGATTCTGGGGCCGCATTCGTGTACGGGGTGCGCGCGTCCTTTGTAGGCTCCCTGGCGGAGCGGGGCGGGGCCATGACGAGGATAGTTGAATCCTTTCCGGAGCGGTCTGCCACCCTAACATGTCGATTAGTGGATTGTCCGTTTTGGGTTCTCGAGAAGACGCCGCGGCCGTAATTTTCCAGGCTTGCACCCGCCAGGTTTGGGCCCGAGGTCGTTTTCGCTAAACTGCGTTTTGGCACAGGGGTCCTGTCCATCCCCGACCCGAGACGTCCTCCATCTCAGCGATTCTCGACCGTCCTCGCCCCGGCTTCGTCTCGCGGAGGCGGCCTTCTCCTGCGAGCTCGTGAGCCGCGTGGTGGACTTCCTGCGCCAGTCGATGGGCGCGCCCCCCGCCGCGTGAGCGCGGGCGGCACCCCGCGCGCGTCGGCAGCGCTGTCGCCGCCGCAGCGGCGACCTGGCGCCCTCTCGCCGCGCCCGGCCGCGTCGGTGCTCATCGCGCCGGCGGGGCATGCCGCCATGAAGAGTCCGCGGACGATTCGTGCGCACCGTGCCCGGACATCCAACATACGGAGAAATCGATTCGGAGTTTTTTTATATCACTTTCGCCCCTTAGGGGGCCCTCGCCGGGCCCCATGACCGTCAACAAAGCAGCTCAGTATGAAAAGCTGGTCCTAGGGAGTGAATGGGTCGAGACTTCTGGGGACCGCGTATTGAAAAAATCACGGTTTCGGATCTTTGGGTAGAAGGGCGACGAAATCAATACAGATCCATTGCTCCTGCCCAGGCTTATCTTGGGACCAGGAGCGGTTTACACGCCCTCCTGACTCGGCCAGGGAGGCATGTACACCGCTCGTGGGCCGCGGATGATCTTGGCCAAGAGCAGTGGATGTAACTACATCGATCTCGTCGCCCCACGTGCCGCGTTGGCGTCTCTCGAGGTTTCGTCGGTCGTCGAGCCAGGAACGGAACATTGGAGACCAATGCTAAGAAGCAGCTTGCTTGCCTCCGGAGTGCCCTGGGTTTCTTGGGCGTCGATGGTTCTGCGATGGAAAGCGTGACGTTCCCACATCAAAAACGATGGACGTCCTGGGATCTCAGGGTTGGATTCCTTGTGGAAGGTCTCTTGTGGTCGAGCTCCTACTGAAGCCGATCCGGTGACGAGCGGTATCCGCGATGATACGTTAGGAGGAGGAGGAGGAGGAGGAGGAGGAGGAGGAGGAGGAGGAGGAGGAGGAGCGGGGGAGGAGGAGCGGGGGAGGAGGAGCGGGGGAGGAGGAGGGAAGAAAGAAAGAAAGAAAGCCCTGAGGTCAGGGTTCGGCCGCCTGGCCCGCCTCCTCAGAAGAGGAGCAAGAACTGGTTGAAGGAGCACTTCAACTGCAACCTTGGGCCACCCTTGTTCGCCACAACCGCGACGACGATGGCGTTGCGCACGACGGCCTTGCCGATGCCGCCGTCCTGCTCCCCGATCTCGGAGAGCCCTAGCGGAGTGAGGAAGGGCCACTCAGCCCGCTGCCCCTACGCTTCGACGAGCACCAACCACGATCCCTGCCTTCTTGAAGGCGATGAGGTTACCGATGATGTCCTTGAGCACCAGGGGGTTATCGGAGTTCTCGAACTCCCCGACGGAGGTGAGGCCCACGGCAGTCTTGAGGCGCGCGATCTTCCCGCGGAGCTCCTCCAAGGAGTCCGTGTCCTTGTACTCGTCCTCGTCGCCCATGCCTTTGTTCTTGTCCTTGCCCTTGCCGAGGCCCATGCTGCGCGGAGGGCGCGAGCGCTGCACAGGGAGCGCGTCCGCCCTCTCGTCGGCCAGCATCAGCTCGCTGTCGACGGCAGCCCCCTTTGCCGCCGCCACGCCAGCTGCCTCCTTCTCGTCCTGCTCCATCTTGACGTCGCCTTCGTGGTCTGGGCCCGCATCTCCACCGCCATGTACACGGCCACGTCCGCGCGGGCGACGGCGTCGCTGCGCCGTCGTGGGGCCCGCATCGGCCGCTGGCTCGAGGTTGGCGGGTGGCGCGCCCAGCTGCGCGATCGCCGTGCGAAGCAGGCCCTCCGCCGCACGCACCAAGCGCGCTGCGGGCCGCCGCCCCGAGGCGGCTGCGAGCCCGGCGGCCGCGTGGACGGCCAGCAGCGCCCCGCGCGAGGCCTCCAGCGCCGCCAAGCTTTCACCCTTCAGCGTACCCGGCATCGGCCCAGCGGCGGCGCGCGAGGAGGCGGCCTGCGACCCTGGGTGTGAGCCAAGACGGTTACTGGGGGAGGAGGAGGAGGAGGAGGAGGAGGAGGAGGAGGAGGAGGAGGAGGAGGAGGAGGAGGCGGAGGAGGAGGAGGAGGAGGGTTTGGTGTCGCAGTGTCCGGGCTCCCGAGGCCCTTCACTGGCCCCGGCACTGTCCGCAGACGGCTCAGGACGAAGGCTCATAGTGGCTTGGTCCTGGGGGGGAGCTGACGGGCGTCACCCGGGTGGGAATGGGGAGGGTTGCTTCGCCGTTGTGGAGCACGATGCGTAGCTGTCCCCGCCGCTTGGCCGATGCAGGCGGGCGCAAGCCTAAGTGGGGTCAGACTGCACACTGGGGACCGGCCACCTAGCTGCGGCTCGTGCTCACGGGAAAAAAAAAGGGTGGGGATGGGGAGGGAGGGGGCGGTAACGCGTCACGCTTCGCGCCGGCGCCGTCTGGGAATGCCTGCAGGAATAGCCAGAAAGACAGTCCGGAGGTCCGCAGGAGTCGTTACATTACCTGGGGGTTGCTTGGAGGCTCGTTGGGCGCCTCCAGGGCGCTTCTTGGGGGCCTCTGGGGTGCTCTTGGGCGCCTCTCTAGGGGAGCTGGTGGAGGTCTCGGGGGGGTCCATCTCGGAAGAGGGCCCCGGAGTCCTTTGCGAAATGCCCTTTTTGAAGCTCCCGGTGAGCCTCTTCTCGGGGGCATCTGCGGCCCTCCTGGGGGCTCGGGAGCCGTCGACTGGCGATCCTGGAGACATCCCGAGCAGTGCGGGGCGCTCGTGGCGCCGAAGACGAGGAAGCGAGTTCTCAAGGGTTCAGGACCCGTTTTCCACGGGACCCATCTCTTGCATGCTATGTTTGGGCGCGTCGGCGTCGCGACAGCCGCGGCGAGCGGCGCGGCGCCTCTTCGCGGCAGCCGCTCGCAAAAAGGCCTGCCTTTTTGGCGGGCCGCGGCCGTGCACTGCAGTGGCGGCGGGATTGGTGTGTGGCGGGGGGGATGGAGAGGGATAGGGTGAGGGAGGGAGGGGGGGAGAGGGAGATAGAGAGGGGGGAGAGGAGGGGAGGCAGAGAGGGGGACAGAGAGAGGGAGGGCAGGGATGGGAGGAAGAAAGTGAGGCATGTAATTATACGCACGTGCTTGTAGAGAGGGGGAGAGAGGGAGAGGGAGAGGGATAGAGAGATGACAACGAGCGGCGCCTCTGCTCTGCTCTGCTTCCATCCTCATCGCGCATGGGCGCTGGGGCGGCGCAAAATGTTTGGAACATACCCTCCATCCGTGAAGACTGATGGACGTTTCTCAAGCTTTCACAGCATGTTTTGCTCGGATCTCTCAGGTGAATCGCTGGGTTCGCCTTGTCACCATGGCTGGTGGTGCGACTTGAAGACATGTGTTGTCCTGAGCAGGTGTCAGGACCAGGAGAAGCAGGAGGTGGAGGAGGATGGCGGAGGAGTGAGGAGACCAAGGGAGTTGATAGGCGGAGGAGGAGGACGAGGAAAGGATGACCATGAGGACAAGCACTGGGAATGGGCAGGAGGAGGAGGAGGGGGAGGGGGACGAGGCGGAGAAGGAGGAGAGGGAAGCCCTCGCGGGAGAGGTGGCGCTGTCGCGGGACGGCCTCCTGTACAGCTGGGGCGGCGGCGGGTGCGGACAGCTCGGCCACACCGAGACGTCCAAGATGCTCAAGGACGAGGATCGGAGCAGCCCAGATCCCGTGCAGGGAGCGCATCCTCAGAGCAGGAAAAGGTACTCTGGGGTTCTTGATAAGCGTGGGGGGTACCCCCCCGACGGGGGTCAACCTCGCCTCGTCGTCGCGCCGCGACGGGGGTCAGAGCGCCTTCAGCGCGCGGTGGCTACCCGCGATTGGGTTCGATATGATATGGGGCTGTCGGCGGGGGTGACGCCACCCCCGACGCTTATTAAGACACCCCCATACCGGCACCTCTCGCTCGTTTTCACATTTTCGGGGGCCTCCTGGGAGACCCTCGTCGCCACCGCTGGATTCGCCTTGGAATTCTGGTCCGAACGTACCCCAGGAGAGGGCCGTGGAGGAGCGGTCGTAGTTTTCTGGGAGGGGGTTCCCCATATGCACGTTCACGGCCTCGCGGTCTTTCTCTGAATCCGCATTCTCTCCTCCTCCCCCGCTGCGGCTCGCCAGGTCCACCATTCGAGCTCCGAACCTGGCGCACGCACGTTCTGCAAGCGAGAGTGCACTGGCCCTGTGCGACGGTATCTTTTCGAATGGCAGGTCAGCTGCTCTCCTGCTGTCAGGACGCAAGCCTTCTTCGATTGCACTGTGCACCATCCCGAACCTCGATGTAACAAAAAGGCCTCGCGGTCCAGACTCCTCGACCGCGATCCTGTGGATACCCGGCGCGCAGCATGTCCATCGAGGCCGCGTAACCCATTGGATCGCCCAGCGAAGGCTTGGCTATAGATATGGCCCCCCAAACAGGGTCCGAGCAGATGGGGTCGGAGGATCGCGACACATCGCCGAAGCATCTCGAATTGATCCACGCCGACATCGCCGATGCATCATCAAGGTCGTCGATGCGTCGCCGGTGCGTCGGCGATGCGCTGGCGATTCGGCGCGATCTTCCGATCTCATGTTATCGGACCCCGTATAGGAGGCCCGCTGAGCCAGGATATATGATCTTAGTTATCAATGTATGAGAATCAAATCGATCAGCGCCGGTTGCCGATAGGAGAAACATCAAAATTTGTTCAAAGGTCGGTGTCCGAGAGTTTCCGGCAACCATCGGATTCCAGGACGTTTTTCTTGGCGAAAGTTCCAGAGTGGCGGCGACGCTCCAATTCGCCCTCTTGTGGGCCACATTCTGCCCCAGCAACAGTCGGAAGCTGGAATGCGTTTTCATGTTTGACGTTGTACCCTAGTTGGTATGACGGTTTTTCAGACATGTGTCTGAGCCGTCCAAGCATTTCGCATAGGCGTACGAGGGCACGGCAGCTGCACGTTCCACCCTTCGTTTTCTAGTTTGAGTTTGCAGTATTCGAGGATGCGATGGAGAGGTATTGGGATGCTTGCGAACAAGAGAACGACAACGAGGAAGGCGATAGCAACGACGACGATGATGATGGTTGAGCTGTCGGCGCCCCTCCCCAGAACGTCGGGACGCCGTGGGCACGGACAAAAAAGTCTTGCCCGCAATCGGGGCGCCGCTGCGCTCACACAGCCCCGAGCGGCATTCGAGTCCCTCGCGAGGACGGGTGTCCGTACCAGCTCACGCCGCGGGTGGTGGAGAACCTGAGGCTCGTTCGCGCGGGAGGAGAGGGGGAATGGAGGGTCGCCACGCGGAGGCGTCGGTGCCGCCGTTTTTCCGCCGCCGTCGGATGCAGGGAGGAGGAGGAGGAGAAGGAGGGGGGGGGAAGGGGGGCAGGAGCAGGAGGAGGAGGAGGAAGAGGAGGAGGATGAGGAGGAGGAGGAGGAGCAGGAGGTGGAGGAGGAGGAGGAGGAGGAGCAGGAGCAGGAGGAGGAGAAGGAGGAGGAGGAGGGAGGAGGAGGAGGAGAAGGAGGAGGAGCAGGAGGACGAGGAGGAGCAGGTGGACGAGGAGGGGAGAGGGGAGAGTTTTTGTTTGTCGCTCTGAGCCTTGGGGCTTCGCCGCCTGTAAGGCCAGCAGCCGCCACGGGCAGCTGGGGCCCCGCGCGCGGAACCTCGGCGGAGGCCTCCTCCCGGGGACCGACGGCAGGATCAGACCCTCACTCGCTGCCCCGTCGGAGGCCGTGACCTGGTGAGCGTTTTTTGTGTGTCCTCCCCACGCTAATGCTCGCTACTCGGGGGGGAAAGAAGCACACAGACGAAATGGATCCTCGATTTCCAGGGAAATATGGGGAACTATGGGAAGTGGGGGGGGAGGCAGAAGCCCGGAAAATGTGGGGCATCCTTCTATTTGTGTGTATGTATGTGCGTGTCCTGGGGCCCCTTCAGCCACCCGGGCCACACGCCTCCCCCCCCCATAGCACCCGGGTAGTAACGCTAACGAGCGTACCGGGGGGGGGGCTGGACGCTGGACCCCCCCCTTCGTGCTGTGGTGCACACGGGCGATGGATGCGCCGGTGGCGCAGACGAAGTCTTGCGGATGCATGCCGCGGCCAGCGTTCTGTAACTTTCCCGCCCGAACACCCCCCCCATCCCCCGTGTTACGACCGTCTCCTGGAAAGAACACATTGTCACGATCAGATCTTCATTCGTTGCCCCGTCTCGGGTCGTGACCCCTGAGGTCCCTTGGAGCGGGTCATGTTTGCTCCTTTCCTGTGCGTTGTCTCTGTCTGACACATTGTTGCATGAGCATCTGCGTAATTATCGGGGGCGTTCTGTGCTGGGGACGTTGGAGCCTGTGCCACGCTGGCACAATATGCAGGAGAAGGGGGAGGCCAGAAGGAGAGGGAGGATGATAATCCGGGCAAGGGATCGATTACAGAATTGGTTTATCGCAAAATTGATTCTCTCGTCGGTTCCAGGGAAATTCAGTGGAATGATGATACTGATGATGATGATGATGATGATGATGCTGATGCTGATGCTGATGATGATGATGATGATGATATGATGATGATGATGATGATGATGATGATGATGATGATGATGATGATGATGATGATGATGATGATGATGATGATGATGATGATGATGGAATTGATGATGATGATGATGATGATGATGATGATGATGATGATGATGATGATGATGATGATGATGATGATGCTGATGATGATGATGATGATGATGCTGATGATGATGATGATGATGATGATGGCGATGATACTGGAAATGACGATCATGCTGCTGATACTCATGATGCTGGTGATGGTGATGATGGTGTGACGATGACTTCGATGCTGACGATGATGCTGATGATGATGTTGATGATGATGATGCTGCTGATGATGATGATGATGATCATCATGGTGATGGTGACGGTGATGGTGATGGTAGTGATGATGATGGCGGGAATGGTGATGGTAATGGTGGTGATGCTGATGATAATGATGTTGATGATGATTCGATGATGATGTTGCTGATGCTGATGTTGATGAGGATGAGGATGAGGATAAGGATGGTTATGAGGATGATGATGACGATGATGCTGACGATGATGACGATGCTGATGAGGATGGTGATGATGATGATGAGGATGTTAATGATGATTCCGGTGATGGGTGATGGTGAGGATGAGGATGATGGTGATGATGATGACGATGATGCTGATGCTGATGATGATGTGATGATGCTGATGGTGATGATAATGCTGATGCTGATGCTGATACTGATGATGATGATGATGATGATGACGATGATGGTGATGTTGATGATGATGATGATGATGATGATGATGATGATGATGATGATGATGATGGTGTTGGTGGCCATGATGACGATGACGAGGGGGAGAATGACGAGGTGGAGGAAGATGAGGAGGAGCAGTCGGAGCAGTTCGACGGGTGGGGAATTGGAAGAGGAGGGCTCGAAGGAGGCAGAGAGTAGTATTCAAATCGTTGCATTGTGGAGGAGGAGGAGGAAGAGGAGGAGGCGGAATGGTGCCCATGATCGTGAATCCCTCAGGCTATCAGGAAACAGGAAACAGGAGGAGGGATGGAGGAGGAGGAGGAGGAGGAGGAGGAGGAGGTGGAGGAGGGGGAGGAGGAGCGAAGGAGGGAGGCGAGGGCAGGAAGGCGCACAGGGCATCTCTGGCGGTGAGGCGCCAGGGAGCGCAGGTCGAGGATCCTCCGGACGCGAGTCAGCCCGAGGAATGCTTGCCCCGCTCGGCTCCGCCGACTGCACGCGGTCAGGGCCCCGAAGCACCGAGGCTGGGGGCGGTCCGGGGTAGCTTTAAGTCGGGCGTGTCCCTCCACAGGGGGGATATTCAAAATAGTAAACAAAATAGTCTGGGGACGATTTTGTGACCATTTTCGAGCATTTGGGGGGTATTTGTTGGAGTATTTTTTTTCGCTTTTTTCGCCCCTAATTCCCCTGTAGGGGGCCACTCCCGACTTAGGGTAGCTACAGATTCGCGCCTTGCGCGCCCCAAGCCTGATGTACCCCGGACCGCAGTGATCCAATCAAGGACACAACTGTACGATATCAAACTCTCCTGTTCTGGGCGCACCCAGCCCGGTTGATCGAGGGCTCTCCCTCTCGACACCCTGAGCCAAGGGCACATGCGGAGGCCACGATGTACCCCCGGACCGCAGGTGTATCCTGGAGAACTTGGGCGTCCACCCCCCCCGAGTCGTCACGGCCGGGGGCATTCCGGGGGTAAGTAACCTTATGCCGATGATAAAGAAGGACCCCCCCTTTCCAGGTTAGAGTTGATTATCCACGGCCAAGAAGAGTTTGGTCAGGGGCGCGGGGCGCGGAGGCCGAACTTTTTGTTTACCACTGTGAAAAGTTCACCATCGAGGTTAACTTCCTTCTTATGTTGAGATAGCAACATCAAACGAAGCGAAGACGTTGTCGAGGATGTCTCAAGCGAAACCAACAATTTTTGGAGGCAGCCTCCAGCGAAACGATCAATGTTTCAAGGATATCTCAAGCGGAACCAATTATTCCAGGATGTCTCAACCCACATGCTGGCCTCCGGTAGGCAACATCTATAATCCCCTCGCGGCCCCGAACTTTATTATCCCTGTGGGATTAACCTCCGTCGTGTTCGATTACAGATTTGCGCCTCGGGTTAAGTCGGGCCTGTCCTCCTACAGGGGGATTTTCGACGAAAAATGAAAATACCCCAAAAATAAACCAGACATAGTCCAAGAATAGTCTGGGGACTATTTTTCTAATATTTTTTGACCTTGTTGGGGTATTTTGGGGGTATTTTTTTGGTCCGTCGAAAATCCCCCTGTAGGGGGACAGGCCCGACGTAAGCCTCGGGGGGCCCAAGCCGGAGTTGCCCCGGGCGGCAGGAATCCCGGACGGATGGGACGTCCATTGTGTCGTTTGCTTCGGCTGTCATCAGACACCGCCCCGCCTCGCGCTGGATCGGGGGCGGAAAAGAGGGGGGTGATGACTAGGGGGGGGGTGGATATCATGGCGGGGGTCATGATATTTCCCCAGATTTCATGGCGCCTCTTTTTATTCCATTACGTCCATGGCCCCCCCGCTGGGCCGCGCACATGCCGCCGGTCATGATTTGCACCCCCCCCTCTTGGACACCCCCCTCTTGGCCGCTCCCGACTGGAGGGATTCGGTGGACGAGCACACGTTGGCGTCAGCACGAGTTGCCCTGAGATCCGCTGCTGCGACGAAGTGCAAAGTCGCGAGACGTCACTGCGGGAGCCCCATGCACCCCATCTTCCCGAATCATGTTTCGAGCCGGATCGATTTGGGCTGGCTCCAGGGCTCGGAATTGGACGACAGCATTCCCTGTGGAAAGATGCAGCGCCCCGATCTTACGGTCTCGGACCATCGGAAACCGGATTTCCCAGGATCGGTCGCGATTGATCTGCTCCATTCCGTCGCCATCGGTCGCGATCGTTCCCCACCGATGCCAGCATCGGTCGCGATCCTTTGCGACCGATGCTCGGTGCCGATCGGTCGCTGCCGACCGCGGCCGAACAAACACTCGGCATCCAATGAGAGCTGGGCTGTGGGGCTCCTCGAGGAGGCGGCCCGGCCGCCCCGGCTTCGCGCGTGGCCCGGCCTCCGGGGGGAGGGGGGGGGCAGGGGGTCGCATGCGAACCCTACCCCACCCTCCTCCCTCCTCCTCCTCCTCCTCCTCCTCCTCTCCTCCTCCTCCTCCTCCTCCTCCTCCTCCTCCCCCTCCACCCCCCACGACTTTGAGGGGGAGGCGAAGTGAACCCCACCCCTCCCCCTCAGAAATCGTGGGGGGTAGGGGTAGGGTTCGCATGCGGCCCCCTAGGGGGGGGGGGGGGGGGCGCGCCAGAACCGAGGAGGCGCTGCGCGCTCGGCGCTGCGGCCCGATCTTGCCCCGAGCTGATCCGATCCGGTCGTGGGCTTTGGCCCTGGCCCTGGCCCGACCTTCTGTTGATCTTGATCCCGACTCGATCTGGTCCGTTCTTGGCCCGATCCGAGCAGATCTTGACCCTGATGCTGATCCGGCCCGACCTCGATCTTGATTCGATTCGACCCGATTCGATCATGATCCTATTCGATCCGATCCGATGCCGATTCTGATCCGACCCGGCCCCACCTTCCGGCCCCATCTTGATATTGATCTGGTTCGATCCGATCAGATCTTGGCCCGATCCGATCTTATTCTTGAGTCTGATCTTGGTCACATCCGACCCGATCTTGATCCTGATCTGATTCGATCCGATCCGATGCGACCTTGGTCCGACCCGATCCAATCCAGGCCGGAGGCGCGCGGGAGGGGGGGGCCGCGCCGCGCGGCAGCCGAACGGCCTCAGGCCGCACGTGATAGCCACGATCGCCTGCGGCAAGGCGCACACGATCGCCGTCTCGGACAGGGGGCGCGCCCGCCGCCGTGCTGCTGAGCCTCCCGGATGGGTGTCGGAGTGCCGCGTTCGCATAGCAAGGGCGAGCAACCTTCTAATCCAGACGTGATCGCGAAAGTTGAAAATCAGGAGGGGAAAAAACACACAGACACAATGAATCGCCGATCCCCAGGAAAATATGGGAAAATATGGGAAGTAGGGGGGAAGACGAAAATCCAAGAGATATTGAAAAATGTGGGGAATCCTTTTATTTGTGTATTTTTTTTGTGCGCCCTGGGGCCCCTTCGAAAAATCACGACGGGAGGTCTTTGGTTGTCTTTGGCCCCTGGGTGCCCTCGCCGGGCCTCGGGACCGTCAACAGAGCGACTCGGGATAAAGAATCAGGTCCTAAGGAGCGGGTCCGGACTTCCAGGGGCCCCGTATGGACAAAATCAGTCGGGGGTGGAGGAGGAGGAGGAGGAGGAGGAGGAGGAGGAGGAGGAGGAGACGGAGGAGGAGGAGGAGGAGGAGGGTTTGGTGTCGCAGTTTCCGGGCTCCCGAGGCCCTTCACTGGCCCCGGCACTGTCCGCAGACGGCTCAGGACGAAGGCTTATAGTGGCTTGGTCCTGGGGGGAAGCTGATCGGGGGTGGACAGAACCCCCGACAGTGACACGTCGATTAGTGAGTTGTCCGTTTTCGGTTCTCGAGGGGGCGCCGTGGCCGTGATTTCCCAGGCTTGCGCCCGCCAGGTTTGGGCCTCGGGTCGTTTTCACGAAGCCACGTTTTACTAAAGGGGGGTCTGTCCATCCCCGAAGCAGGACGTCGCATTTGTGGGTCTGCATCCTTCCCCTTCGGCTCCTCCTTGGCTCCTTCCGCAGGCCGCGCCCAGCTTCGAAAGGGGTCGGCATGGCCTTCCAGGGCCCTTGCATCCTTGTCGTGGACCCTCATTCTGCGCCTCGGCTGTAGATGGGGTCGGAGGATCGCGCCGCACCGCCGATGCCTCGGCAAAGGCGGCTCGATGAGGAGCCCGATGTTCTCCACGCCGACGTCGCCGATGCATCGGTGACCCATCGGGGCGAGACTCGGCTCAATTCGGAGATCCACACATGTGCATCGCCACTGCGGGCTGGTTTCCTGTCGTGGGGCTCGATCGGGTTGCTGCTGCGGCGGTGGGTTGCAGGGCGTGCCAAGTCTCGCGGTAATGAGATGTCGCGTGTGCAGCGTGATTTGGGCACGCGGTTGCATGTGCAGCAAACAACGCGTTCACGTGTTGTAGATTCCGGGGGGGTGCATAAAAAATTCTGGGCGGGCCAATCGTTTGATGCGCCGCCACCGTGCTGTCGCAGGGTGTCTGGGCCTGGGGGCGATGATTCGCGACCGACTGCGGCCGCCATCTACGCGCATGACCACGCGGCAGGTACCTGTGCTTGGCGGGAGCAGGCAACGACGCCCCTGTCAGGGCGGACGCGCGCAGGATGTTGGCCTTGCCTATGGCCGCCTGGTTGTGGTGTACAGTTTGGGGCCCCGCATCTTTCTCCCTTCCATCCCCAGCTGGCGCCCGCGAGGCAAGGACTCCGGCGCCGGCGTCGTGATCTTTTGTCGCCACGGCCAGCAATGGAAAATCCATCAGCCGCGACAGATGATCGACGCGCGCGCGCGTGCGCTCATCCTGACCCGGCACAGGCCATCCAGCAAGGCAAGCCCTTGGTCCCAGCGCGCACAACAGAAGCGCTTTTTTCATTGCGTTTGCTGGGGCGCTCACCTGCAACGAGCCGCGCAGCTACAGCTTTGGGCTCGGGGGGCACTAGGACGATTGGGTTGTCATCAACTGGAGAACGTGCACGGCCTGGATGCGTCGCGAGGTCTTGCGCCGCGCGCCTCGCTGCAGCTGCGCTTCCACCGGCGCGGGTGCGACGCGGAAGGCGCGCCTTCGACGAGGCGCGACGGCCGTTCGCCCGCCGGATTCGGACACCTTTGCAGTCCCATGGTCACGCGCCGCCGCGACGCTGAGCCGCGCGCCCAGCGCTGCAAAACCAAGCGACGCACTGAGGACCACCAGGACGGACAACCACGGCAACGCTACCTATGACCAGTTTTCCAGCAGACCAGCAATCACAAGCGTCCTACAACCGCGTTGTCGACGCCTACGCTGCGTCAGAGTGCACGCGCCAGAAAGCGCAGATACAGGAGGGCCATGTGCCCAAAGCTCACATGCAGGTCGCAGTGCGACCACAGGTCTGGCCCCGCATCTTTCAGGCCCCCCAGCCATTGGCGAGCCAGGTCGCGCCGACGAGTATGACCACGACGACCTCCGTGGCAGCCTTGCCTCACGCCTGCCCGCGTGGTGGTTTCAGGATTCGTCGGCCTTGGCATCGGATCGGTATCTGGCGAGTGCTCAATAGTGCAACAGTGGCAGTCCGTCGAGTTCGACGGCATTCACTCACCTACCTCACCTCCATCGATGACGGCACTCAGATCATGGAGATGCGGTAGGGGGCGCGGACCAGCCAATTCGCTTTCCGTCGCCGCCTCACGGCGGGTGCCAACTTCGACTTGGCCACGGGCTGCGTGCGACCTCAACGACGAGAGCCAGCGCGGCATGCGTGGTCCTGCAGATGGGCGCCGGCTTCGCCCTCCCTGCCTTATTCGGTCTGCAATCCACGCAGTCTAAAGACGGGTATGCAGGGACAGGCGTAGCGCGCCTGCGCCTCGCGATCTCTGGCCTTGGAGGCCATGAGAGCACTTGGAGCCCAAACGCTATGCACTTCGTCGTAGAGTCAGCTCCATGCGGCCGCGCGTGCGTGCCATGTGCCAATCGGGGGGTCACAACCTAAACAGCGCGCCGCGAGCCGCGGGCGGCAACCGCCAGGACGACGACGCCAGCGACTGCCGCGAGCAGAAGGAGCTCACAATGCAGCTGCTCAGCCCCCACGCATCATCACCAGCGTGGGGCGCGCCGCTCTCCTGCGTGGACGTTAGTATCGTGACCTGTGGTCGTGAACTGGCGTCGACGGGCGTGGCCTCTCTTGCGCCGCCGGGCGCCGGCCTGCGAATCGTCTCGCGCTCAGGACTAGCCCTCGAGGACATCGACGTCGCGGGCGGAGTGGTGGGCCCCGACGTCCGCGGCGAGAGCAAGGTGATCGCGCGCGACGCTAGCCCGCAGACGTTCGCGGTGGAGCAGGGCCAGAGGATCGCCCATGTCATCCTGGATCGCATCAGCGCGGACCTCGACACCGCGGTCTTTACCAACTTTCTTCCATCCTCCCGCAGCTCCGCGGGCCTCGGACATACTGACATGACATGCCTCTGCCACCATCTCATGCCGCAGGTATCGGACACCGCAGCACCAACAGAGTTCGGAGGTGACAATGTCACCGAAGACCCCGCGCAGCCGCGACATTGGAAAGAGGGCGGGTCAGCCCGCAGTGCCGGCCCGGCCGGCCTGCCCCAGCAAGGGCGGGTAGCGGGGCCAGGACGTGCCGTCTGGGTCTTGGAGGGAGGACGGGGCACCTCACAAGCGCGACAAGAACACGGCTTCCGCGTCGTCCGTGCCACCAACCTCGGCGGTGCCATCGCGGCGCTGGTGCGCCCCATACTGTCCTTCGCCCTACGTGCAGCATTGTCAAGATTACGCGCGACACGCGGATAGGCACGAGGCTCCTTCCATTCTCGATAGCTGTCTCGACTTGCGTCCACCAGCCAAGGACTCTGGCACAAGGGCCGTGATCCACGGCCGCCGCGGCCAGCAGCGGACGCGGTCACAGGCGCGATTGGCGATCGACACGCGCGTGCTCCACTTGACTATGACTCAGCACAGGGAATGCCGCAAGCCCTTCGTCCCAGAGGCCAAACACAGAAGCGCAGTTTTCACTTTGCTTGTTGAACCCCATTCCGCAACCAGCTGTGCGGGTTCAACATCACTCTCGAGGCTCGAGGAGCACAAGGACGACTGACCGACCATCAACCGGAGGGTGTACACGACCTTGACGCGCCGCGAGGTTTTGCGCCGCGCGCCGCGCTGCAGTTGCACTTCACTGACGCGGGTGCAGCGCGGACGGCGCGCCCTCGACGAGGTGCGACGACAGTTTGCGCACCAGACTTGAACGCATTTGCGAATGCGATGTAGTGAACAGCGCCAGTGAGGGGCTGTTACCATGAACTCTGTTCGTAGAGCCGCAGGCCGTTAAGCGTCGAGCACGCAATTGATCGATTCTGTGATCCACCAACTGTCGGCTGCCAGCCTTTCTGTTCGGTCGTAAAGCAGTTTTGGTTTCTGGACCTGGTCAGTAGAAGGTCCCCTGCGCAGTGCAACTGTTTATGGGAGGGGTGGTGGGCACCCCCCCACACAATGTCCAGCTCAGCGCTGTAACTGTTTAGTGTGGCTGGTCTGGCAGGTCTCGGCGGTGGTCTGGACGGGTTGCGCCGGGCTGCCAACGAGGCACGTCGGACCCGCTTGGGCACTTGAGCCACACGGTACGTTACCCAGGTTTGTCGGGCGTGGGAGTGGCATTCCCGTTGCAATTTGTCTTCAGGCTCGCCTCCCGCGCCCGTTGCAACACACGTGCGCTATGAGACACCGCTCTGGGCGTCTGTGAAAGAGCCGTTCTTGTCCCACCGCGCTTTGCACTCATACTCTTCTCCTCCTCCCCCTCCTCGTCCTCATCTCCTCCCCCTCTTTCTCATCGTCCGTCTCGTACCTATGGCAGCGGTGGTGGAAAATCGGCCCATCATCAGCCTCGCCTCGAAGCTTGTCCCTGGGACGTGGTCCACACGTCGGCTGAGTCACGTTTGTTTAGCTTGTGGGAAAACCAAAAACATCGCGACGTCGGATGTCTGGGGTTTCCTGCCTCCCCGTTTTGCTCCTCCTGCCTCCACTCTCTGCCTCCCCCGCCCTCCTCCTTTTTCGGCTGCCTTCTCCTTCCCCTTCCCCTCGCCGAGACATGATCCTCGTTTGAGTCTGGACGCGAGCATTCATTGTTCCCGCGGCGCGGCCCGAACAGACCCCCCTGGTTCCCCCCCCTTGTGGATGTATGAGCCCTGGGCCCAGGTCACCAAGGAAATCAAATTCGCTCGGACCCAAAGCGATAGCCTTTACTAGCCATTATTGGGCGGTTTCTGCACGGTCCTGGCCTGATCGACTCCAGAGACCGCTCACCAAAAAAGGGCTGCGCTTGCACAGTTGCTTACTAGAAAGGGTGCCTCTTCTGCCCTCTACGTATGCAGCGGTGCCCAGTTTCCACAGCAGTCCGGAAAGGACGACGCAGGGTGATCGAGTCGGAGGTTCACAGCGGGGGCGGACCCTAAGTGGGGCCACGGAACAAAGCCCAGTTGGAGGTTCGCACTTCTTGCTTCCATGGGCCGTCCAGATTTCCGACGCTGCGATTTCTCAAAATCCCGATCCTGTGAGGCCTCAGAGTGGAAGCCCATGCCAAGAAAACACCTTGCTTGCCTCCAGGGTTCCTTCGGCTTCTTGGGTTGGGTGGTCCTTTTATGGAAGAGCGACGTTCCCAGACAAATAGTCAATGGACGTCCTAGGGGAACGGCTCTTGTTGTCGAGCTGTTACTGTAGACCCCTTTCCCCCGGCCCAGTCTTTCATCCCGAGTCGTCGGTTCTGGCGGTCTCGGGGTCCCTGCTGAGACCAGCTGGGACCATTTTGTAGGGGAAGGGGCCTGCTGAGCTGCTGAGGCCAGCTGGGACACACTGGCCAGGAGGGGGTCGTAGAGGGGGGGTGATACCCAAGGGTAGGGTTAGGGAAAAACCCCGCTGGATGCTCACACGTCCTCCCTTCACGGGCCGTTTGGAACGATTTTCTCTCATAACCCACTTCTGCCCCTGGCCCACCTTAACGTCCCCCCAATCTCCGGGGGGGGGGGGCTGTCCGTGCGTCGCCCGACGCATCCCCCTCCGGCCGACGAGGAACATTTTTGTGGCACCGGAAAAACTTTCCGACTCCGCAGTCGGCCAGTCGGCCAGTCAGAGTCCGTCAGAGACGGGACGGGAGTCAGATAGTTCACCACCCACCAAACCACCCCAACCCAACCCGAAGGCCTCAATTTGCCCTCCATTTCCAGTGGGGGGGGGTCGGGAAACGTCGAACAAACACGCGTGGAACCCTTACCCCCCCCAACCCGAAATTCGGGTCTTCGGGTTGGGTTGGGGTGGTCTGGTAGGTAGTCAATAGTTGATCCCGGTGCCCCAGAAATTTTCAAGATGCCCCGGCGCGCGAGCGGGGTGGCTGCCGCCCCCCTGTGGCCAGGCGCATGTACACGTGGGGGGCCGGCGCGTGCGGCCAGCTCGGGCACCCGGACACGAGCAGCTTCCCCTCGGACGAGGAGGGCTCGCCCCCAGGCCTCTTAGGTGGGGTAGGTCGGAGTAGGAGGAGGGGGAGGACGAGTAGGAGGACGAGGAGGAGGACGTGGAGGAGGAGGAGGAGGACGACGAGGAGGAGGAGGAGGAGGAGGAGGAGGAGGAGGATCATCACTTGGCTGACGAGGGAGGCTAAGGGTTGGCCGCCCGACCCCAACCCAAAACCTCGTTGTGCTGAGCCACCAATCATATCCACCGCGGCCGAGGCTGTGCCAGATAGCCGCAGAGAGGCAGACGCTGAATAGGGGCGATGAAGGTCTCTGTCGCGGGAGAATGCACCGTCCCCCTGAAGGGGGGTGCCTGACACACGTGCAGACACAGCGCGCACACGCACACGCAAGAGACATGGGCTTCAGTCAAACTCTGAGGGTCTGTGCCTGGCGATGTCGGTCTGAATGCCCAGATTCCAAAACAGTGGGTGATGGCATTGGGCTCATTCTTCTGCGTACCCTTCCTTTTGGGGTCGCACGGAGTGTGGCGACAACGGACGCCATTGTTCTGCATTCTCGCACGCGCTGCTCCCAAGGCTGTAGCTGTAGTTCTGGGCTCCAGCTTCGCCTCCCACCACTCGCATGCGTCTAACATCCTCTGGAATCCTTGCAGGCGACGTCGGGCTGCGACTTCGCCTCCCACATGCCCAGATTCCCAAAAACGTGGATGATGGCATTGGGCTCGTCCTTCTGCGTACCCTTCCTCCTGGGCTGCATTGTCGCGCGCGCTGCTCACTAGGCTGTAGCTGTAGATCTCAGGCTGCAGCTTTGCCTCCCATTTCTCGCATGCGTATAACGTACTCTGGAAATCTGTGCAGGCGATGTCGGGCTGCGACTTCGCCTCCCAAATACCCTGATCCCAACGTAGTAGGTGATGGCATTGGGCTCGTCCTTCAGCGGTCCTGTCCTCTTGGGCTCTCGCGGAGTGTGGCCAAACCAGCTGCCATTGCCCTTCATTGTCGCACTCGCTGCTCCTAAGGCAGTAGTCGCTGCTCCTAAGGCAGTAGTTGTAGAACTCGGGCTCCAGCTCCTACTCCCTCGTATCGCTCACGCAGTGTGATATATACGGGATGCGTCAAACTTCGATTGGAAAACTTGCCTGGCGACGTCGGGCTGCGACTTCGCCCCCCAAATGCCCTGATCGCCACGCTGAAGGTGATGGCATTGGGCTCGACCTTCGTGTTTGGGCTCCAGCTTCGCTTCCTCCTTCTCGCACTTGGTTAGAGATGTATGGGCTGCGTCCACCCTGCACGGAGTATCGGTGCTGGCGACGGCGAACTGCGACTGGGATGCCACAAGGCCCTTATCCTTGCGCTGTAGCAGATGGCGTTTGGCTCGTCCTTCGCCGCACAGCCCCTGCTGCCACTGCTTGTCGTCCGACGACCAAGCGGCGTAGTACTTCTCGAAGTACCGTCGGCCGCTTTGGAGATGCTTGAACCCGTGCATCTTGGCGGAGGCCTGGCGGTGTCGGATCCCCACTGCACCCGAGCGCGCGCACGCCGCACGCCGCCTGGGGGACCCAGGTCGTGCCGACCAACCTTGAGCCAAGATGGCGTGAACCGAAGTAGCTCGAGCCAAAATGGCTACGGTGGAGGAGGAGGAGGAGGAGGAGGAGGAGGAGGAGAAGGCAGAGGAGGAAGAGAAGGGGGACGAGGAGGAGGAGGAGGAGGAGAAGGGAGGAGGGAGGAGGAGGAGGAGGAGGAGGTCTCTCAGATGGGGTCGGAGTAGGCGGGGTCGAAGGATGGCGCCGCATCGCCGATGCATCGCCGATAACGCCGATGCATCGCCCATACGTCGGCGATGCATTGGCGATGCGACGCGATCCTCCGACCCCATCTACTCGGACCCCATCTAGGAGGCCTCTATCTCCCCCGCCCCTTCTCCCACAGGAGGAAAATGGACCGATACCGCTGCCCTTCCCTCGTTTTCCCGTTTGGCGGGCCTCCTGGGATGTCCCCGTCGCCACCGCTGGATTCGCCTCGAAATTCTGATCAGAACTCACCCTGGAAGAGATCTGGGGGAGTAGCAAAGTGGGTACGTTTTGGTTTCCACATTTTCGAGAGGGAAATCGACTGCACAATTGATCTACCACAGAAAAATGTTTTCACTCTCTCGTAGGGTGTTGTAGACAAGGATCGACGACGCATTCTTCGCAGAACCGACACAACATACGACGTATTTCACGTTAAATTGACACATAATATGTATATTCGATACAAAAATACGTATAATCGACGCAACATACTAGTATAATCGTATTTGTGTGTGTTCACCTGTGCTCGTAGGGCTGTAGCTTTTGGTGGATCGTATGAAGGGTTTGGCGTGATTGTGCGCTCTAGTGGTCTGTACTGTGATTCGAAAGCTGGGCGAGGGCTGCTAAAACCGTGGCTGCCAAAACGGCCCTCCCGGAAGGAACAAACAACTTCCCGGAATGAGGCGCGGCACGCGGAACAGTCAACGGGCTTTTTCCCGGAAGGACGAAGACAATTTCCCGGAGGTCGATTTTAGCAGCTACGGATTTAGCAGCCCTTGCCCGGCTTCTGAGTGATATCTTGTTGTTGTGGATCAGTAGTGGTGGTTGCGTCTCGTCTCCACCGTCGTTGTAAGTGTCGTCTGATGTGCGAGTCTCCAGTCTGTGTTTTTGCGTTCGCGTGTCTGGTCCTTTTCCTTCAGAGAGTGGGTCATGTATATCTCAAGCGCTGGCGTCCATGTAAAACGTGTAGAGTCGGCCCAGTCGTCCACCCGTACGGCAAAGCGTCTATCTGGCTCCGTGGGTTGGTACCGTGGATCCGGGGTGTGCCATCCATCACGATGGCAGTAGCAGTCATCCCTCGTCCTCCTCCCCGCCCACCCCTCCCACTCGTCAAAGGCCTCTTCCAGCCCCCGCCACGGCCGCGGCAGGACGGCTACCCGTTCCAGCCCGTGCCACGCGAGGCCCCGGACGCCCGCGCGCCCGACTCCGCGGCGGCGGCCGCCGCCGCCGCGGCTGCACAGTCCCGCGTCGCGGGAGAATGCCGATGGGAGGCGTTTGGCTTGGAGCCAGCTGTCGGGGGCGGCAAAGAGGGGGGTGATGACTAGGGGGGGGTGGATGTCATGGCGGGGGCCATGATGTTTCCCCAGATTTCATGGCGCTTCTTCTTATTTCATTACGTCCCTGGCCCCCCCGCTGGGCCGCGCACATGCCGCCGGTCATGATTTGCACCCCCTCCTCTTGGACACCCCCCTCTTGGCCGCTCCTGAAGCTGAGGTCTGGCCCAAGGTGGGGTCGGAGTAGATGGTGCCGAAGGGTCGCGCCGCAGCGCCGATGCAGCGGCGGTGCGGCGCGATGTGGGGCCCGATCTTCTCCACGCCGGCGTCGCCTGATGCATCGCCGATGCATCAGTGATGCATCGACGATGCGGCGCGAACCTCTGACCCCATGCACTCCGACCCCGTCTGAGAGGGCCATCGTGCAGGCGAGCAGGAGGGGTGGCGAGATTCGAGGTTCTGGGTTCAGGAGAGTTTTTGCTTGCCCTCTTCGGCTTCCAGGGGCCGCTTTCCGGTCCCAGGACCGCCAGAAACGGATCCGGGGTGGAACATAGTACAATAGTGGCCCCAGGAGAAGTCCGGGCACTGTTTTTTCGCGGATTTGCCCGTACGGTCGGGCCGAGGTATACGATCGATGTTGGTTCGGGGAGGGCACCCTAATGTTCTTCGCGTCTGTTGGATACTGCTGTGCATTCTGGGGGAGGGTGCCCCTGGAGTGATCCTGGAAGCTGCGGATTCATGGTCGGAGACCAGACGCCGATCTATCGGCCGTGCACTGCCGAGTCCAGGTCGATGCGTCCCCCCCATGCGCCAGTTCCCCCCCCCAAACGTTGCCCCTCGCACGGATCGCCCCCGCCCCGGTAGGCAAGCGACGCCCAGGGCTCTCCTCCTCCTCCTCCTCCTCCTCCTCCTTCTCCTCCTCCTCCTCCTCCTCCTCCTCCTCCTCCCTGGGGAGGGGGCCCAGGCCTCCGAGGAAGCACGGCGGCGGGGCGGGTGGGCCCGCCGCCACCGTGCCGCGAGCCCGAAGGCGGGCCATGTGCCTCTGCAGGGGGAATGCTCTCAAGAATGGTCCAGAAATAGTCTGGGGACTATTTTTGGGTATTTTGGGCATCCTGTGGGCATTTTTGGAGTATTGTCTCTTCGTCGAGAATCCCCCTGTAGGGGGGCACGCCCGACTTGACGCGAGCAGCGAGCGGAAGCACGCCCGTCGAGGAGAAGGAAGAGACACGGCGGGAAGACCATATACGCTGGTCGTCGAAAGGATCTATGTTTGGATTGTCTATGTCTGTGGGGCAGCGATCGTACCTCTCTAGCTAGCAGCCATTTCGGGGCGCACGGCCCCCCCTCACACTCGGCGCCCAAACTCGCACTGCATACTCGCACTTTGCACTCGCACCCTGCACTCGCCCCCGCAATCGCCCCCCGCTCTGTGCGCCCACACTCGCACTTCATACTCGCACCCCGCACTCGCGCCCACACTCACCCCCCGCGCTTTGCGCCCACGCGACACGAACGCGAGACGCGGGTCAAGTCGGCGCACTAAGTCGGGGACGCCCACCCCACGGTCAATTCGCACTTCGCATTCGAGGAATCAGCTTGGACAACCAACTCGCGAAATCCATTCGGCACCTCCAATCGCGAAACCAAGGCGGCAAATCAACTTGGCACATCAACTTGCGAACTCAACTCGGCAGGCCGCCCCGCCAAATCAACTCTCTAAACCAACTCTCTAAATCACCCTTATAAATCATCTTGGCAAATCAACTCGGGAAATCAACTCGGTAAACCATTTCCAGAAATCAACTTGGGAAATCGATTCGGGAAATTAACTCGGGGAACCAATTCGCACTTCGCAGTTGGAATGGTAAGTCAAAGTCCAAGAAGCCAACGCCAATTCAACTCGCCATCTCAGCGTTCCGTGCAAGCCAACTCCACGCATCAACTCGGGAAATCAACTCGGCAACTCCTGTAAATTAATTATGTAAATCAATTCTGTAAATCAACTCGGCAAATCAACTCTGTAAATCAACACAACCAGTTCGGCAAATCAACTCGGGAAATCAAGTCGGCACATCAACTCTGTAAATCAACTCGGTGAAACAACTCTATACATCAACTCGGGAAATCAACTCGTATCATCAAGTCGGTAAGCCAATTCGGGTAGTGTGGTGTGAGTGTGGGGTGCGAGTGTGTGCGTAGACTGGGCGTAGAGTGTGGTGTGTGTGTGTGTGGTGCGGGTGTTGGCGTAGAGTGTGGGGTTCGAGTGTGGGCGTGCAGTGTGGGGTGCGAGAGTGCGCGTAGACTGTGGGCGAAGAGTGTGGGCGCGAGTGTGAGATGCGAGTATGGAGTGCGAGTGTCGGCATGGAGTGTGGGCGCGAGTGTGTTCGGCGAGTGTGGGCGTCGAGTGTGGTGCGTTTCTGGCCTCGAGCTAGTGCTGGCCCCTCAGACATACACAGTTTTTTATCCCCTAAATCCTTTTTTTGTTGCAACTTGCCATTGCAAGAGGCCAGCGGCTGTCCCGCTTCACTCCTCTGCAGGGGGCGGGCGGAGGCCCAGTCTGCTTCCAACGCCTTCCTATTTCGTGTTTTCACCCATTTCTTCGAACCGACGGGTACGCTTTGCCAGGTCTGCGCGGATTTTTTGGGTCTGCGCTGGACATCTGGCGCGCTCCGAATGCCGGTTGTGGGGGGGTCCATCGTTGTCCCAAGAAATCCGCGCGGGCTTCCAACCGTTTATGTTTATGTTTGTCGCTGTCTTTCTAAGAGTGCCTTTTGGTCAGTCAGAGTCCGCCATACCCAGGCGTGTAATTCTGTCAGCGTTGGCCTCGTGGTTTATAGGTCATTCTCGGGTGTCATCGCCGCCTTCGTCATGTCCTTTCCTTGTAGCTCAGTGTCTGCAAAGATCCAGCGCCTTCGGAGAGGAGGTCCCAGGACCCCAAGGGATCAGTTGATATTGATACATTTGGACCCCCCTGGGGCCCAAGAGCATCCGGTCCATATCCAAGGCCTGCTGGGGCCCTGGGGCATCGGTTCCTCAGGCGGTGCACACGTATTAGCTCTGGCCTGGGAGTCGCCGTCGTCACCGGCGTCGTTGCCGCAGTTGCCGTCGCAGTCGGCAAGGCTCATACCCAGGCCTCCCACGACTTGAAAGAGTCAAGGTGCATATATTTCGCCGTTCCGCGGCCTCTGGGGGCCCGGCCACATCTGGTTCCTGGGAAGGTGCCGAACAATTCGGGTTCTTGTTTGGACACGCCGACGATAAGCACAGCGTCGAAGGTTCGGTATCTACCCTTCTCTCTCGGAGGAGAGCATCCTCCTCATCCTCCCTACAGCCCGGGCCCCTGTCCTCTGCTCATGCCCTCCTTCCTGCACTCTTTTGCTCCTTGCCCTCCTCGTTGCTCCCTCCTCCCGGCCAGAGCGTCGGAGAGGCCAGGGAAGGTATAGATCTGGCGGGTGCACGGAAGGGCAGACGCCTCGTGGGTCCACCTCTCGTCTCTTCGATCCACCCCTCTTTGACGCCATCCTGTGCTGTCGCTTCCTTACCTGACCCCCCCTCCTCCTTCCGCTGGATCGGGACGAGGGTTGCGGATCGAGACGAGGGCTGGCCCACTGGCCGCCGTGCGGCGACGACGAGCGCGGCGGCGACGGCAGCGCCAGCGTCTCGGCAGCGGCTCCATCGGAGCAGCCCGGGCGCCTCGCCCCAGATCAGTGGAGCAGGAGGGCACGGTAGGAGGAGGAGAACGAGGAGGAGAAGGAGGAGGAAGAGGAGGAGGAGGCAGATGAGGAGGAACAGCAGGAGGAGGAGGATGAGGCAGAGGAGGAGGAGGAGGAGGAGGAGGAGGAGGAGGAGGAGGAGGAGGAGGAGGCCCAAGATTTTCAGGTGTTCCAGGGGGTCGTGGTGTTCCGCACGCGGTCCAGGAGCCAGGGCCGCCACAGACTTTCCTGGGATGTCCAGAGCGTATCCTGAGTAGTTATCATCAGGACACCGCCCTCGGCCCACCGGAGGAGGCGTCCTGCCATGCCCGTTTGCTGGGGAGCTCCGGGAAGCGCAGGGCGTGCAGGCGTCTTGTGCCCCCAAACGGTGCGGTGACCGCACCGTGCGGTGAGCCAGTGGGGATTCGGGGTCACCGCACGGTTTTGGGACTCGGGTCGTTCTCCGAGGACGTCTCGGGCGACGAGGTCCCAACACCATGCGGTGAGGACCGTGCGGTGAGGTCTTGGGGGAATTCGAGGTCACCGCACGGTGCGTCACCGCACCGTTTCAGGACTCCAAAAGGCGGCAACACCCTGTCTCGGCATCGTTCGGACGTGTGCATGTTTTCTCGGCGAAGACCATCGAGGAACATCCTGGAGCATAATTAAAGCACGAACGGAATTGACGAATGCACGGGGGGAGGGACGCCCGATGGATGGCGAGCTGTAGCGCCGCTGGCGCGGGACCAGCAGCAACCCCCCAGGGAGCTGAGGCTGGCGCGAGGGCGTGGAGGGTCGACGAGGCGGCGCTGGGTCGCCCGCAGGGTTGCGAAAGGGTGATCGCGCTTCGCGCGCCGCGGCCTCCTCCTCCTTCTCCTCCTCCTCCTCCTCAGCATGGAGGGCTGCCCTTCTCCAGGGGGCGGCGAGAGGGCGCCAAGAGAGAGGCACACGTCGCGCCTCCGGGTGCGCGTTGCGCGAGGCTGGGAGTATCCAGGGAATGCCGCGCTTGGGGAGGATGCTGAGCTCGAGGCGCGGGCCGCGTGGGTCGAGACGTGCCCCGGATCGTCGCAGAGCAGGGTAATTAGTCGGGGGCGGCAAAGAGGGGGGGGATGACTAGGGGGGGGTGGATATCATGGCGGGGGCCGTGATATTTCCTCGGATTTCATGGCGCCTCTTCCTATTTCATTACGTCCCTGGCCCCCGCGCTGGGCCGCGCACATGCCGCCGGTCATGATTTGCACCCCCCCCTTTTGGACACCCCCCTCTTGGCCGCTCCTGAATTAGTCGTGGCGGTCCTGGTCTGGGCCATGCTCCCGACGGTGACCACAGCCCACCTCATGGAAGGCGCAGCCGTGAGGCGCGCGGGCGTGGCTCCAACGTTGCTGATTGGAGGACCAGGCGTCGGCCTGGCTCGAAGTTTTCCGCCAAGCGAGACCACTTCTCGCAAGCCTGCCCAGCAGGTCAGGCTTGTGCGCGGGGAGACGCTCGAAGCCGTTCTAGATAGGAACAGGGTCGACTTCGCAATCATCGACATGGCTATCAAGATCGCCACCCTGTTGATCAAGAACGGCACCACATCGGGACGGCCATGATCGACTCAGCACAGAGATGACCGACAGGGGGGCTCTCCAGGGAGGGCAGTGCCTCACACGTCTGGGGCCGCTTGAAGCGCGCGCGCACGCGAGTTTACCGCAAGCACAGCATCAGCATCAACATTCAGCACGAGAGCTACAACAAACACAAGCGTTGTTGGATTCTTGGGGTCCGCGCGGATGTCTCGGATCGGCGCCGGGCCCCCCCTCCCGGGCGCGCGGAGCTCGCCAGGGTCCGCGCGATGGGCGCCGCCAGGGGGGCTCCAGCCCCAGCCCCGAGCCGTGCCATCCGCGCGGCCTTCCGGGAGCCGACGTCTGCGTCGCGTGTGCTTCGGTGGCTGCCCGCCTCGAGTGGGCCCCTGGTAGGGAAACGAACTCTCAGAGCCCCGAATCATCAGGGGTAACTCGGGTCAGGGCTAACTCGGGTTCGTTTCTCGGGAATCCAAACCCGAGTTACCCCGGACCCGAGTTACCCCGGATAACTCGGGCGCCCAGAGCCCCGAATCATCAGGGGTAACTCGGGTCAGGGCTAACTCGGGTTCGTTTCTCGGGAATCCAAGCCCGAGTTCCCCCGGACCCGAGTTACCCCGGATAACTCGGGCGCCCAGAGCCCCGAATCATCAGGGGTAACTCGGGTCAGGGCTAACTCGGGTTCGTTTTTCGGGAATCCAAACCCGAGTTACCCCGGACCCGAGTTACCCCGGATAACTCGGGCGCCCAGAGCCCCGAATCATCAGGGGTAACTCGGGTCAGGGCTAACTCGGGTTCGTTTTTCGGGAATCCAAGCCCGAGTTACCCCGGACCCGAGTTACCCCGGATAACTCGGGCGCCCAAAACTCTATATATATATAGATATATACACACCGACGCTTCTTCCGACCCTGCGCCGAACTTCGCACAGGAACGCGGCTTCTGGTGTATACGGGATCCTGGTGTTTACATTTGTTCGTTCTGTTTTCCTTGGAAAACGGGGCAAAAATATACACCACACCACCCCGACGCCGTCCCTGACCCTTAAAAAGGCGTGGGATTGAAAAACAAACCGCCACTGGTAATATACATGTTCCAGCTTGCGACATGAGGCCTGCAGCTTGCATCCAAGTGCTGCATAGTCAGACCATAGTCTGGGGCTGGGGGCGACGTTTCTGTTCTTTGTCAATATTCCTGAATCTGTTTGACCATGTTGAGTTGTTCTCCCGAAATCCGCCTGCCGGAGGCCACGCCACCGACGAGGCCCTGGCAGGGGGCGGGCCTGCACTGCATGGACCCCCGCGGGGGAATCGCCTCGCAGGGACGGCGTGTTTTTGTTTTGTCGGAGACCGGTGGTTCGGTGGCGAGCGACGGGGGGACGGGGAAGGGGGCAGGAGAAGGCTTTCTCAGAAGGCGGCGGGGCTTCTCAGAAGCCCTCCTGGCATGCCGAGAGAAATGCTCTGCGCCTCCGGGGCAGGCCCAGGAGACTTCTCAGACGGCTGGAGGCTGCCGAGCCTTCTGCGAAGGCCCGCCCATGATGCTCACTCTCCCCGGGACTCGCCGCCGCAAGCTACACCTTAGGCGATGCTTAAGAAAACCCAAGTTTTCGGCCAGAGTCTCGATTATTCTTAACGTTTCCATGTAAATCCTAAGATTTTGATAGAAGTTCTGGGTTTTTATTCAAGTTCTGAGACTATGAATTTCTTAACCCATGATTTCTTAAGCATTTCGCAGGGTGTAGTCGCCCGGCTGCAAGAGAGCACGACGGGGCGGAGGGCGGCCGCGGAGCGAGGAAGAAGGGGTGGAGCGCATTCACAGCACGAGAATGTCCTCGGCGTGAGTGGCGGGTGCGGCCGGCCGTTGCTGAGCTGAGGCGTCCCGGCAGCGGACACGGAGCGACTCTCTTTTCCGGCGCCGAGGGCGATCGTCTCACGGGGGCAGCGTGCCACACGTGACGCCTCGTAGCTTCGACGAGAGCACTCGCGACGGCCGGCGGCCCCCGGAGAGCCCGGCGGCAGGTCGAGCAGCTGCGCGACCACCGCGTGGTGTCCACCGCCTGCGGCGACGTGCACACGCTCGCCCTGACGGGCCCTGCTCCCCCCAGCAGTCGCAGGCCTAGAGGTTGACACCGACACCAATTTCGGCGGTGCGCCTCCACCGAGGGAGGAAGATCCCGATCTCGGCGATGGTGGTAATATTCGGTATTCCTAGATGGCCGAACGATTACCACCAACACCGGAATTTTGGATCATCTTCTCCTTGTGGAGGCAACCCCCTGTGTTGGAGTTGGTGCCCATTTCCAGGCCTCCAAGTCAGGGTCCGGTTCGATCCGATCCAATTCGATGTTCCAAGTTTCGCAGTACAAGGGAGGGTGTCAATCCCAGGCGAGCAGTCTCAGACCCCCCCGGCGCCAGGCACGAGGGGGCGGCCTGTTGCCCAGACGCCCTTTTGGAACCCTCCAAGACAGCTCCAATCAGACCCCCCCTGAATCACCAGATCAGACACCCGCCCTTGAATTTCGAAGTATCGATGCCCGCCTGCCCGATCCGATTCCATGCCGCTAACAATTCGGCGCGAGGAAAGTGGGTACGGAAAGGATGAGTACGATGCCCTGTCCACTCTGAGCAGGAGTCACTGTCCGCGCCGCGCGCGGGCGTCGTCAACTCGAGGCAGACAGCCGCTTGCCCAACAGCGGACACTGTCGATGTGGGACAACACTCACATAAATGTACCCATGTTTTCCATTCAGGAGGGGAAGAAACACAGACACAATTCATCGTCGATCCCCAAGAAAATATTGGAAACTATGGGAATTGGGCGGGAAGACAAAAACCCTGAACATATGGTAAAATATGGGGCATAGTTTCATTTGTGTATTTATTTGTGTCCTGGGGTCCCTTCAATTAACATACATGTACCTAAGTTTTCCATGCCCACGTTGGGCGAAGCTATGCCGACGATCCGATGCGGCCCGCTGCGCGCGCTTGCCTGCATGGCGCGGCGCGGTTGTGTGTATGCCGGCGCGGCCGATCCGGCTCGTTGCCGACGCCCTGCCGATGCCGCCCGACCCGACGGCGGTTCCGATTCGATCCGATTCCCCGACTCGGTGCGGGCTGTTCTTCAAAGGGGATGAGCTCAGGGGCCACGTGAGTTCACCACCCACCAAGCCACCCCAACCCAACCCGAAGGCCTCATATTGACCTCCATTTCCAGTGGGGGGGGGGTCGGGGAACGTTGAAAAAACACGTATGGAACCCGTACCCCCCCCCAACCCGAAATTCGGGTCTTCGGGTTGGGTTGGGGTTGTCTGGTAGGTAGTCAGATGAGCTCAGGGGCCACGTGAGTGGGGGGCGAGTTGTTGTCATATTCGGCTCCTGGGGGCCCTCGTGGGGCCCCGGGAGCGCCGACCACGACGCAGGATGGAAAAAGGTTGGTCCCGGGGAGCGGTCGAGACGTCCCGTCCCGGGGCCGACGTCGTGAAACTTCCCAGATAGTCTGGTACCGGAATTTTTCGGTAGCGATTTCGACGCACCCCGAATTTCGGTAGCGACCGGATCTTCGTTTGAGGGCGTTGAAATAGCGGAGTTCAGAACGCTCTGATACCGGTATTGGGCGCTACATTTCGGTATTTCGGTAGCGACCGATCTCTGCGGAGCGCTACCGGAAATTTTCGGTAGCGGACCATCAGGGTTGGGTTCTTGGTGCGAGCTACGTGCTCTGGAGTTTTCGAGGGTCCTCGTCCGTCAGCCAGCCTCGGGGTTCTTTCCAGCAGCTGAGCCTCGCCGAGGGCGTTCTGGGGGTGCCCAGAACGTCCTCAACGGCTGCCAGAGCCGATTTCTGACCCGAAAGCCAGGGAACAAAATGCTAGGGCCAGGCAGGCTTCGTGGGGGAGGCATCGACCGCCAATCGCCAGTTTATCACCGATATCGGTAGCGGTATCTGTTCCTCCTTTGAATGTGTTGCTACCAGAAGTGCCCGCGCGCACGTTTGCACGGGTGGATGGGGGAGTCAACGTTACGAGGGGACAGTCTCAGGGAGGATGCATCGACCCCCAATCGCCAATTCATCGCCGATTGGGGCCCGATAACCCGCCCTCCCAGGAACAGTACGGTTTGGCTATCGGGGATTTGTCGCCGATCCATTGGCGATGTATCGCCGACTCCAGCTCGACGTTTCCCCCCGTGAGTCCCCTCCTTCCGTTGATCCCCGCCGTTTGCCCACGAGAGCGCGCGCGCGCGCGGGCTGTGCCGGTGGCCACGAAGTCAGGGGAGGAAAAGGTACCGGCCTTCCTCTCGTGTTCGCCTTGTTGGGCCTTCTGTGAGGCCCTCGCCGCCACGGCTGGATGCGCCTCGCAGTTTTGGTCAGAGCGCACCCAGGGCTGGGTTACAGGAGCATCGGAATCGGTACCTGTCGGTTTCCTCACTTTACGTCCGCGTGAGCGCGCGTGCGCGCGCGGGCTGTGCCAGAGTCGCCACGAGGGAGCCGGGGCTTGGAGGAGAGCTCGGAATGTATTGGCCACACACGCGGAGGGGGGTGGGGGGAGGGGGAGGACTTCTCAGAAGCACCCCTGCTTCCCAGAAGGCGCGGGCCCAACCTATAGGTAGAAGGCCGGCGCCTTCCAAGAAGCAGCCACCTTTCGGGGGAGCGTAAGACCCGGGTTTGCCAGGACTCGGGTTCGCCATTTTTTTTTGACGACCGCGACTCGGATTTTGACGAGGAGGAGTTTCGTGGGATGTCTGCAGCGGGAGGCCTCGTCAAAATGCAGGCTCGGCCTCGCCATTTTTTTGACGACCTCGTCGGGGATTTCCGAGTCCCCCGTACCCGGGTCTTACGTCTCCCCGAACCTCCTGAGAAGCCCCCCCCCCTCCCCCCCCGCCCCCTCGTGCGCTTCCGCCAAATGCAGAGCGAGAGGCGGGCCTGAGGGGAGCGGGTCCCGAGGCTGCTCTCGCCGCCTCTGGGCCCTCCACGGCCCCCCCCCCCCCCGGGGGCGGGCGGCGGTCCGGGGCGAAGAGCCGGTCCCGGGTCCAGGGCCCGTGCTCAGAGCCCAGAATCATCAGGGGTAACTCGGGTCAGGGCTAACTCGGGTTCCTTTTTCGGGAATCCAAACCCGAGTTACCCCGGACCCGAGTTACCCCGGATAACTCGGGCGCCCAAACTCGGGGCGAAGAGCCGGCCCCGGGTCCAAGGCCCGTGCCTCTCAGGGCCCTCTGGACGCCCGGAATGGGTACCGAGGGAGTCGGTACAATGCTCGGGAGCGGAAAAGAGAGGGGTGATGACTAGGGGGGGGTGGATATCATGGCGGGGGCCATGATATCTCCCCAGATTTCGTGGCGCCTCTTCTTGTTTTATTACGTCCCTGGCCCCCCCGCGGGGCCGCGCACGTGCCGCCGGTCATGATTTGCACCCCCCCCTCTTGGACACCCCCCTCTTGGCCGCTCCCGATCAGGGCCCTCTGGACGCCCGAAATTGGTACCGAGGGAATCGGTACAATGCCCAACAGCAGTTCCTTTTTCATTTTGAGCAGGATTCGCTGTCCACGCCGCCGCGGCCTGTGTCCGTTCGAGACAGAAGGCCGCCTGCCCAACAGCGGCCGCTGTTGGTTTGGGACAACATTTGTTGTTGGGCATCGTACCCATTTCGGGCATCCAAATGCCCGTTCCCGGTATGCCAGGCTCGAGGAGCGCCAGGTCGGACAACAGGGAAGGTCCTCAGTGGAGGAAGAGGTACTCAATACTGCTGGCTGCTCTGCGCCCGTTTTCACTTTTTTCGGCATCCTGGCAGCCCCTCGTCGCCACCGCTGGATCTACTTCGAAATCCTGGTCAGGACGCACCCTGGGAGAGGTCCGAGGCGTAGCGGTATCGGTACCTGTTGGTTTCCCCAAACATGGAATTTGCAGCACGCAGCGGGTTTCGGCACCGCTGCCAGGCGCTTTCTTCGATGCGTGGTCGCTCCCGGCGTTGGGAGGCGCATGGAATACTAGTGGCATGTTTCTCTAAGAAGCAATGCCCAGACGCACACCAATCGCTGCAGACGCGTTTGCGCATACAGCTGGCACAAAGAGTAAGGACAGACCCAGCTTCGGAGGATTCTGTACCCATGTGGTATGGGGTCTTTCTTCGAAACGGCCCACCGTTGTGGCCATGCTTCGATTGTGGGGGGCGTGAGGGTGAAGGGCTCGTCTCCTCCATCGCCCTCAGTTCCGCCGCAACCGCTGCGGGGCTCGAGGCGCCGATGCCTTGGCCACCCCGCTGCTCGCCCGCCCGCGCAGCATGAATGGCGTCTGGCTAGAGGACGGCTCATTCGAGGCCGCCGAGGGTAGGAGGGATACAGTGGAGACCCATGCCAAGAAACACCCTGCTTGCCTCCAGGGTGCCCTGGGTTTCTTGGGTTTCGGTGCTTTTGCTACGGAAAGCGTGACGTTCCCACACCAAAAATCAATGGACGTGCTGGGATCGCAGGATTGGATTTCTTGTGGATGGCTTCTTGTAGTCGAGCTCTTACTGTAGTGGGAGGGAGGTCCGATGATTGCGATTTTGTGTCGCTTTCGCGTTTTCCTGGGCGGGGGAATGGTGCGGCTCTGTGCGGGAATTTCTGCCTGCCATCTCCCTTCGCCGCTTTTTCGCAGTATTGTACTCGGCCCCTGGTCCAAGACGCAGCCGCCCCACGGCGACCCTCACACCCACGACCCACGACGGCCCCCCGACTGCCGCCGACGACCTGCGCCGCGCCCCCCCCTCCAGCCCGCCCACATCGCTCGTGCGTGCCGGTGCCTTTGCCGCCTCTCTCTTTTCCTGCCGTGGTGTTCGTCCTCATCCTCGTCTGTCTTCTTTGTTCCTTCCCTCCTCGTAGCGCTATCGGTGGCGCTCAGCGGAGGTGCGCTGTCTGCCAGTTGAAACTCCTCCTCCGCCTCCTCCCACTCCTCCTCCTCCGCCTCCTCCTCCTCCTCCGCCTCCGCCTCCTCCTCCTTCTCCTCCTCCTCCTCCTCCTCCTTCTCCTCCTCCTCCTCCTCCTCCCCTCCTCCCCCCCTCTTATCACGTCCGCTGCGGGATCTGGCCCGCGGGTGGCCGACGTGTGTCCAGAGTGCGGGGAGGCCGTGCAGGCTGCGCCCGCGGTCTCGCCACGGCCTGCGGGAGGCTCCCCGTGCTGCGGGGAGGGGGGGGGCCGGGGCCCGGGGGGGCGAACGCACCAACGTGCCACGGGCCCGTCGGGACCTCCCTTGCGCACGGGCTGGTGCGCTCCCCTCGTTCCCTCCCCTCTTTGGTCGCTCCCTCCCTCCCTCACCACTTCCCCTCCCTCCATTCCCCCTCCTCCCCTCCTTCACTCCTACCCGCGCCAAAGAGCGCCGAATAACGCTCACCCAGCACGCAACAGGGCCCAACAGCGCCCACATAGCGCCATGCGACGGAGATCCAGTACATGTCTGCGTTGCGCGCTGTTGGGCGCCATCGGGTCAACCAAGACCTCTCTTGGGTTGCGCCCATCCTTGGCCCAGGATGGGCCCGTGGCACAGTCCCTCGATGCGTCTGCCTGCCGCTCTTCATTCCTCCTTGTCCCTCGGGGGGGGGGGAAGCGGGCGCCCTTACGTCTGAGTTTTCTTGGCGGCGTCTTCTGATTTCTTCTAGTGTGCGTGCACGCTTTGAGGACTCATGCCGACTGTGCCGAGCCTCAAGCGCGAGGGAACGGCGAAGGGGGAAAAAGGGAGGGTGGGCGGCGGGGGGGGTGGAGGATGAGAAAGAGGATGACGACGACGACAAGGACGCCGACGAAAGCGATGAACGTTATGGTGATGGTCTTTGATGTTGATGGGGGTGGTTCTGGTAATGATGATGGTCGTGGTGATGCTCGTGATGGGGATGATGGTCAGGACAGCTGCTCGGCACTGGGCGTGGCAGCAGCGGGGCGCCCCTCACGGCAATGGCAGACCCCGCGAGTTCGCCGATCTTTCGCGTGCGTGTGGCTTGCAAGTGAACGTGGAGGTTCCGAACAAACCCCTCGGTCGTTGAAAGTTGGCATTTTTTCGAGTTAGAATCCCCATCCACTTCAGGCGTCTCCCTGCTTCAATGATCGAGTGGTTTCGGCTTTTCCTTCCTCCTCAGGTGGCGGGCGGAAGCTCAATTTTGTTCTAACGCCTTCCAGCCTTCCCACTTAATGTTTCTACCCTCTTCTTCTGGCCGACGGGTAATATCGCGATTGTGATCTGTAGACCCCCCAGCTCGCCTATACCATTCACGGCAGTGGTCGCCAAATTGCAGTACGAGAACTATCGCCAAGAGAACACCTCTTGCCTCCAGCCGCTTCTTCTTCCGCATGGTCGATGGCGTCGCGCTTGTTGCCTCAAATCGGTCTGGAGCGGCGCAAACTTTGCCTCGGCGCTAGTGCACTCGACCCGGGCGCATCTCATATTGTCCAAGTCCTCCGAGCTGGCCCGCTTGAAGAGTTCGCAGGCCCTTGCCGCGTTCGAGTGCCCGATCCTTCAGGATGATGCGCCGCATCATCGTGGCGCGAAGTCGCGCCAACAAGTCCACTTCCGAGTAGCAGCCGTCGCCGCCACCGCTGATCCGCACTCCCTTCAGCGACGAGCCCTTTGCAGGGGTTCCGCGACCGACAAATCTTGCAGCACCGCCCGCTTGCCCACGCGCGCGCGCCGACTCCCGGGCCGCCTCCTCTCGCGGCCTCCAAGGTTGCTTCAGAGCACATGGTGGCGGAGGGTCGCGCCGCATCGCCGATGCACCGGCGATGCAGCTCGATGTGGAGCCCGTGTTTTCTCCACCTCGTCGTCGCCGCTGCATTGCCGACGTCGGCGGGGTCCTCCGACCTCACCTGCTCGGATCCCATCTGGGAGGGCTCCACCCCCGGCCTGCTCAGCCTCGCCCTCGCCCTCCCCCTCTGGTCCCACGGACTGCGGCTCGCTCGGGGGCCCCCGAAAGGTGTGGTGAGCACACCGTGTGATGAGCCAGTGGGGATTCTGGGTCACCGCACGGTTGTTAGACTTTGGCAGCCTTCCAAGGATGCCTCGGGCGATTGGGGCACCCGAGGCCCCAAAGCTGTGCAGCGATGCACCGTGCGTCGGGGTCCTTCGGAATCTTGGACCACCACGCGGCCTGTCGCCACACCGCGTCGGGACCGCCAGCCAGCGCAGGCCCGCGTCCGCCGCCCCTTCGCCGTCTCCCCGCCCTGGCTTGAAGTCCGGCATGCCCCTCTACAGGAGGCACATTCGAAAATACAATGAAGAGTCTGGGGACTATCGCTCGACCCTGCTCTGCTATCTGTGCGAACCTCTGCTTCTGCCTCGCCTCCCTCCCAGAACCCGCCCCCAGGGAGGACACGCCCGACCTGGCCCACTGCGGCGGCGGCGCACGGGACCGCGCCCTCTCCGGCGACCGGGGCGCTGCCGCGGGGAGCGCCCGGGCGGGCGGGCCCTCGGGGCCGCGGCGGGCGGGCCCTCGGGGCCGCGGCGCCCTCCGCCGCCGCGCGGGCCCTCGCGGCGCGAGCGCGCGGCGGGGGCCCCCGGCGCGCCAAGGGCGCCCGCGCGCCGCGGCGGCGCGCTGCCGACGCGGGGTGCGCGCTTGCAGCCCGCTGGGCGCCCCGCCCCTCGGCTCGGTGCCGTTGCGCCGAGCCCCACGCAGTGCCGTGTTTGATGCATGCTCCGCGTGCGGATCATGTGACAGAGGGGGCATCTTAGACCCCCTCTGTGACAGAGGGGGGGCATCTTAGACCCCCTCTGTAACAGAGGGGGGGCCAAAAAACAAATGATCATTTTAATGCGGCTTCTGGATTATGGAAACATGCAGGGATGCAGTATGAAAAACAACGGGGAGTTCATGCAGAAAATTACTCATGAGGTACTCATGTATAAAACAGTTTTGTATTCTTAACACTCCCATGCATTGCAAACTGCCCTGTAACCCCCATCCTCATCCCCTCCGAGACCCCCACCAGATTACCCCCCCAGTTGGCGATGCACTGCTCGAAGCCCGAGGGGAACGGCCTATATCCCCATCCAGGGGGGCACATCTGCCAGCGGGGCCTAGGCCGCGCCGCTGGGGGTGGGGGTCGGATAAACGATGATCAGGGCTCCCCGCCCTCGGCTGAGCGCCCCGGCGGCGGGCCGGAGCGCCAGAGGAGGATCGGCGGCGAGCGAAGGGGCGCAGTGAGAATAGGGGAACGACAACTTGCATACATACGCAAAAACACGGAGGTCCGCGCGGATTTCTCGGATCCGCGCTGGACCCCCTGCCCTGGCCGCCGCGGGGAGGCAGGAAAGGGAGACGCGCCGCGGAGAGGCAGGAGCATCGTTATCGGCCTCCTCCTGTCCCTGCTGCTGCCCCGCCGTCCAGTGACATCACGACCCGACCTCCTCAACAAATGAACTGCGCTGGCCAATCTCGCTGCAGGCTTGCAGCCACACCTGGGGGACCTCAAATCAACTTCGGCATGTTATCGTCTTTCCACCTCCCTCTCGTCACCTCGTCCTGGGGGGATCGATCGGGAGGGGAGGAGAAATAGAGGATCGAATCATGAAGAACTGCGCAAGTATAAATGTTCGCAGATCCGCGTGGATTTCCGAGACTGGCGCAGACCTCCCCCTGGCGCGGTGCGCGCGCCTTGGGCGGCGCCAGAGGCGCCGCCGGGGGGGGGGTCCAGCGCCGATCCAAGACATTTGCGCGGACCTGCGACACTTCATGTGTTATCCCGTGTTGGTGGGGGGAAGGGAAGATGAGGAGGAGGAGGAGGAGGATCAGGAGGGAAAGAAACACAGACACAATTAATCGTCGATTTCCAGAAAATATGGGAGATATGGGGGATTTGTGTATTTGTGTGTATTTATTTGTGTGTCCCAGGGCCTCTCAGATGAGAAAGACGAATGGGGAGAATGGGAAGGTGGACGAGGAGGGCGGCAAAAGTGAGAGGCGGACAGTGCCCCCGTCCCGCCCAGCTCAGGCGGCCAAGGGCGAGGCGAAGAAGTTCAAGTTGAAGGGGAAGGGCAAAGGATTGCGTCACAGAGGAGGAGAAGGAGAATGAGGAGGAGGAGGAGGAGGAGGAGGAGGAGGAGGAGCGAGGAGGAATGAGGAATGAAGAGGAGGAGGAGGAGGTGGAGGAGGAGGAGGAGGAGGAGGAGGAGGAGCGAGGAGGAATGAGGAATGAAGAGGAGGAGGAGGAGGTGGAGAAGGAGGAGGAGGAGGAGGAGGAGTGAGGAGGAGGAGTGAGGAGGAGGAGGAGGAGGAGGAGGACGAGGAGGAGTGAGGAGGAGGAGTGAGGAGTGAGGAGCGAGAAGGAGTGAGGAGCGAGGAGGAGCGCGGAGGGAGGAGGACCGAGGTTGAGCGATGGTGGGGTGTAAGGAGGAGAGCGGGGAGGACGCCTCCACCCTGATCCTCGAGGGTCGGGGTTTCTGGACGCTCTTGGGCCTCTTCGGGACCCCTTGAGGTCTCCTCCTCCTTCAGCAGGTTGCCTCTGCGTGGAAGGCCGTCTTGTGTTTTCCCAAGCCGTGCTTGCCCGAGTGTCCTTTAATTCGTCGGAAGTGCCTGCCGTGCTTTTGCCGTGTGGCCGCCCGTTGCCGTTTCGTCGCCACCACGGTGCTGGCTGGGCACAGCGTGCACCACATAGAGTGAACCACATGGCACACACCACATGGTTGCAATTTTATTGAGCCACGTGTGCAGGCTGCACTGCATAACTTGCGTCGCAAATCTTGTGCCACTTGTCTGGCACCATGTATCACACAGCTTGCACCACAAAACCTGCATCGAACCACAGATTGGGCAACCTCGCACATAGCACACATTGAAGAGCTTCTGTGGGCAAATCCCGTTTGCGTTAACACGCGTCTTCAGGCCCTCGAAGTTGGGAGCGGGAGTCGGTTTACGTCTTCCCGGCCTCCTGACCCTCGCCGGCGCCTCCCGCCGCTCTCATGCTGGGCCTTGGAAATTTTAGCTGAATCGTCATCTCGTCCCCCCGAGCCTCTATCAGCCTCAGCTGCATCCGTCCTCTCTCCCTGCTGCGTAAGCATTCCTCCTCCCATACCACTTCCCCTCCACCAGTTCACCGTCACTGTCACTCCTCCATTTCCGTCATCACTGCCCTACCCTACGCTGCGGTCACCTCTCTCTCTCTCTCTCTGCCGGCACTCTGGTGCCAGGGGCTTTAGCGAAACTTGTGTGAAGATCTTGCCTTCCCTCCCCGTCGTTCCACTCCAAGCCCCGCCGCGGGATGCAAGGTGGGGTGGCGGATGGGGTGAAACGCGCCTCCACAGGAAAGAAGGGCAAGAAGGGTAAGGGCAAGGGCAAGGCGCAGGAGGACGACGAGGACCCGGATCCGGGCCCTGCCAAGTTTGCACCAACGCCGTTCTGGCTGGGCACATTTAGGGCCCCGGATCAGTGCATGTGCCTCCTTGGCGGTGGTCTACACCAGGAGTCGTGTATGCGCCTCCTTTGGTTCCCCAATCAGTGCTTGCACTGAGGGGATCCTAGCGTAAGTTGAAAGAGTTGGCGAAAGTTTCCCGCCGATTTTGGTAGCAGGCTGGGCCCGGGTTCCCGGTTCTGGGCCCCCGGATTCCCGGTCATTCGTTCAGGGCCGATTTCGGTGGGTTTTGGGTTCCCGGGCGATCTCCTCAGCGAAAACCATCCACTGATTGGGTTTTTCTCTGGTGTAATTAGTCTACACCAGATTCGTGTATGATTGGCGAGTGTTTGCGCCCAACATCCGTCTGCCCCAATTTAGTGTCTCCTGTCCTCCTTCGCCGTTTTCCTTCCTCCCCCCTTTGCTTTTCAGGTTTTCCCGTTTGGGGGTGTCAGGAATGTGGGGCACGTTCCGACATTGCCCCATGTTTTGTTCAGTGTTGCGTCTCCTTGATTGGTGTCCGATTATGTGCAGCGTCGCTAGCATCATAGGGACCTGCACTCACCACGCTCTGACACATCCTTCCCGGCCCCTCCCTCCCCCCTGGCTCCTATCTTCCACGATCCCAGGATATCATGTTAGATGCACGGCAAGGTCAGTTCAGGCCTCGCGGTGCGGGGTACGAAACAGCGTTTACACGAATGGCCCGATACGATCTTGGGGCAAATTTGTATCAGTCGCCTTATGGTCTCCTGCTTCGCGTGCTCCCCGCGCCCAGGGTTATTCCAGTTTTTGTTTTCACCTCACTGTCGTCGAGTTCGTTCGGGCTGTGCGTTTCGGATAACCCTCTTGCGAGGCAGCGGAATCCACGTTATTTGTCTCTTCTTTTCCACCTATACAAATAACATACATGAGTACAAAGTAGAAGATCGATGGTTCGATCGATATATATAGAATTGTATTCGGTGACATGTACATACATCTAGATTATCATATCTATACATACTTATTCATGCATGTATATATATACAAATCAATATACGTATACAGTTTCATACACATCAGTGTGAGGGGGGGCGAACGGTCATTCATTGTCCCTGCGTGCGTGGCTGAAAACATAATTCGTGGTGGTGGTTATGCTTGTTGCGTTGTTGTTGCTGTTGTTGTTGCTGTTGCTGATGGTGTTGATGTTGATGTTGTTATTGTTGTTGTAGTTGTTGTTGTTGTTGGTGTTGTTGTTGGTGTTGTTGTTGTGGTGATTGTTGTTGTTTGTTGTTGTTGTTGTTGTTGTTGTTGTTGTTGGTTGTTGTTTGTTGTCGTTGTCGTTGTCGTTTTCGTTTTCGTTGTCGTTGTCGTTGTCGTTGTCGTTGTCGTTGTTGTTGTTGTTGAACATTATTACTTCTAACGAATAATTATTGTTGGGACCCCTGGTGCACGACCCCCCCGCCGCGCCTAGGCCGCAGCCTCATTTTCATCGTTTTCGTGAGGAAGTCTCAGGCAAAACGGGTTGGTCCGGATCCGGTTGTGTTGTTACGATCGGTTTTCCCTTGCAAAAAAAAAAAAGCTAAAGTGGACATTTCTTGTTCTAACATAACCAAACTTCAAGAATCCCTTGCAAAAAATAAGGTAAAGTGGACATTCGCGCGCGCAAGACGAAATCCTTCCAAAACCTTAGTTTTCGTAGCGATTTTAACATAAAAACATCAAAAAACCAATGGTTTTTCAAAAAAAAAATGTCAAAATTTCATCCCGCGCGCTCTTGCGGATTCGTAGGAAACCCAACACTTTTTAAACATTTCTGTCAAACGGGCTTTTGCGAGCAACTTTTTCGAACTTCTGCAACAACGGTTGCGCACCTGCCAGGGCCATCATCCCTGTCAAATAATACCATGCGGGACACATTCGTTTTTTCTTCGCGCGCGCACGCCGTCGTCGTCGGCCGCGGGGCCCTGAATAGTAGCCACGGTCGTCCGCATGCCACGAAGTGAAGTGTCCGAACGTCATAGGGCGGGAAGCTGGGTGTGGGTGGTGGCGAAGAGTCGTTTGGAAATTTGGTAGAGCTTGAACCGGCCCCCCCACAAAGTGGGGGTATTGCCCGCCTCCTATGAAAACCCTGGCACTGGTGAGAACGGTGTGTCCCCACGTGCTAGTAATTGTTGTTGTTGTTGTTGTTGTTGTTGTTGTTGTTGTTGTTGTTGTTGTTGTTGTTGTTGTTTGTTGTCGTCCCACCCGCGACCCACCCGCGACCCACCCCGCGACCCACCCTCGACCCACCCCGCGACCCACCCGCGACCCACCCGCGCCCCACCCGCGACCCGCCCCGCGACCCACCCGCGACCCATCCCGCGACCCATCCACGACCCACCTCGCGACCCACCCGCGACCCACCCGCGACCCACCCGCGACCCACCTCGCGACCCACCCTCAAGGGAGGAAAAGCCGCCGGGACCAGACAATTGACGTCTACTAAACGGCCGTGGGCGTTGACCAAACAGCCCTGTCCTGTTCGATTCATTCTGTGTGTGCGTTTACTAAACGGCTTCGCTTGTCGGGGCGATCATTATGGGGTAGATTTTCTTCCCTCTACACTCGCGACCCACCCGATACACAACAGCGAACCACCCGCGACCAATGTGCGACCCACCCGCGACATACCCAAATTATATTTTAACAACAAATTGGTGCCTGCGGCGGGCTCGTTGTATAAGTTGTGAAGTTTTGGCGCCTGCGGCGGGCTTCTCCAGAGTCTCGCAACTGCCGACGTCCCCACCGCCCCCTCACTCTTATCCGCATCTGCGGGGTGCTGGGTATACATATACATATATCAGTGGGTAGATACATCGGAGTAAGCCGCGGGAGGGCTCGGGACCACGGCCCCAGTGACGAATGGGGCTTCCAGGTGCCCCCCGGGCGCCCTCGAGGCCTCCACTGCGACCGCGCAAGAAACCACCGCAACCGGAAGTTCTGGACGTTTTTTCGTTATGTTTTTGTCGGTTGTTTCTGCCTTGCGGCTGTCGTTGGCGAGTGTTTGTGGTATGGCGCAGTGTTTTTTCGAACGGTTGCATGCAACCTGGCCGCTTGCATCGCTTTCCCCGTGGAGATCCCCTTCGATGTGATTTCGCTAGGCCGAGTGGCGATCGCGCGCGGCGGCGCCCGTTTGACACGACCCACGCGCGCGCGCTGATCAGGGGAGGTCGCAGTAGTAAAAGCGTGGTCGCTGCGGTATTGAAACACTATGTTTAAGGCGGCGCGAAACGCCCGTTTCGCTTGTTACTTGCGCGTGTCTTGCATGGACGGATTGCCTCGCGCAGCGATGCTTCGCGCGGCGTGATTGCACATATTTTGGGCGACGATGCGCTCGTCCATGCGGGCAGAGCGCCTCCGTGTGGCGAGGCCTCCTGTAGCGTCAAGCATGCCGCAGTGTTCGTTCCTTCTGGGCTCGCGGTTCCCTGCTTGGCGGCGCGCCAAAAAATTGGAATGTCGTTCCTTGTGTTTGTTCAGCGCTTGCGTTTGTGACCCTCTTTTGGGCGGTGATCATTTGTGGTTCGCTGCTCGCCCAGCCTTTCATCTCTGCCCTCCATAATCTTTCTTCTTTTCGCATTATGTCTTTATGGAGAGACTTGTCGGCTCGTGGAGGACGCGACTTCGTTGACAAATCATACGCGCTGCAGTTGCGCATAGAGTCCCCTTATTTTTCTGCCTCATTCTGCGTCCGTTGTTCTTTCCTCTCTTGGGTCTCTCACGGGTGGCTCTCAGGCCGCATTGGGCTTGTGGTGCACAGTTGGGCCGTTTTGGGGCTCTGTGGGACGTTTCGGGGCCATCGTGGACCGTCGTGAGTTCCCCGGTGGGTCTGGTGGTGCCGTCTGGGGTCGTGCCCGCCTCCATGGCGGTTTTTTGGGTTTGCGGATCAGCGGAGTCATTGCAGGTGCGGCGATGACGGCATCAGAGTCGCTTTCAGGTCTCGGCAGAGCAGTTGCGTCGCGTTTCCAAGCGGGGTTGCCGGTTGAAGGCCTCCGACGGCCACGCTGGGAGGTTTGGACTGTGTGTCCCCCCGCTCCAAGAAAACATGCGGGACGTAAGGAACCCTCGGGTTCCTTAATCAATCCCCCTCTGGGGGCCTCGATGGCCCCAAAACACGAGACCTCTGTCGATCCACGAAATTGAATCAGGAGTTCCCTGGGTCCCAAATAGCGTCCTTATGTGGGCGCCCGGCGGCCCCACAATTCAGGGCCTTACTTTGGTCCTCGGCGGTCGCAGGCCCCACATCATTCAAAGATCTCACAGGTGCTACAGGTCCTACAGTTCCCACAAGGTCCGCAGATCTCGCAGGTCGTGCAGGCAACGGAACGAGCGAGGTACGAGTGATGACGTTCTGGTGTGGGCGAAACCCCAAAGGGAAGGGTTCCAGGGGAGGGGGGTAGCGTGCGCACCTGCGTGTTAATGGCCGTTTTCGGGTTTTCCCTAGGTTGTTTTGCATATTTTTGTTCGGGTTCCCCCCCAAGACGGCCCAAGAGCGCTCCAAGAGAGCCCAAGACCGCCCAAGACGGCCCAAGAGGCCCCCAAGAGGCGCCCAAGAGGCGCCCAAGGGGCGTCCCAAGAGGGCCCCAAGAGGTCGAAATCATTGATTTTCCAAAGGAAAGCGCATATTTTTAGCACCTGCGCTTTGTCGGCTTTCGCGGCGTTGACGACGGCCCAAGAGGCCCCCAATGCCGCCCAAATACGGCCCAAAAGGCTCCCAAGAAGCCCCCAAAATGGCCCAAGAGGGCCCCAAGACGGCCCAAGAGGCGCTCAAGACGGCCCAAGAGGGCGCCAAGACGGCCCCAAGAGGGGGACCACGAACCGAAAAGTCTAGTCTTTCGCCCCAAGACGCTCCCAGCAGGCCCCCAGAGCCCCCCAAGAAGCCCCAAGAGGCCCCCAAGAAGCGTCCCAAGAGGCCATTGGGAGGCGAACATCATTGGTTTCCTATGGAAAAAAAGGTACATTTTTAGCATACAAGGCTTTTCGGCTTCCACTGCGTTGAGGACGCTCCAAGAGGCCCCCAAGACCCCCCCAAGGCGGCCCAAGAGGCTCCCAAAAGGCCCCCAAAACGGCCCAAGAGGGCGCCAAGACGGCCCAAGAGGCGCCCAAGACGGCCCAAGAGGGCCCCAAGGCGGCCCCAAGAGGGGGACCACGAACTGACAAGTCTAGCCCTTCGCCCCAAGAAGCTCCCAGGAGGCCCCCAGAGCCCCCCAAGAAGCCCCAAGAGGCCCCCAAGAGGTTCCCAAGAGGCCTCCAAAAGGGCCCGACAAGGGCCCCAATAGGACTCCCAAGAAGGCCCAGAGACGCCAAATAGAGAGCGATCGGTAACGCAAAAAACTCTTCACACCAAGGTTCCCAAGAGCGAACGGTGACGTAAACAAGCTGATTAGACCAAGGCTCCCAGCAGAGAGCGGTGACGTAACAAGTTCCTGACACCAAGGCCCAGCCAAGGCTCAGGAACGGGCGGCAACGCAACAATCTCTGAACACCAAGGCTCCCAAGAGCGAGGGGTGACTAGCAGTGCACGGTATTTTTCATTTCAGTGGTCCGCTTTACTTGCTCTGTAGCCATCGCTTCTGCTCGAAGCTGCGCTTGTTATGGCAGGGTTCGCCCTCGGTCTCGCCCCTGCAGTCCGAGATTGGGCTGCGACAGGATTGTACGCCGCCAACCTTTGGACTTCTCTCCATAAGGAGTGCCACTGCACGTGTGCCTTCACGGGGGAGCACGACAGAGAGCTGATTCAGGTCCTGCAGCGACAGCTGGACAGGTGTGGCCCTGAGCAGCTTCGGAGCGCGCCGTCGGAGTGCCCTTCAGTCTTCTGGGAGATCGCCTCGGTCGTGTGCCTCGCGGTGTGCGCCGCGTTCATCATAGGCTACCTCACAGGCAGGCTCCATGGCCATGGTTCCTCAAGGGCTGCCCGACCTTCTGAAGACGGCCCGCCCGTGGGACAAGCTGTACTGCCTGTGCAGCCTGGAGGAGAGGCTGTACCACGAGAGGCTTCTGTGCGCCCACGTGGACGGCTCACGATGGGTGGTGGCGACGCCTGATGGCGACGTGTATGTCGAGGACTTCGCCGACGACGACCATGTGGAGATCCACCGAGCTGGTCCCCGTGGCGGGGCGCCGCCGCAGCTGCGCAAGAAGATGCTGTACCGCTTTGACATGGACGAGCAGGGGCTGATCGCCCTCGTGGACGAGGGGGTGCGGCTGGCGGAGTCCGAGCGCCACGAGGTCCGCCACGATCCAGTGGCGAGGCCACCAGGGGTTGTCCGCCGGCTGCGGGGGAAGCAGCACTCACTTCCTGCGGTGGCGGACGGCGGCACGGACACCCCGCGCGGTTCCGATGTCGGCTTGGCTGCCGGCGCAGCGGAGCCGCCGCAGCCGCCGCCGGGCCGCGCCCCCCCGCCCAGGTCGGGCGCCGGCGGAGGTCCCCTCCCGCCGGTGCAGCTGGATGACAGCTGAGTCGCCCTGGAGTCTCGGCTGGGGTTCAGGCGGGGCTCTCCAGTTGACGTCGCGTTCGCCACCGTCTACGCCATGGACGACCGCGCGCTGGCCTCGTTCCCAGAGGGGGTCATCACGCTTGGCCGAGTGGGGACCCTCTCCGACGAAGTGCCGCTCTCGCCCCGAGACGCCCAGGAGGATGTGCTGGACGAGCGCATCCTGAGGTACCGACGGAGCGGGACTTGCCAGCGGCGTCGTGCCTTCGCGGAGGTCGTGGCTGAGCAGCGCGAGGTGCTCACCACGGAGGAGTGGCGCGTGCAAGGGCCCGCGACCATCGGCTGGCTGCTTCAGGCGCACCTGGAGCAGGGGAGCGGGCCCGTCCAGCGACACTATTGGTGGCGACAGATCCTGGGGTTGGCCGCGGCCGACCCCGGGGTCGACGAGCACTTGTTCCTGTGCGAGCTCATCGAGACGGCATCGGCGGCTGACCAGCTCAACCTCCCGGGCTGCGAGGCGTTTGAGCTGGCGGCCAGGCGCTTCCAGCTCTGGGGGGAGGTGCACTCGGAGGCGCTCCGCCAGGTCGAGGTCGCGGGTGCCGCTGGGGCCACTGCTGACTCGGATGGCTGGATGGACGAGCGCAGGATCTTCCTCGGGGGCACCCGCTCCAAGGGGCATGCTCTCGCGTCGCCGCCCCTGGAGAAGCACGTGGCGGAGAGGGCGCAGGAGGGGAGCGCCATCCTGAAGGGGCGGCGCAAGGGCCGAGAGGAGCGCCGCATGGCGCGCGGCGCGGGCAGCAGCGGCGCCGACGTCGCACCAGGAGGAGGTGATCAAGGTGGTGGCGGCGGCGGCGCTGGCAGCGGCGGCGGCCCGAGCGGCCGTGGCCGTGGCGGCCGCGGCCGCGGCCGCGGGCGGGCCTAGCCCCCCGCCAGTTTTTCGGCTTGTGCGCGGCCGCTGCAGCCCCCCGGGCAGCGGACGCATTCTCGGGGGGGGGCCGCCACTGCGGTGGCGATGGCGGCCTCGGCGCAAGGGGTCTCGGACAACAGCGTGGCGCGCGACGTCCTGCCTCTCCCGCTCGGCGCGACGCTCGACGAGCTGCTGCATGAGGCGGCGGCGCGCCTTCTGCCGCATGGCGGCGGGCGGCGCGGGCGGCAGCGCCGGCGCCAGGAGGTCTGGCTGCGCGAGGGCATCGCCGCGCTGAACGACCTCGGTGGCCGCGGGGCGGACACTCCGGTGGGGGCCCCCACGGCCTGCCATGTCGCCGCCGTGCGGCGCCTCGCGCAGCTCTACGGCAGGGTGGAGCCGCCGCCTTCCGACGTGACTCCCCTGGGGGCGTGGCAGACGCTCCAGGCTTCGCGGAACGGCTATGCAGACGTCATTGCCGAAGGTGCATCGACAACCTACAGGAAGGGGGCCATGGCGCTCCCGCGGGCTGCGGCAGGGCGAGCGCGGCTTGTTGACGTGCTGCCGCCGCACCTGCAGTCGCAGATGTTACGAGAGCCTGAGGCTCGCAATTTTGCTTTGGGTGAGGCTCCCAGGGTCTGTGGCATGGACCCAGTGCTGCAGCGACATGGCTACCAGTTCGGCGAGTGCCTTTCCGAGCTGCTCTCCGCGGGCATCATCGAGCGCGCGTCCGAGGGCAGCATCATCGAGCGGGCTGGCATCTTTTTCGTCCCAAAGAAGGACTCGTCGCTTCGGCTGATCTTCGACGCCCGGAGGTCCAATGCCCATTTCCAGGACCCGCCCTACACCTTGCTCGCGAGCGGGGAGGCCCTGGCGAACTTGGAGGTTGATGCCGCTGAGGGGGTCGCGGTGGCCTCAGGCGACGTTGAATGCTGCTTCTACCAATGCGAGCTGCCTTCCTGGGCACGTGCCTTCTTCGGTTTGCCAGCGGTCCAAGCACGTTTTTTGGATCCAGCAGCCCGTCAGCAGCTCGGGGTTTCTGATCCGTCCGAGATGATCCACTTCGTTGCCAGAGTGGTGCCCATGGGCTGGTCGTGGGCCGTGCACCTCATTCAGGAGGCCCACGCACACGTCCTGAGCACCGTCAGCCCGGAGGCGCCCTGGATCGCCGACAAGGTTCCTACGCCGGCGCTCGGGGCTCAATGTTCCACCGCCAAGATGCTGTATATCGACAACGTCGCGGTCTTTACTGCAGGCAGCGGCGACCCCACCCTGGAGGTGGAGCGCATGCTGGCCGCGCTCAGTGCGCGGGGCATTCAGGCCTCCTTCGACCGCGATGATGGGGACCTGCACACCCTGCTCGGCTTCGTGCTGCACAAGCCCTCGGCCACTTGGCGTCTTTCACAGAGCAAGCTTTGGCGACTGAAGTTCAGCCTCGATTTTGTGCTCACGCCTGGACGCCTCGTCACTGGGCGCGAGCTCGAGAGGCTGATGGGCCATATCACGGCCGCCGTCATGCTGCAGCGGCACATGCTCTCGCTCTTCCATGCGATCTATGAGTTCTGCAGGCGCTCGCGTGACAAGCGGCAGCCACTCTGGTCGTCGGTGAGGCGGGAGCTCTCCTGGTTCAGAGCGCTACTTCCCTGCGTGACAGTCTCGCTGAGTCGACCCTGGTGCGAGCGCGTCACTGCGACCGACGTCTCGCCTTGGGGGTTTGGCGTCGTGGAGCAGCCGTGGCCCGTCAGTGAAGTTCGGCGCGTCGGCAGCCTCTCGGAGCGCGGCCGCTTTAGAGGGGTCCTGACGGCCGACTACGCCCCCAGGGACACGCTGGTCGAGCAGCAGCTCCTGCACGCCTCGGCTGCCGACGTCACCGCGGAGGGCACCCTGACCCACTTCGAGGAGGTGCCTGCTGCGCGGCTCTTGGCCGACCCATGGGCGGTCGCGGCCGCGCGTCGCTGGCGGCGGGCCGCGGCCATCCACGTCTTGGAGGCTGAGGGGGCGCGCTGGGCTGCGCGGCGCCTTGCTCGCAATTCGCAGCTGCACGGACATCGGCACCTCATCCTGGGTGACAACTTCGGGGTGGTGTGCGCATGCGAAAAGGGCAGAGCGGCACATTTTGCACTCAACGTCGTCTGTTGGGAGATCTGCGCCATCTCAATCGCCTCCGGGATGCAGCTCAGGTTCAGATGGATTCCTTCAGAGCTCAATCCTGGAGATGCTCCCTCTCGCAGGTTCATGCCAGGCATGGGAAAGCAACACGGCGTCGGACAATGCGGTGCACCCTCAGCGAGGGGTGAGAAAGGCACACAGCAGGCTGGTCCTCTATCCGGAGCCACCGGCTCGAGGGAGCACAACCATGCCAGTGACGGCTCACTGGGTCAACCCCGCCTTCGGCAAGCGCGCCCGCGATGCAGCGGAGCCCAGGCCAGCGCCGACCACCCAGCGCGCCTTCGGCTCGCGCGGCGGGCACGGGCTGCCAGGCCCTTCGGGCTCCCGCCAGGGCTGGACATCCCCAGCGCCGCTGAGCGACAGGCCCGCAGAGGTCTGTGCGCGACGGGCGCGGCTGTGTCCGCGGCTTTCGCGACTGGCGGCTCGTCGGGTGCGACGCGCTACCGAGCTCTCGTACCTGCGGGCGCTGACCATGCTCTTGGGCTGGCTACGGCCCCTGGCGCTGCCGTGCTGGACCCCCGCGCAGTGGGACGAGACGCTGGTGGACTATTCCGAGTGGGCCTTCGACCGCGGCATGGGCCGGGAGGCGTTCTCGCGCACCCTCTGCGCCGTGGCTTGGGGCGAGCCTTCGCTGGGGGGCCCCGTGCGGCGCCTCTTTCCCGCGGCGCACGCGTCGCTGTCAGGCTGGGCGCGCCTCCAGCCGGGACACTCCCGCCCGCCATTGCCGCGGGCAATCGCCCTTGCGATGGCTGCCGTGCTGGTCTCGATGGGCAAGCCGGACTCGGGTCTGTGCATCCTGGTGGCCTTCGAGTGCTACCTGCGCCCGTCGGAGGCCGCGACCTTGCTGGCCAAGCAGCTGCTTCCAGGGAGGTGCAACGAGGTCGGGGTGCTACAGTACCCTCTCCTCATCCTGCACCCAGAGGAGCTCGCTACCAGCTCCAAGACGGGCGAGTTCGACTCCACGGTGGCGTTCGACCTTCCTCGACATCACTGGATTGGGCGCGCGGCCGTGCGGCTGCAACGGCTCCGACGCGAGGGCGAGCTCCTGTTTCAGATCTCGTACCCACAGCTCCTGGCCGACTTCCATGCTGCCTGTCACTACCTCAAGCTCGAAGGTTTGGGCTTCTCGCCGCACTGCCTGAGGCACGGCGGCGCGACTCGCGACCGCGCTGCAGGCTGCCGCTCACTGCTGGAGGTGCAAAGGCGAGGAATGTGGAGGGCGGCGTCATCGGTGCGGAGATACGACAAGGCAGGGCGTCTGGCGCTGGTCACGCGGAACCTCAGCAACGCCCAGAGGAAAGGCTGCGAGGTAATGGCGGCTGCCGCCCAGCGGCTCTTCGACAACGCCTACGTGCTGCCCTCCGCGCCGGCCGCCTCGGCGAGCGGCGGGCTTTCTTCGACCTCTTCTCAGGCTCTGGTGGCCTTGCCACGGAGCTGAAAAAGAGGGGGCATGCTGTAGTTTCGATCGACGTGCTCCTCGGGCCCGAATGTGATTTGCTCCAAGATGATGTCTTCCGTACTCTTCGTGGCTGGCTTGAGTCTGGCATCATCTGGGGCATGTTTTCAGGTAGCCCGTGTGAAAAATGGTCTCAAGCGCGCAGGGCTCCGCCGCGCAGTGTCATGCCTCGACGCTTGCGAACTAAAGAGCACCTGCGAGGCCTCCGAAATTTAGAGGGGGCCGACTATCACGATGTCGTCACCTCTAACATTCTGGCCGACAGAATTGCCCTGCTGCTCGGCATCGCCCTGAGACGCCAACTGCCAGCGGGAAAGGAAAATCCTGCGTCGAGTCTGCTGTGGCTGCTCCCCAGCCGCCAACGTTTTCTTTCGCACGCTAATGTTCAGACTGTTGTCTTTGATTATTGCGGCGCTGGCCGCCCTTTCCGAGCTCGCACGCGCATGGCTCTCGCCAACATATCTGTTCCGCCAGAGCTGTTCACCTGGCACTGTAAAGGTAGGGGGGTCTGTACGTTTTCTGGCAAGCCTCACCTTGTTCTGACGGGTAAGTCCAAGGCCGGCTTCCTTACCCATCTTAAGGCGTCCTACCCCCATCGCCTGTGCTTTGTGCTCGCTCGAGAACTTTCTCACAGCTACGTGTCCCTGCGGGCCAGCCGCCTTTGGAATTTGATGCGGTAATCCAGTACATTGCTTGAAGACGGGTTTTATTCATGAAGATGGGTTGTGTGGGGCAAACTGCCCACGCGACATGTTGTTTTCGCCTCAGCATTTCTCTGGAAAACAAGAATGAACATAGCAGTGCACGGTATTGTTCATTTCAGTGGTCCGTTTTACTTGCTCTGTAGCCATCGGTTCTGCCCTCGCCAGCCCAAGGCCTATTTAATTGTAGCGTTCTCTGCGGGTTGTGTGGGGCAAACTGCCCACGCGACATGTTGTCTTCGCCTCAGCATTTCTCTGGACAACAAGAATGAACAGTAACAAACTCTCAACGCCAAGGCTCCCAGTACGAACGGTAGTGTGAGTAATTTCGGTTTTTGTTTCTGAAGCGTTTTTTCCGTTTCTGTGCCGGGCCAGGTCTAACAGTCCCTGCAGGTCCCAGAGGTCCACGTGTCCCACAGGTCTCGCAGGTCTCTTCGGTCTCGCAGGTCCCACTGGCCCACAGTTCCCATAGGTCCCACATGTCCCACGGGTCCCACAAGTCCCCTAAGTCCCACAGTTGTCGCAAGTCTCTCAAGTCCCGCATATCCCACATATCCCACAGTTGTCGCAGGTCCCGCAGGTCCAACAAATCTTGCAGGCGCCGCAGGCTTCGGCAGTCTGGCAGGTCTCGCAGGCCCCACACGTTCCATTGGTCCATCAAATCCCATAGTTCTGTCATGTCCTATGAATCCTGGAGGTCCCAGTGGTTCCACATGTCCCACCGCTCCCACAACGCCCACAGGCCCCGCAGGTTTCGCAGGTCTCGTTGATCCTGCAGGCCCGTCGGGTCTCACAGGACCCACATGTCTCGCAAGCTCCGCAATTCCCACAGGCCCCACTGACTCCAGAGGACACACATTTCCTACACGTCCCCCAGGTCCCACAGGTCCCACAGGTCCCACAGGCCCAGCGGGTCCCACAAGTCCCACAGGTCCCACGGGTCCCACAGCTGTCACAGGTCCCACAGATCGCAGGGGCCACACAGGTCCCACGGGTCCCACAGGTCCGACGGGCCCCACCGGTCCCACAAGTCCCCTGGGTCTCGCAAGTCTTGCAGGTCGCACAGGTCCCACAGGTCCCACAGGCCCCACAGGCCCAACAGGTCCCACAGGTTTTTCATGTCCCACAGGCCTCACAGGTCCCGCATTTCCAACAGATCCCACAAATCCCGCAGGTCTCACAGGTCTCTTTGCTCCCGCAGGTCCCGCAAGTCGAGGTCCCACAGGTTCCACAGTTCCAACAGGGGTCCTTGGTCCCGGAGGTCCGACAAGTCCCAGCGGTCCTACAGGTCCCGGAGGGCTCGCGGGTCTCGTAAGTCCAGCAGGTCCCGCAGTTCCCACAGGTCCCGCAGGTTCCGCAGGTCCCACAGGTTCCACAGGCTTCACAGCTCCAACTGGTCTAGCAGGCTTCGATGGTCCCACATGTCCTGCAGGTTCTGCAGGTTTCTCGTGCCACCTTTGCTGCTATCAGGGTGTTTTGCTAGGGTAAGTTTTGAAGTACTGGGCAAACGTAATTGCTTGAGCTGCGCAAGTTGGAAACGCTGCTCCACACATGCGGAATTTCGCCCGTCCTGGATGTTTCATGTGAACTTGCGGAGGCGGTGGTTTCCATCGTGGTCACACTGGCCCCGCGGGCGCACAGGCAGCCCCACGAGGCTTCCAGGAGGCCCCAAGAACGCGCCAGGGGCACGCTTTCGTAGCCATCTGGGCCCAAGGATCGCCCTCAACCCTGTACCGAGCGCTCTGATAGAGCTTCAGACTTTCACGATCTCCACGCGAACTGTTGGCACATGTCAGCAGTACACTCTACATCTGTTCTCTCCCCCGTTGTCGACGAAGGCCTGCCGCTGGATACGCACCTGGAAGATCGAGGCGAATGCTCCTCAGAGGCCAAAGGGCTTTCCAAACAGCAGCGAAGGAAGCAGAAGAGGGCGCAGGCGCTCACGGATCCTCAGCAACCTCGTGTGCAGACGTTAACGCAGCGCAGGAGGCTGCAGAGGCTCAAGCTCGCGAGTCAGATGCGACGAGCCAAGGACGGCCTCCAGCCATGGCCAGCGGAGCCCGTGGACCTTCCCACGTGCCTCGGTCCCGAGCTGGGCGCCGTCGCTCTTGCCACTGAGCCGCTGAAGGTTCCCCTGCCTGACGACGGCAGCCGCGCCGTCGCCGCTGACGCGCGCAACAGCCCGGACCCCGACCGCTCCGACATCGACGAGGACCGCGCCTTGGAGCCTTGGCCAGTGGATCCCGCCGGCCTCACCCAGTGCCTCGGCATCGAGGCGGACGCAGTCGCTCTTGCCAGCCTGCCGCGGAAGGTCCCTCTGCGGGATGGTGGCAACCGCGTCGCCAGGAGGGACGGCTGCAGCGACTGCCTCGTTGCGGAGCCTAGGCGCGTGGGGCCCGTCGCCCCCCTCTTCCCGGGCGGCGCCGCCCCCGCCCGGGGCACGCCCCGCGGCGGCTGCGCCGCTCTGTGCTCGCCCCTCCGCAGTCGGGCCAGGGCGTTCGTCCCCGCGTGGCTCGCGTAGCGCGGGGCGCGCGCCTGCCGGGACGGCGGTGGGGCCGCAGATGCCACCCGCCAGGCTGGCTCAGCTGATCCGCCGTCGCCACCGCGGGGCCCAGCCGGCAATGGCGAAGACGCGCGAGCCGGACTCGACAGCGCCGACCGAGGCATACTTGATTGGGCGTATCCCACCTCCGCCGCGGAGAACCTAACCCTCGGGGCGCACGGCGATGGACTGATGGAGTCTCGTTTTCGGCACGCGTCTGACTTGCTTGCCCGAGCGCATGCAATTTTGTGCGTCACTCTCTGCATTGCATGATCACGACGTCTGCTTTGCCGAAGCTTTCACCGGTCTGCCCAGTGTTCTGCGCAAAGACATTTTTTCCGAGGACACCGGAGACCTCTTGCTCGTAGGCGCGCCTCGTTTTTCCTGTGCTTCGTTTCTCTCCCCCATCCACCTGCACCTGATGGGTTGCTTTGTCTCATCACGATGGTAATCACCGGTTCGCTCACGCGCCCTGGCAGCCCCCCCCAGCTGCACCCACGATGGTGCGCGGGCCTGGCCTTCAATTTTTTCTTCTCCCTCTCCTCCTGCTGCATCCCGCCCGACTCTTCCGTCGCACAAGCGCCCCATCGGCGTCACAGACGATCTAGCTGTTTTCCAATCAGCATTCGCGCTTCTCTGAACTCTACCAGTACACTTCCCCCTCCTTTCCTCACGCCCGCGTGGAACAACGCCGCGCCGCGGCGGTTCCCGGCGAATTCTGGAGCTCATCTGCACGCGTTTGCTCGATGCTTGAAAGAGACCTAGAAGCCATACTTGAAAGACAGCCTAGGACCTCGCGTCCATACAGAACAAAAACAAATGGCAACATACAACGTAGGAACCATAGTTCTTAACATGACGGTTTATGAAATATCAAAACGAACAGGCAGGTTTCAGTGGGTGTCCAGACGAGTGTCCCGAGAGGCGAGCAAATAAATGTTCTTCTTCGTTTCTCAATGTTTTTGGAATCCCCCATGCCCCGATTTCCCGCCCTTCCAGTGCGGCCCCATAGGCCTCCAACGACGCCTCGGGACGGACCCAGAGGCCCCCCCCCGGTCGCCAGCAGTGGCGCCCAAGACGGCCCAAGAAACCCCACAGACGACCCCAAGTTGGGCTCAGGAGGGAGAGCATGAACCGAAATTTCGAGCTCTTCGCTCCAAGAGGCTGCCAGGACGTCCCACGAGGGCGCCAGGAAGGCCCCGGGCAGGCTGCGGTGGGCCCACACGAGCGCCTCGAGATGCCAACATGTTTTGTGTCCTTGTTGGGTTCTGTCTATTTTTGGTGGTCTTCCACTCTCGAGTTCCCGACATTCCGAGACAGCCCAACAGGGTTCCAACACCGCTTAAGGACGGGCGATCCTCCAAGAGGACCCCAAACGACGCCCCAGAAGGCATTTAAACGATATTCAAAAAGCTAAACAACGCCCCCCAAGAGACCCCCGCGAGGCCTCCTTCGACCTCCCTCCTAACATTCTCATGGCTTTCGACCCACTGCCCAGGCACGGTGGCGAGATGGGTCGAAGGCCATTCCAGTCTTTTTCGCACACCTCCTACGTTCCTTCTCCAATTCCTTGCTCTGGCTCCAGCAACTTTTTGTTGCTCGTTTACACCTCCCCCATCTCACTTCCAAGCTTCACCACCATCTCAAGTTGACTGCACGACTCCGTCTGGCTGTCCGTCGGGCTTTGCAGCCTCATGTGGGGCACCCGGGAAACCTCCACGAGGATTCCATCACGGCCGGCACCATCGTGTTCCCAGGGAGCTGTCCGGGAACCGAAGAGGAGGAGGAGGGTCCGCGCCATCCCATTGGACATTCCAATTCAGCGTGGCTATGCCCACGGACCCGTCCACAGCGGAAACGGGGTCGGGCCCGTGGCCCCGCTCCGTGTGGATTCGGTGTCGAGGGAGTGGCTTGCAACTGCCGCTCTCTTTTGCGAGCCCATTCCCAGATGTCCTATGTAAGTTGAAGGAAGGGAACGGGAGGAGGATGGGGAAGGATGATGATGATGATGATGAGGAGGAGGAGGAGGAGGAGGAGGAGGAGGATGAGGATGATGAGGATGATGCGGATGATGAGGATGATGAGGATGATGAGGATGATGAGGATGATGAGGATGATGAGGATGATGAGGATGAGGGAGGGTGAGGGTGAGGGTGAGGATGAGGATGAGGATGAGGATGATGATGATGATGATGATGATGATGCTGATGCTGATGCTGATGATGATGCTGATGATGATGATGATGATGATGATGATGATGATGATGATGATGATGATGTGGTGTTGGTGATGGTGATGGTGATGGTGATGATGGTGATGATGATGATGAGGAGGAGGAGGAGGAGGAGGAGGAGGAGGAGAAAGAGGAGGAGGAGGAGGAGGAGGAGGAGGAGGAGGAGGAAGAAGAGAATGAGGACAAGGAGGAGGGGGGGCAGGAGGATAAGGACGAGGAGGAGGAGGAGGAGGAGGAGGAGGAGGAGGTGGAGGGGCGAGTGACGAGGACGAGGAGCATGAGGAGGACCAAAGCAGGGCCAGGAAACCCTCATGTATTGCCTCCCTTTCGGCCCAGGAAATTCTACACCTCTTCCATGGCCTCCTGGGCCCCCCCCCCCCCGCCGTTCGAACAGGTCCAGAGGCTACCAAAAGCGGCCACAGTGGCCTGACAGGACCGAAGGCGCCCCAATCGGACCGTTCAAAAGGCTCTGGAAACGCCCTGTGAGGGCCCTGGGAAACCAAAGTTGTTTCGTCCCTTAAGTAAGTCATCTGTTTAGCGACGGATCCATGCTTGCGCAGTCCTGTGTAGCGCAGAGCGCTGGACTCTCTTCATGCACTGCGCGCCGCGAGGCTATACGAAAATATGGTTGCTGCGGAGCACGCGTGCACGGGTGCGCTGGACTCTTGGCGGGGCGCGATCCGCGCGAAGGGTGTGCCGAACAATTCGGATGCCCCCGCGCAAACACGCTCATTGAGGCCGCAGGTGGACTTCCTCTGGGCACCACCCGTGCGAGGCATGTTCCGGCATGGGCCGGGGGACTCCACGCGAAGCTGTCCATCTGTTCCATGGGTGGAGTTCTGTGGGGAGTCATTTGCGTGACGGGTTTGCCGACATGGGCGGGGTGGCGCTGTACGAAATTTGTCTCTGGGCCTTTGGGTGGTGTTTTTTGTGGGCACGATCCGCGTAATGTGGTGTGCCGCAATGGCCAGGGGGGGGGGGTCCAGTGCGAGCCATACTTTTGGGGCCGTAGGCGGGGATCCTTGTGTGCCACGACCCGTGTGAGGTGTGCCGAAGTAGGCGAGGGTGCGGGATGCGAACTTTGTCTTTGGCGCCGACCGTGGAACTTCCTGCGAGCCGCGATCCGTGTGAGAGGTGTGCCGAAAAGAGGTGTGCTCGCGGGGCACGATCCGCCTGAAGGGCGTGCCATTCTGCGAACGTCGTCTCTGATGACGCCGGTGGGGCTCCCTGTGGGGCGCGATCCCTGTGATAGGGTGTGCCGACATGGGCGGGGGGACGCTACGCAAAGCTTATCTCTGGGCCGCGGGTGGAGCTGCTTGCGGGCTCGACCCGTGTGACAACGTATGCTTCTTATGCCGAGCATTTCTCATACTGCAGCTATGGCACGCTAGCGCGCAAAACGCGTGCGCGGTTGTAGAACATCTAGGTACACATATGTGCATTTGTTGGGGGGCTGCGTACGTATGGGTATGATTTGTATCTGCTTCAGATAGTCTTCCCCACAGAGCGCACATCGAGAGTGCAATAATCAATCGCTTCGAGTCCATGATGGCAGACGCCAGGTCCTTGCACTGTCCCATGATTTTTGCCATCAGCGGCTGCAACTACCCACATACTCCACAGAGGGGCGGGCAACTCTACCCCAGGGGGGACATGCAGAGTTCAACGGGCGACGGCGCCGCAAAACAATTCGAAACTTGCCACCCCCGAAGTGAGCGGCAGCAGTCGGACCTGCTACTGACCAGTAGGCGACGGTGCCACACAGGACAGAAACAGGCCGCCACTAGTTATAAAAACCCGAGTCCCCGTTCGTGGAGGCAGGTCGAACCACTGGCTGCTCGTCTTCATCCTTCGGCGCTGAAGCGCAACGCGACAGGTCGGGTTGAGCAACTGGAGGTGACGTAACGTCGCCACACAAAGAAAACAAATCCCTTTTCTCCTCCCTCTGCGCAGCTCGGGGGGCGAGAGTTGGCCAGGCTGGGCCCGTCCATGTTCAATCGCACCTACCGAGCTGCTGCTGGCGCCCACAGACCCAACTCCCGCCCAGTCCTGCCCGCACGACAGACGCACATTCCCCGCGCCATGCACGGGGCCCCCCAGACACACGGACTCGGAAACAGACGCGACAGGAGCCGCGGCGCGTCCAGGGGAAGCGTAAATGGGACGGACCGAGTCGAGATCAACAGTGACCCTTGTCTTCAAAGGATGGAGCCCACGTTGAAGCTTGGACCACGGCTTAAATTGGGAATTGACTGGTGCACATTTCTTAGCGAGGTTGGCTAAGCGCGCACCTGATATCGTGTAACCACAACGTTGGCAAATACACCAACACGACCCAATTGGAGCAACCGGTGACAAGACAGCGATGCCCAAGGTCCATGAGTGCCTGCGGCTGCACTCGGATGGACCTAAAGCAACGCCCCCCTATAGGTGGCGAGCTGAAATGGCCTCTACGGCCTCGTAAGCATCCATGGCAATGCCAAAAGGGTCCAACCCAACACCACGTGTGGGTTGGCCCAGAGACAGGAGGCTTGGGATGGTCAGTGGCCCTCTCCACTTCCGACCCCATATCACGCCCCGGCCAAAGAGGTAAAACCTCATCCGCCAAGTTCCCGACGGTTTTAGCAACCAGCAGGTCTTGGTCGATCTTATAGACCACAACGGGGCTAGGTGACGGGTGCAATTCTACAGCCCGCTTAACAAGAACGTCAGCCACGCGATTACGTTCGCAGCAATACCTCGCCCAGTCATCTTCGCACGCGCTCAAGTCCTGGCGGGCGCGAACTCTACGGACCGAGGACAAGTGCGAGGTAGAACGACAAAATTGGGCGACACCCAAATCTACCTTTCTCGGGGAGCACTGGACCTCAAACGGTAAATCGTGAAAACCAGCGCAGCTCGGGCAATCCAGAGGCAACTCGCAGGGACCATTCGCCAACTGACAGGCCATGCCATATGCGCGACATTCGGCAGCCTGCGGGGTCGGAGGCTGAGAAGCGGCCTCGCACCCTGAGTTTCTCGAGACCTGCAGTACGTCACGGCGCGCTAAAGGCCCAGCGCGATCGATGAAGTTCGTGAATGGCTCCCCTCGCGCACGAACCATCAGCAAAGATATCTCCATGAACGCGCCGGGTAAGATCGCGGCGCACCCGACCCGCTCCACAACAATGCCACCAGGCGCAGCGGGCCATCGAACGAGGCCGCCAGGGCAGGGCGAGGGACCACCCCAACACGCGCAAGAGCATCATCCGCGCCAGCAGCCAGTCAACGCACTGCTGTCTTGACAGGGGCCGAACGCTCAAATTCGACAGCGGCGCGCCTTAGAGTGTCACTCGCCACCGCAAAGTGGGCGCACATCGTCAATCTTGCACCACGCGCCTACGGCTTTCGAGCGGGCGCAGATGGCATTGCAAAAAAAAGAGCACGGACACAACCTCTCTGGAACGGACTCAACCGCCCAGAGTTCAGAAGGGAGGTGGCGCCGTCGACGCGCGCACTACGCGCCGCGTTAAAACGGGCCCCCGAGGAGATTTTAAACCAGGCGCGGGGGGCAAGTCGTCAACGGGATTTGGTGACCCTGGTCTGTCAGCAAGACCGCGAACGAAGGCATGCTCCGCGACATTTTCTCCCGCGGTTGTCGAAGCGCACTAGCGGGCCCCCCGGCCGATCGCCACGGCGGGGATTTGGCCCGACAAACCTGCCCCCAGGCAGCGCGGAGCTCCGTGAGAGGAACGGAGTGGGGATAGAGATGGGGACGCGGCGCCCAAGTTGTCTTGGCCCATCAGCTGATGGGCGCCGCGCTCGCAGAGCCTGCGCGGGCCCTGGTGAGCCGACGCCAGGCGCGTGGGGCTTCGTCCACGCTCCGAGGGCTGGAGCGCCGAAGCCGCCTGCCCCCGAAAGGCAAGCAGCTCGTGATCCGCGACGCGGACGCCGCAAACGCCGGCGCCAAACATTACCGAGGCCATGGGCCCAGACGCGCAAAGCTCACGAGCAATGCGCCCACCGATGGTGGGTCGTAACCTGGAAAGCCGAGAGCAAATCTCCTTGATTTACGTTCGCGCGCCTTCGCTCGGCTAGATTTCCCCACTGAACATGTCTCCCCAGCGCATCCATCCACTCCTTTGTTGCCAGCGCTGGAAGCTAAGGGGCCGGCTGGGCCGCCGGGCCGCCGACGGAGCTCGCGGCCTGAGTCCAGCGAAAAAACAGGTCAACGACCTCCCAGGATCACCAGACACCTTTGTTCTTTGTTCCAACCCCCTCCTCGAGGGCAGCATGGAGGGCCACCGCGGCAGGTGGGCGCCGGGTGAGTACGTCGGCTTTAGAGCCCGTGGCAGACAACCCCGAATTGTCGATATTAGCATCAAAAACGGGCAGGAACTAGCAACTTATCGAGCGCGCCAAGAGCGCGCGCCCGGATGAGGGTCGCAGCGAAATTTCACCCAGCCACAATTATTCTCACCACCCAGTAGGGACCATCAGCATAACCCGCCAATTTGAACCATCCAGCCTGAAGATACATGGACACAGCGAAGTTGTCTATGTCAATCGGACATTGAAGTTGACCGCACCTATGCAGGAGTTCACGAAGGTCGATCGTTTCGTAATGCTCGAAACACTCGAGCACCACCGTGACCGCCTCTCCTTTAGCCTGCACGCTAGACTCGGCCCTCAAGGCCTGCCTCCAGACCACGCCCTGGGCCCCCTCAAAGGGCCCCGCAGCAAAGCGCGCGTGGGGGGGGGTCCCCAAGGCTGGGCGAAAGGCCGACGGGCACGCACGGCCATTGGCCCTATTCAAGGCGCAGAAGTCTCCTCTCGGCCGAAGCCCCACAGTGGACTTCGGGATGGGGGAGAACAGAAGAATCGCGACTTGATTGGGCACCATTGCGGGCAGTTCCACGACGCAGAAGATGAGCAGCCAGCGCATCGCCACCCATCAGGTTACAGTTGCGCGCGTGGAATCCGTCAGCCGCGACCGACGTGCCCCCCCGTAAACCCTCGAGAGAGAGAGACAGCGCGAATGACATCAACAGGGACGAGAGAGATCAGGCACAGGACCGTCGTGCGAAAGCGAGAGGGGGTCGTGAACGACGTCGCCATCGAAGGTGGGCGTCGTGGCGGACGTCCACCAGGCGGCCCCCGTAGCCGCCGGGCGAAACCCCCGCGCGCCCCGACCCGAGCGGTGCAGGATCCAATCGCGATAACTCTTAGACGCACCTTTTCGGGCTTGGGCCTCCGCGGCGCCGAGGGCGGACCTGAAAGCGCCATGCGCGCCGTCAAAGCGGGCCTGCCAGGGCCCTTCCATGGGTTCGCACGTCGGAAGCTCGCTAACAAAAGCCAAGAGCTGGTCCGTAAAGACAGAGCACTTACCTAAGCAGGAGGCCAACTGAGACGGCGGTGCGATCAAAATCTTCAGGACAGAGCCGATGCCGCTCTGGTCACCACCTAGACAGCGGCTTTGGACATCGCCAAACAGCGCCGCCAGCCACTTGCAAGCAAAAGCTCGGAAGACGGGGGCCGCTGAGCAGGTGGCATGATGGGCTTCCAGAACAGCTGCGGGTCTCTGCCTCTTGCACCTAAGTAAGCCAGCTTAGTGCCCGTCGCAGCCGCAACTTCCTGCTTGGCTTTTGGCCCACAACTCGCGCGCTGTATCCAACTTCGCCTGGGCAACCGGAAGATCGCTGCGCCTCGCCGACAGCTGAGCCGCGCCCGGTAAAGAGGGCAAGTCCTCAACCTTCTTCACGGAGCGGACCAACATCACAGGGGGTAGGGCCTGAACAGGGAGCGGCGGAGGGCGCCGAAAGGCTAAGCGCTTCAACCGGCCCACGTGCGGCAGCATGCAGCATGTCCACGCCCGGGGAGCAGCGGGGAAAAAGGTTAGTGACGCGGACAGGGGAGGCAGAAGCCGCGCCCTTCGAAATCCCCGAACCTGCCCATGCATAACCATACTGTTTGAGGCCCCCCAGTGCATCGGCACGCGTACTCAACGGAGGCGGGGACGCGGATCTCCGCGAGAACCCGATCATGGATTCCCGCCGAGGAAATCACTTCAGGTTCCACGCCGAATCTCTTCTTAAAGCCAACTGCAAACCCACAGCGTTGCCGACCGACGCGCGAGACGACAGGAGGGGCACATTTCTATCCGAGCCTCGCAGTCGTGGAAATCGGCCGACGCGACGGGGAACGGAGGAGCTCGCGGGAGTTCCACGACTCTTGCGACATCATGAGTTCGAACCAGTTTGTTTCCAGAAGGAAGGGCGCGAAGACCAATCCAAGACGCGCAATGACCGCCGCGCCTGTTGTGGCGCCACCTCCAGGAGCCATGACTGCCCGCGTCCAACAACTTTTCCATTCATGGCGAGTGCACTATCTGGGGGCACTTGCAATATGGCGGTCGAGCTGCTCATGTTCTTGCAGGGGGACGACGTGGGCACTCGCACTTTCTCACCAAGCCTAGCCAGGCTCCCAGCCCGTCACATTGCAGGTCTCGATCACAAGGAAAACAAGTATCCACCGAGAAATCTTTGGCCTCGTAAGACGACGGTCCTCCCATGGTCCCCAGGGGCCGTCGGGCTCCTCAGGGCTATTTTGACAGGAACAGGAGAAACGTCCATCTGAATGACCTGAAGAAGGGCCTTGGGAACGAAGCGCGAGGCGGAAGCGAATTGAAATCGCGCAGAACGTGGGCAAGCGGAATGGCCAAACCAGCCGAGAAAAAGTTTGACCTCACGCCCTGACGTCGCGGCCGCGAGTTGACGCTGCCCAAACGGGAAGCCGGTTCTTGCCCTTTTGCGCCGTGCGGTGCCGCGCGGTGATGCGCTGCGTCTCGCTGCGTGTTGCAGTCGAACTGCACTTAGTACATGTGCGCCTCGATTGTACTACACTTGGGCAGCGCGTGTATTGCACCTGAACCACGCCTAAAACCCGAAGGAACTACGCCTAGAGAGCATTATAATTTAAAGGCTTGCACCTGACTGCGCTTGACAACGCTTGGGCGTCGATTGAACTACAATTGAATTACACTTGAAACACGCATGAACTACGTTCCAAACACATGGAACACAACCGACCCACACTTCAACTACAGTGGAGTTTGTTTGAATTACACTTGCACTACGCACCGATCGCATATGAATTACACTTGCACTACACCTGAATTAGATTTGAGCTACACATGCGGAAGTGCATCTGAACAACACTGACCCCGCTGGAGCCACACTTGAAGTACGCCTGCACTACACATGAGTTACACGTGACATACGGTAGATCTTCACTCGCACTGAAAAGGGTACACCCGCGCCTAACTTGAACTTCACTTGACATGCACCTCAACTGCTCTTGCACTTCATTTGAACTACATTTGAATTAGAGCTGACCTGCGCTTGAACTTCGCCTGAACTATTATTGAATCAGAGTTGAACCACACTCGCCAGGCTGATCACACCTGGGCCGCATTTGTATTACAGCAGGGCTACACTTGAAGCGCGCCTGACGTGTACTTGAAGTACATCTGACTTATGCGTGCTCTAGATTTGAACGACACTTGAACTACAGGGGTTTCACATTCGACATCACTTGAAGCACGCCTGGATTACGTTTGAATTTCACGAAGTCCATGTGCAATACGTGTGAATATTTTGCGAAATGCACTCGGGCTACACTTGAAGTCCAGTTGAGCCACATGGAATACAGGCGAGTCGCCCGTGAACTTGTTGGACCATGCGTGAACGACATGTGCACGAATTTTGAATTCTGCGGGGGCTACGCTGGCACTAGATTCGGATTTACAGTGCGCAATTTCCGCATTTGGGTTACACCTGGCCCACACTTGAGATGCACTTGGAAGTGCACTTGGACTACATGGTCATTCGCGTGAATACCTACTGAAGTACCCTTGACCTACACCTGAACCACCAGGGCTTCACCCTAATCACACTTTCTCTGCACGTGAACTTCACTTGCGTCCTCTTTGAACTACAGTTTAACTACACGTGAACTACACTTGAAGTGTTATTGGGGTGTTTTTGGAACGCGTAAAAAGTACAACGTCTACGCCTGATCCACAGTTGAACATGCACTTAGTACGCACTTGGCATACATTTGAACAGGACATGCATGTCATTTGAGCAGGGCACCCACACCTGATCTACATTCGGGCTGCACTTCAAGGACACTTCAACGGCTGCGCCGGAACCACCCTTGAACTACACGCGGTCAGCACTTGAGCAGTGCAATAACTACGCTTGAGCAACATGCGAAGTCCACCTTGCTCGGACGTGAGTTTCATTTTAACTACAAACACTACGCGCGCACCGCACTTGAGCCACACTTGGTTATACTTGGAACAAAACGTCAACTTTACTTGAGCTACATGTGAACCGAATTCGGAGCGCACTTGCAGGGAACTTGAAATACACTTGAACTACACGGGCGTCGCCTGAATCACATGTGAAGTACACTTGAGCCGAATTCCGGCAGAGTTGAACGCCACCTAAATGCACCTACACCACACTTCCGCTACACTTGCACTGTGCGTGAAATGCACATCAAACACAGTGGCTTCACCTGCACCACACTTGCGCCACTCCTGGGGCACGCATGAAGCACACGAGCATCATAGTTGAGGTGTTCTTGCAAACCTTTGGGTTACATGTGAACAACCATACATACCTTCGTGGGCCACGCCTGAAACGCACTCGAACTACATCTGAAGTTTAGTTGAAACACGGTGATCTACACTTCGAGTTCACTTGAGCTATACTTGTATTACACGCTGGGTGCTCTTGAATTACAAGGACTACACCTGAGCCGCATTTGAGGGACACTTGGGCTACACGAGCCACACTTGTATTACATGTGAGCTACACCTGAACCACACTTGGGCCACACTTGAATTACACCTGAACTACACTTGAAGTACCAGGGCTTCGCCTGCACCACGCTTGATCTACACTTAAGGCACCAGAATCACATTAGAACTACACGTGAACTACTTATGAGCCACATTTGAACGACCTTAGGTTTACGGTTAGAGTACAAGGGCTACGTGTGAACATCCTTTGGCTTACACCCGAAGTACACTTGGACCACGCCTGAGCGACAGGTGGCCCCCTTGTGCACTACACTTGAATTGTACTTGGTCCAGACTTGGGCTTTGCGTGAACTACAGTGACTACCATGCGCCGCGCTTGAATTACACGTGAACTGCATGTAAGCTGCGCCTCAACCGCACCTGAACTACATTTGAACTAGACTTGAACTACACTTTGAACTGCACTAGCACTACAAGGACCGCGCCCGAACGATTTTTGAAGCACACGCAAACTGCAGCAGAAACGCACCCGAATTTCATTCGAACTCCACTTGGACTACACTTGACCTACACATTCGCTGCGTTGGAAGCACAATGACCGCAACTGAACCGCACCTGAATTACACCTGAGCCACACTTGATACACGCTTGCGCACGCAAGCCCAGGACACTCGGGCACGCGCACTACACCGGGGACAACGCGAGGGCGCGCCCGATCAGTTCCATGGCCTCCACCCCCGTCATGCTTGACTTGAGTGAGTTTCGCACGAACAGCGCCGTTGCCGGGGCAGACAGGAGCGATCGGAATGAAACCCTTCTGGCGCGTGGCCGCGGCAAGCGTCGAACGCGGGAGCGCGCCGTCGCCGAGCGAGGCGCCCGATTTCGAGCCCGGTGGCCGACGGGGGGCCGCTCTGCGCGGCAGCAGGCCGCCGGCGGGGGGCGCCTTGGGTCACGGGCGGACCGCGCGCGCGCCGCGGTTTGCGCTGGGCCCCCAATCGACCGCGAGCGAGCCACGCCCGCGCGCGCAATCTAGCGCGGGTCGGAGATGGGGCCGCGCATGGACCAGGAGGGCGCTTGGTGCGTGAACCGGTTTTGTACAGGGGGGGCGGCTGCGTTGGCGCGTGGCTCGCGTACTTCATTATTCCATGCAGTCCGTGGCACATGTCTATGCGCGTGGCCCCCAGGTTTGTCGGCCGCGTTTGCATCGCCGCATGGCGCGCGGGAATCTGCGCGCCGCCACGGTTGGCGGGGCGCTTGCCCGCTGCCCGAGCGTGGCCAGCTGCTGCGCCGCCGCCGCCTCACGCGCGCGGGCATTCCGCGCCGCCGCCAGTTCGCGCGGCGCAGGGGCAGGGCGACGCGCGGACATCGGTGACGCCGTGCCGCCATCGCGCGCGCGATCGAGGGGGGGCAGCTCGAGCGCGCGCTTGCGTCGCGCGCGAGCTCATCTTTTACTGCGCCTGAAGGATGCGCAGGCCAGACTGTCCTGCTCGCGGCGGCCGTCCGCGGCGGCGCGGCGCGTCTGCGCTGGGCTCGCCGGGCGACGCGCGTCCCCGATCCGGCGGCTTGTCCGCCGCCCGCCCGCTCTCGGGCGCTCGCGCCTGCCCGCGGGCGGAGCGGCGCCGCCGCCTCCGAAGCGCGCGTCGGTTGCTCGAGCCGCGCGCGGCTAACACTTGCGTCGTTCTTGCAATGCGCCCGAGCGACGCCCGCGCCGCGCGCGCTCGGCCGCGCCGCGGCGCGCCGGGGGGGCGCGGTGCATGGGCCGCGACTGAGCTGCGCCGCGCGCGCCATGCTTGGCCTGCGCTTGACACGCACTAGCGCCATTCCATGAGCACGCTTAAGCTGCGCCCGGGCTGCGCCGCGCGAGCCGCGCCATAACTACATGTTCACCAAGCCTGAATCACAATGTTCCGACACCTGAATTGTACCAGAACTACTATGGATCTACATTACTTGCACTGGGCAACGCTGGGGCCAAACTGGCACTACACTGGAACTGCGCGCGAACTATATTTGGACTAGACTTGAACTACACTTGAACTACAAGGACTACGCCTGAACCGCACTCTTTAAGTACACCTGAACCTCTCTCAAACCGCACTTGACTTACTTTAAAACATCACCTCAGCGTCTGTTCAATCGCACTTGCGCTACACCTCAACTACACTTGAGCTGCCATGGTTACGCCTGAGCCACACGCGAACAACACCTGAACTATTTAAACTTCGCTTGGACGACACTGGTTCTACGTATTCACTGGACTTGCGCATCGCCTAAACTGCACATGCGTGACACTCGAAGAGCAATTGCTATCCTTGAGCCACTCTTGAACTATACCTGGCCCAGACCTTGAGCAATCTTTGAACTATGCGCGAACAGCCGTATACGCGGGCTACACGTGAAGCAGACTTGAGCAACATTCGACATGCCCGCACTGCACTGGTACCGCGCTTGAGCTACACCTGAATTACACTGAGCCATACTGGAACCACAATTCAGCTACACGTGAACTAACTTGAAGCACATGTGAACTACATTTGACACACACTTGATCTGCAAAGACAGCATCGGAGCCACGCTCGAGCTATTCTTGCTACGCGGGCTACACAGCAACCGCAGGCTGAATGCATTTGATCAGTTTTTGGCTCGCTGTGGATTACACGTTGAACTACTCTCGAGCAAAACTTTAACAACACTTGCTCGGCATTCGACCTACATGTGCATCACAAGGGCTATACCTGAACCGCACCCGCACTACATCTGAAATGCACTCGGATCACACTTGAACTTTACGTGGGCTTAGCCTGGAAGCTTGAACTACACATGAACTGCACTCCAATGACTACACCTGGCTTCCACTTGACACATGAATTACGCTTGCTCTGCACTTGAACTACACTCGACTACACTTGCGCTACACCCGACCAGCTCTTTAACATGCCTGCGCGGCGCATGAGCCATGTTATATTTTCAATGGCTGCACCCGAACCACACTCGAAACAAACCCGAAACACAGATGATCTGCACTTGGACCGCACTTGAATACATTGAAAAATCATCTGGACCACACATGAAATACACTTTCTGCAAGGATTACACCCGAGCCGAGGTCGAACCACACCCGGAGCACACTTGAACCGCATTTGGTTTACATTGCCATCATACTTGAGCCGCACTTGGGCTACACTTGAATTGCACTCCGGCCACACTTGAAATACACGGACTACGCCTGCACCGCGTTCGAACTGCCCTTGATTTTCCCCCATGCCACGCTCGAACTACATCTGAACTGCACTTGCACTACACTTGAGTTATACCTGCACCAGGCTGAAGGTACGCATGAACCAGGCACCAGGCTGAAGGTACACAAGGCCTGCCCCTGTGCAACACTTTCACTACACCTGCATCTCACTTGACAAAGCGTCTCCACTACATGTGAGCCACGCTTGAACTACATTCGGGCGACACTTGAATTTGTACGCTTGAACTAGACTTGGGATGCACGGGCTACACCTCAACCGCATTTGAACTACGCCTGAACTGCACTCGAACTACACTACATTTGGCATAAACGCGGGCTTCACTGGAATTACACGCGCGCTACACCTGAACTACAATGGCGGCGCGTGAGACACATTTGGACACTAGTTGACCTACACCTGCACCGCACTTGGACCACACTTGAACCAACTCCGGACTACACTTGAAGTTCATTCGAACCACACTTGAGGCTCGCTTGAACTACAAGGGCTATGCCGGAACCACACTTGATCTACACCTGACCCGCACATGCGCTACACTTGATCTACACTTGAACGGAATCCGAACTGCAGTCCATGCACACTTGGACTAAACTTGGACGGCAATGGCTACCCTTGGACCACACTTGAACTACGCTGTAACTACACTCGAACCCCACTTGGGTTATTATTGAAACGCGCGTTGGCCACACCTGAACTACACTTGAACTCGACGTGCGCTGCGCATGCACTACGAGGGCGACTCGCCACCGTGGTTGGATTATACTTGAGCTGCACTTGATCCTCACTGGAACGTTCTTTGGACCACCCTTGAAACGGACAAATTTAAGCTACACTTGAACGAGATTTTGGTTTCGCTTGATCATTGCTCGACAGGAGCCGCGTCCTGGGCCTCGGAGGCCGCCGCCACCGACCCCGCGTGGGAGGGCGGGGCGGCTGGGAAGGTCCAACATGCTCCAGGAGGTCCTCCAGAGGCTCCCAAGACGGCCCAAGCGGGCATAGGCCCAAGACGGCCCGAGAGGCCCCCCAAGGTACTCCACGACGCTTCAAGATGCCTCTCCAGAGCGCTTCAAGAGGCCGAAATCGTCAGTTGTACAAAAGATTTCGAACGATTTTGGCTTTCCAGCCTTCTCGGCTGTCCGACGTTCCAAGACGGCTCAATAGGCCCCCAAGAGCGCCCCAAGACGGCCCAAGAGGGTCCCAAGACGGCCCCAGAGGCGTCCGTAGCCATTTTGGCTCAAGCCATTCGGCTAGCTGGCGGCGGCGCGATTGCATTCTGCATTCGTACTTTCTCGGTATGGAGCTGTCTGGTGTTCTTGACTCCATTGCCGCTTCGTCGCTATGCGCCAGCGACCGCCGCTTTGCCACTCGAGCGGCCATCGTTCATTTCAGTGCTAATACGGACCGCCAAGCAGAAGAGGACCCACTTGTTATTCAAGAGGCTATTCTGACATCTCTTGATTGCTCTCGGATTCAAGATGCGAAGCTACGTCTTCGTAATGGAGGACACCACGCTCTATCTAATCGGCCCGGGCTCTTGAGTCGCAAGAGAATGCGGCCGCCCACCCGAAATGGTCCTCCCTCTTGTCTGAGAGCACTGCCCTCCCCCCAACGCTCCCACAGCAGGAGACTGGCGACGTCTGATGAGGAAATGGCTGCGTTTCCGATTGATTCGTCTGAGGGGGAGGTCACAGACCCCACCGCCAAATGTATGCAGCTGGGCAGTGCCGAGGAAGAGTTGTCTGGTCCCATGCCTAATCATGATATGAATGTGGCAGCGAGTACGGAGTGTTCCCTTTCTCAGACTCGCATGACCGACTCCCATCTTGTCGAGGACTACCTGTCCCAGCATCCCGCAGCGGATGCCTGAGGATGGCTCTGGCGGCTCGACCATGCTGGCAACGGATGTAGTGAAGCTCTACCTGGACGCGTGCGCGGTTATGAGTGCTGGTCGCAGGGCTCAGTGTGATAGCTGGTTGCTCTCCCTTGCGAACTACCTCAAGCCCAGCCTAAGCGATGACCCCGCCGGCATGATCCAATTCATCATCACCGATAACCCTATGGATATGATTGTGGAACTTGGAAATAGGCTTGGAGTGTTGTCAACACGGGTTGCCTCTCAGAATACACGTGTTCATGGGGGCGCGAGTGTAGATTCGCCAGTTGGTAAGCAGCCCGCAGAGGACAAAGTGCTCCTGCGCGAGAAGACCTTTCATTTCAATTGTCCCGCGCTGCGTGGGCTTCGCGAGCGCATGTCTCACACATCGGGAAAATATTGCTGCGACTACTGTGGTCAGGACATCAATGCACATGAGAGCTTCTTGGTATGCACATCATGCGACGTCGACGTGTGTACGGAATGCCAAAACAATGCTGCTGCTATGAAAGGCGCCATGAACATGAGTTGACACACGTTTTTGTTGTCGTGTCTCTAATGGTCCCACTTGTGCCCTCTCTGAGGCTCTGAGATTGTGGGTATCAGGAGTGCCGAGCTTCCTCCGATTATTATAGTGCTACTGTCCTACTGGTTATGTTGTGTATGTGAGTCATTTTGGCTCCACCAACTGCCAGGATGCTTCCTGCCCCGCACTGTGTCGTTTGTGCAAAAGTCACACCGCTCTGCAGGCCAGTTTGCCTCCTTGATGCTGATGATCTCGTCTCGGTCACGCGTGCGTGCTCAAGATTGTTCAAGAAGGCAGCGGTCTTCTACACCAAGTTCCGTATCTATGATGCCTGCTACGGGTGCCACATCGCTCTTCAGTCCGTGAGGTTGAAGTGGTTCTCCGCCGAACACGAATCTCAGTTCTCGGACACTCGCGTCAAAGTGGGTGGTGCACTCATTCCGTGGAGTCAAGTGGTTCCTCACTAATGCATATCGGGTGTGACTTGCAAGTGGGTCACTTCTCTGTCGCAAGTATTGTATCCCATGTTGCTGATTGGCGTTCCCTCTCGCATTCGATCTTCCTCCGGGAATGAGCGCGGTTGGTTTATCTCGTCACGTTTGGTGACCGTTGAATGCAATGTTGGCCCTAACTTGCCCCCCCCCTAAAAAAACAGCCCCAGAGTCGCCCAGGACAGCCCGACAGATCCCCAAGACGGCCCCAAGATGCGCCCAAGAGGGGGGCCACGACTCCAAAATTCGACCCCCCCGCTTGAAGAGTGCCCCAGGAGGCCCCCAAGAGGCACCCAGGAGGCCCGAACGAGGCCTAACGAGGCAACGCAACAGCCCCGAGGAGGCCCCACAACGGTCCCAAAACGGCTACCGAGAAGCTGCGAAACTGCCTTCACGACGTCCCCGACAGGCCAACCACGAGATCCAAACCAACGCCGCTGAGGCCTCTGACCCACCACCCAAGGCACTGTGGCGGGAGCGGTGACAGCACTTGTGCACAGCGCGTTCCGGCGGGAGCCTTCCGGAACACGCTGCAGGAGGGGGGGGGATATCAGGAGGAGAGAGAGCTGGAGTGGGAGGGGGGGAGGGGGGCGAGGAGGAGGAAGAGGCCTCCAAGACAGCTCCAAGATAACCGAAGAGGCTTCCAAGAGGGCCCTGGGCGGCCCACGAGGGCCCCAAGGCGGCGCCTGAGGCGCCCGGGAAGGCCCGAGAGGGCCCCAAGACGGCCCCAAGAGGGGCCCAAGAAGGGAAACACGAACTGAGAGTCCGAGCTTTCTACCCCGAGAGGTTCTCGGGAAGTCCCAAGAGGCCCCCAATCGGATCCAAGAGGCCTCCAAGAAGCTCCCAAGAGGGCCGACGAGGTTCCAGGAGATCTCCCAAGGTGGCCCCGAAAGGCACAATTCATTGTTTTACGATTGGGCTTTGACGGGTTTTCATTTTTTCTGCCTTTTGGCATCCCGATGCTCCAAGTCGGCCCAGGAGGCTTCCAATGCCGCTCCAATATAGAGCAAGAGGCCTCCAAGAGGGCCCCAAGACGACCCGCGAGGGCCCCGAGACGGTGCTTGAGGCGCCCAAGACGGCCCGAGAGGGCCCCAAGAGCCCCAAGAGAGGCCCAAGAAGGGGAACGCGACCTAACAGCAAAGCGTTCCCCCCAAAAGGCCCACAGGAGGCCGCAAGAGGACCCCAAAAGCTTCCGGAGGGCCCAAAGGGCCCCTAGGAGACGTCCAAGAGGTTTTAAAATAGCCCACGAGTGCCTTCGATGCGTCAAAACTGCTTCCAGGAGGGCCCCGGGAGGTTTCCGGATTGCCTCAATCAGGCCGCAGGTGGCCTCAAGTCGGGTTTCCACGCAGCCAAGGCGGCCAATTACGGCTTCAGATTGCAGAACCGATGCCCCCAAGGGACCTTCAGACGCCCCCCAAGAGGTGCCTCCAACAGCCAGTTGACGAAGCATGCGGATCATTTCAGAAGCTACTCAGATGCCGTCGCGCGCCTGCGCTTGATAGCGTTGTCCAAGATCGTCCAGCGCCCCCCCGACCTGGGCTAGATGGTTCTAGTACACACACACACACACACATATATATATATATATATATATATATATATCCCGGGGGACGAGGCCGCCTGGAAGGGCCAAGGGACCACGGGGGGCATGGCGTGTCGCGGCCTCCGGGAGCGCTCGCGGACGGCCCAAGGCAGTCCCGAAACGTGCTGAAAAGGGCTCCAAGAAGGCTCCAAGACGGTCCAATGCAGCCCAGAGAGTCACCGAACCATCGCCCCAAGACGCCCAAGATGGCCCCAAGGCGCTCCGTAACCATGTTGGCTCAAGACATTGTGGCAACTCTTCAGGAATAGGGAACATTTGGTTTGCACCTATTGCTGCCGAGCCCCTGTTACTCCGCCGTTGCCGCAATGAACGTCGTGGTGCTTGCGGGAGCGTTCGCCATCCTGCTCGTCGGCCGCGACTGCGTTGCCGCCGATGACTTAGCCAAGACCTCGGAGGAACGCTACCTGATGGAGGACGATTCGCACAACTGCGACGCCACGAACGAGGCCGACGGCGTGGGGCTACTCCAGTCACGGGCGTCGGGCCCCAGCGAACCGCAAATCGCGAACATTTGGAAGGACGAGACGCCGGACCACAAACAATATGAGGAGGCGAGAGTGGAGGATATACCGACCGATGTCCAGAACCTCAACTCTACCATGCATCGCCAGCATAAACATCCTGGCGACGTGCATCTCCGTTCCTCGAAGTGTGATGTGGATTGCCCTGAAGCAAACACTTACTGCTGCAACAAGATTGGTGGGCTGTCTTGCTGCGTGGACCAGGATGGTGATAAGGTTGCTCCAGGATATAAGTGCGGATATGGATTTTTTGGCCAGTGCACAAAGGGTTATTGTTGTCAGCAGAGTCGGGACAACATATGTATCCCGTGCTAGCTCAATTGTCCTCTCAGAATCCCGCTCGGTTTAACGTCCCGCCCGCTCGAGTGAGAACCTGCGCGCAAAGTCGCGTTCGCCGGGTCTGTCCGCCCGGCGCGACCCCAGCGAAGAGAGATTGGCAACGCGAGATGGGGGAAGCGAACCGTAAGGGCAACAACAAATTATTCACTGCGTGGAGCTCCCCATATGTGCATCTATTCGCATGGACCTGTCCGCCGTGAATGTCTAGGCGCAACAGCTTTCGAATATAAACGGGCTTCAGTTGTGACGGTCTGGACAAATCTACCTGCGAGTGAATTGGAGTGTGAATGAGCCTCAGTAGTACGAGCGCGTGTCTGTGCATGAGCCTGGGGCCTCCTGGGGTCTCCTGAAACCTACTGGGGTTTCCTGGGGTCTCCAGGAGCCTCTTGGGGCCTCCTGGGACCTCCTAGGGAGGTTTCGTGCCCCAGGAGAGGCGCAATATAAAGCAACAGACGTACATAAAACATTGCGGATTAGAGCCGCAGGAGAAGGGCAATCTATAGGAACACGCGTAAAACACCAAGGACTCGTGCCCCAGGAGAGGCCCAATATATAGGAACATAAGTAAAACATGTAGGATTGTGTACACCGGAGAAGGTCAATCTATAGAAACGTTCGTATAACATCAAATAATCGTGCTCCAGGTGAGGCCCAATCGATAGGAGCATGCGTAAAACACATGGGATTGGAGCCACTCCTGCTGCCTTCTGAGGCCTCCTGCTCCTGGGGCCTCTCGGGGCCTCCTGTTGCCTTCCGAGGCCTCCTGGCGTTTCCTGTTGCCTCCTGGGGCCTCCTGTGGTTTCCTGAGGCCTTCTGGAGCTTCCTGGGGCCTCCTGGAGCCTCTTGGGACATCCTATGGCCTCTTGAGTCTTTCTGTGGCCTCCTGATGCCTTCTGGGACCTCATGTGGTCTCCTGGGGCCTCCTGGAGCCTGTTGGAGCCTCCTGTGACATCCTGAGAAGAATCTGCGCCCACCAGCCTGGCCACCAAAACAAGCAAACCGATCGAGGCATCCTCAACATCTGGCCCACCTGGGGGGTGAGAATGAGCGCCTCGCTCGAGACATCCTCCAAATCTGCTGCGAAAGCGAAGGATGTTGGCACAGAAAACAGGCAAACCGCTGTAGACACCCCCACAAAATCCTGCGAAAGGGGCCGAGTGAAACACCCCCCCGCCGCTCCCCTTAGGAACGTAAAAATGAGCGCCTCGCTCGAGACATCCTCCAAATCTGCTCCGAAAGCGAAGGATGTTGGGACGGAAAACAGGCAAACCGCTCGAGACATCCCCACAAAATCCTGCGAAAGGGGCCGAGTGAAACACACCCCCGCCGCTCCCCTTAGGAGTGCTGAAGCAACAGAATCGCCTGAGACATCCTCAACATCAGTGTGTGTGTGAGTCATCCGATGAGTGGACCTGAGTGAGTGTAGTGAATGTATGAGTACAAGTACGAGTGAGTCTGAGTGATGAGTGAGTCTGAGTGATGAGTGAGTCTGAGTGATGAGTGAGTCGGAGAGATGAGTCTGAGTCATGCCTGAATCCGAGTGATGAGTGAGTCTGAGTGATGAGTGAGTCTGAGTGATGAGTGGGTATGAGTGATGAGTGTGAGGTGGTGTTCTGTTCTCTCTCTGTTCCTGCGGCGCGGTCCGCCAATAACAAGAACCCCATTCTCAGGATATGGGGAAAAAGATGGCCCCAAGGCGTCGCAAGAAGGCGTCAAGGCGCTTCAAGGTGCCTCCCACAGGCCTGTCAAAATGCCCCCAAGAGGGCAACAAATTCCAATTCCTTTGGGAACGTGCATTTTTAGCAAAAGCACTTTCTCGCTTTGCCGACGCTCCAAACAGTTCAAGAAGCCCCGAAGACCGCCTTAATTCAGCCCATGAGGGCCCAACTTCTTGTTCATGAGTGTGGTCACAGGGCATTTCACGGAGTCCGCAATCATAGGTCGGGTCGTCCTCGTGTGTTTCACGGCCTTCGTGATCACGAGCGCGATCACAGTGCATGTCACGGAGTCCGCAATCACAGGTCGAGCCGTGCTTGTGAATTTCACGGTTTTCGTGGTCATGAGCGTGGGCACGGTGCGTTTCACGGAGTCCGCAATCATAGGTCGGGTCGGGCTCGTAAGTGTCACGGCCTTCTGATTCATGAGTGTGGTCACAGTGCATTTCACGGAGGACGAGCACGACGGACGTTGTTGGTGGACGTCCGCCGTTGCCCTCTCCCCCCCCGGCGAAGACCATCATAGGTCTTGCCAGTGAGGACCACCATGAGGCCTCACACCCCTCGCAGTTTCCATCGTTGGCATTGCGGTGGTTGAACCAAATCCCCACAAACCTGGCACCGTACGTGCAGTGCCAGGGGCGGCGGCCCGTCTTCCCATGTTACCATCATAGGGGGATGCGAAGTCCCTGAAGACGGGACGGGGTGGGCACGAGCGGGCATCATAGCCGGCTCAAAATCGAAAGAGGCATCGTAGCTTCATCAATCTAGATGGATCCATTCACGGATCCACTGCAATTTATTCTCATTGAATTCATTCCTTGCGTAGCATGCTCTCCCTTAGTGGACCGCGAACGGGACCCAGTCCCCTGCCGGTCGTCTAGTGCCGCCATCATTGGCAACCAGAGGGGCCATCATAGGCACCTCGCACCCAATTCGGGGCCATCAGCAAGGCTCCTTTTGGGAAGAAGGACCATCATAGGCCTTCGCGCTCAATTTGTTCATTGAACTCAATTTTCTCGTCGTCGTCCTCCTCCTCCTTTTCCTCCTCCTCCTGGTTTCCACCCCATCGGAGCCGCGATACAGGCAGTGCGGGCAGCACCCTAGGCCGTCTTAGGGCCCTCTTGGAAGCGTCTTGGGCTGTCCTGGGGCGGTTTCGGGAGGTTCATGAGCCGGCTTCGAGCGTCGGACAGCCGGAAATGTGAGAAAGCCAGAATCCGCAAACGCCCGTTCAAAAATCTACGATTTTGGCCTCTTGAGGCTCTTTCGGAAGGTCTCTTGAGCCTTTTTGGGGCGTCTTGGGGCCTTGTTGGCTTCTTGGAACCATCTTCGGGCACCTTGGAGCACTCTTGGCGTCAGCAGTGTGACGAATATAGTGTAATTTGCGAGGGTGTATGGCCTCGGGGACTCGAACATGGTATAAATCACGATGGGTTATGGCTTCGGGGACGCGAGAATGGTGTAATTTACAAAGGTTTGTCGCCCCGGGGGCGCAAGCATGGTACAATTTACGAAGGTTTGTGGCATCGGGATTAGGGCTTCGGGGGCGCGAATCTCATGTATCTTAACGTGTCCCACGCACCCCCGGGCATTCAGGCACCGCGATTTCGGGGTGGTGCATTGCCAATTTGGGGTTTCCCCCCCTCGCGCGGATTTCAACATTGTACAGTAGGAAGCAGCAAGCAGGAGTAACATTTGTGGACTTTGAATTGTAACTGGTGCAGGGTGCAGCAACCTCACCCTACAGCCTGGTGGCCTCAGAAGGGGGCCGGCGGAGAAATATATATATATATATATATATATATATATATATATATATATTAACATATAATTCAATAGACAAATGCATACGTACCATACATAACATAATTGCGACAGGGGTCGTGGCCTCGGGGGCGCGAGTGTACGGGAACTCACAAGAGGTCGTGGCCTCGGGCGCGCGAGTGTGACGTAATTTGCAGGGCATCGTGGCCCCAGAGGCGCGAGTGTGGCGTAAGTTACTGGGGATCCGTGGTCTCGGGGGCGCGGGTGCGGTGTAATTTGCAATAGATCGTGGCTTCGGGAGCGCGAGTGTTAAATAATTTGCTAGGAATCGTGGCCCCGGGGGCGCGAATGAAGTGTAATTTACGAGGGATCGTGGCCTCGGAGGCGCGAGTATTATACATCTATACGCGACCCAGGGCCCCCCCCAGAAATTTGAGAACCTTCCTTGGGCAGGGTCGCCAGGGTTTTTTTCGGCTCCCCCCCCTCGCGCGGACAGGAACAATTTTCAGTAGGAAGCAGAGAGCACTAATGTAACATTGGATGCTGGAAATCGGAACTGGTGCAGGGCGTAGCAGCCCTCACCCTCGCAGCCTGGCGGCCACCAAGGGGGCTGGCGGAATCACACATACATCGACACACACATGTATACATCTGTGTATGCACACACGTACGTATGTATGTATGCATGCATGCATGCATTCATGTATGTGTGTGTGCCTGTCTGTCTGTCTGTCTGTCTGTCTGTCTGCATGCATGCATGCATGCATGCATGTATGCATGTATGCATGTATGCATGTATGCATGTATGCATGGATGTATGTATGTATGGGTGTATGGGTGTATGGGTGTATATATATATATATATATATATATATATATATATATATATATATATATATATATGTATGTATGTATGTATGTATGTATGTATGTAGTATGTATGTATGTATGTATGTGTGTGTTCGCATGTATGCATGTATGCATGTATGCATGTATGCATGAATGCATGTCAGCATGTATGCATGTATGCATGTATGCATGTATGCATGTATGCTTGTATGCATGTATGCATGTAGGTAGGTCGTCGGTCGGTAGGTCGGTCGGTCGGTCCGTAGGTAGGTAGGTAGGTAGGTAGGTAGGTAGGTAGGTAGGTAGGTATGTCTGCCTGTCTGTCAGTATGTCTGTCTGTATGTATGTATGTATGTAGGTAGGTAGGTAGGTCAGTAGGTATGTATGTATGTATGTATGTATGTATGAAAGAGCGTGTTCTATCGCTGCTGGCGGAAAACCGGGGGGGGGGTCACTACCGGTTCGAACCCCCCTCCTCCCCCCCCCTCTGGAAAACCGGGGGGGGGGTCACTGCCGGTTCGAACCCCCGCCCCCCCCCAGTCCATCATGAAAGGGGGGGGGGGTCACTACGGGTTCGAACCCCCTCCCCCCCTCGAAAACCGAGGGGGGTCACTACCAGTTCGAACCCCCTCCCCCCTCGAAAGCCAGGGGGGGGTGCGGACAGTGGTGGGGACGGTGGTGGTGGGGACAGTGGTGAGGGGACAGCGGGACAGTGGTGGCAACAGTGGGACAGTGTTGGGGACGGTAGTGGTGGGGACAGTGGTGAAGGCGGTGGTGAGGACAGTGGTGGGGCAGTAGGACGGTGGGGAAAGTGGTGGGGCCAGTGGGGACAGTGGGACAGTGATGGGGACAGTGGGGACGCTGGGACAGCACAGTGGGACAGCGGCGGGGACAGTGGGACAGTAGTGGGTACAGTGGGGACACTGGGACAGTGGTGGGGACCGTGGGGAAAGTGGGGAGAGTGGGACCGTGGTGGGACAATGGTGGGGAGAGTGGGGACATTGACACACTGGTGGGGGCACTGGTGGGGACAGCGGGGACAATGGTGGGAACAGTGGGGACAGTGGGACAGTGGTGGGGACCGTGGGGAAAGTGGGGAGAGTGGGACCGTGGTGGGACAATGGTGGGGAGAGTGGGGACATTGACACACTGGTGGGGGCACTGGTGGGGACAGCGGGGACAATGGTGGGAACAGTGGGGACAGTGGGACAGTGGTGGGGACGGTGGTGGTGGGAACAGTGGTGTGGGGACAGTGGGAATGTGGTGGAAACAATGGGACAGTGAAGGGTACAGTGGTCGTGGGGACAGTGGTGAGGGCGGTGGCCAGGACGGCGGTGGGACAATGGGACAGAGGTACAGTGGGGACAGTAGTGGGGACAGTGGTGGGGACAGTGGGGACAGTGGTGGGAACAGTGGAACAGCTCAGTGGGACACCGGAGGAGACAGTGGGACAGCGGGGGCAGTGGGGATAGTCGGGCAGTGGTTGGGGCCGTGGCGAAAGTGGGGAGAGTGGAACCGTGGTGGGAACAGTGGTGGGGACAGTGGGGACAGTGCACCAGTGGTGGGGGCACTGGTGGGGACAGTAGGGACGGTGGTGGAACCAGTGGGGACTGGTGGTGAGGACAGTGGCGCTGGGAACAGCAGTGGGGGACGTGGTGCGCTCGGTGGTAGGGACCGGGAATCGTTTGCTGGGGCGGTGTGGGGTGGGGGGGGGGGTTGGAACCGGTAGTGACGAGGAGGAGGGGGGGGGGTTGGAACCGGTAGTGACCCCCCCCGGTTTTCGAGGGGGAGGGGGGGGGGTTCGAGCCAGTAGTGACCCCCCTCGGTTTTCGAGAGGGGGGGGGCTCGAACTGGTAGTGACCCCTCAGTTGTCCAGAGGGGGGTGGGAGTGTTCGAACCGGTAGTGACCTTCCTCTGGTTTTCTCGGGTGGGTTCGAGCCGGTAATGACCCCCCCGGGTTTTCCGAGGGGGTGTGGGGGAGAACCGGTAGTGGCCCCCCCTCTGTTTTTTGGAAGGGAGGGGGGGGGGGGTAGTGGAGGGGGGGTTTTGCCGGGGGAAGGGGGGGTGGGGGGTGGTCCAGCAGGGGGGGATTTTCGGAAGGGGGGGGGGGCAGGTTCCGGAGGAAGAAGGGGGGGGAATTTTCCATAGCAAAGTGGCGGTGGATCACGGTCTCTCGTATGTATGTATGTATGAATGAATGTATGTAGGTAGGTAGGTAGGTAGGTCGGTATGTATGTATGTATGTTCGGATGTCTAGGGCCAGCGCCCTGTTTCGGAGATCCCCTGGAACTTAAGTTAGTTTCGGGTTTGATCTAGAGGTGGAGTTTTAGAAGAGATAGAGAGAGAGAAAAAAGAGAGAGAGAGAGAGAGAGAGAGAGAGACCAGTGGTGATCCAGAGCTCCGTCTGTAGTCCATTGTGGTTCGAAAGATAGAAAGATGGTAGCGGAGCTGGACTAGCTCCAGCTCCCAATCCCGCTACTCTTTGCACCCGCGCGCCAGCGCGCGCGATAGCCGCCGCCGACGGCCCAGCAGAACGAGACGGCGGGGACGGTGAGCTCCGCGACAGAGACCCACGAGTGTTAGACTCAGGTGGGCGTTGAGGACGACTGGCAGCGGACTGTATTGAAGTTGATTCGGTTCAGCCGACTGAAGGGATACTGGCACGAGTTCGGTCAGTACTTGAACTACGTGAAGAATCATAGGAAGCCGAGCGGTTCGGTCTTCGAGTTGGCGCTCAGCCAGGAAACATTCAACGAGATGCGCGACGCAGTGCTACGAGCTCGACAGGACATACACGATCTACGGCAACAGAACGCCGCGCTCCAGAGGCAAGCAGACCAGGCCGGAGAGCCTGAGATCATCATGCGGCTCGGCGAGGTGCTCGATCGAGTCGCAGAACGGCCGCCGCCGCCGGCGGCCCGACTGATCCAAGCGAAAGATATCGGAAAGCCACAGGCCTTCAAGAACGAAGAGTCGAAGTTCAGCGAGTGGCTCCAGAAGCTCAATACCTACGTGCTCAGCGTCTTCGGAGTGAACTTCCGGCCGGTGGTCGAGCGGGCGGTCGACCAGGCGAACGACGCGGTCGCGCTCACCGCGGCCGTTGTGGTGGAACACTTTGTGAATGAGGCCGAGGGTGGGCGAGATGCTCTCGCAGCTCTACGCGGTGTTCGTCTCGCTCGCGGAGGGCGAGTCCTTCGACCTAGTGATCAGCGCGGGCCAAGGCAATGGAGCTGAAGCCCTACGATTGCTGGCGCGGCGTTGGGGCCCCACCAGCGGCGGTCGCCGCCGCGTGCTACTCAAGAAGATCATGGCGCCGACCAGGGTCGCGAAGCTCGAGAACATGGCCGCAGGGGTTGCGACATGGGAATAGTTGGGCAGGCGCTGCGAGAGGCGCAGAGCCGACGGTCGAGACGCACACCTAGACGACGAGATCAAGATGAGTGCGCTCGAGAGCCTCGTGCCGCAGGACGTCGAGATGCACCTTGCCGTCGACCGCACCGGGCTCCAGGACTACAGTGCGATGCGCGAGGGGGTCAGGGGCTTCCTGGAGACCAGACTAGCTCAAGGAGCCCGTGGCTGGTCGAGAGGCGATCCGATGGAGGTCGACGCGTCCGTCAGTGGAGGCGACGGCAAGGGCAAATGCGGCAAGGGCAAGGGCAAAGATGGCAAGGGCAAGACCGGTGGCGGAAAAAGGGAAGACGGACATTTCGAACGTGACTTGCTGGAATTGCCGAAAGAAGGGCCATCGCGCACAAGATTGCCGGGGGCCCACCGAGAGAGGAGGTAAGGATGACAAAGGCAAGGGCGAAGGATACGGCAAGGTTCCGAAGGGCCAGCGCCTCCAACGGCAAGGCGTTCGCCGAGGCAACCTCGACAACTTCGAGGGCCACGCGCAGAGCGCGATCAGCACGCAGGTACCGGCGTCGGCCTCGCAGGCCAGCGTATGCAACCAGTCGCCCGCCGCGCTCAGCTTCGGCGCCTTCGAGCGCGTGCTGGAGCTGAACAGCGTGGAGGCGAAGGGCGCGAAACAGTACAGGAAGTGCATCGCGATGACGTTCGACGCCGGCGCCGCTGCCGCTGCCCCCCCGCTCGGGCAGGAGGGCGAGTGCACCGAGGCCGACGGCGGCTCATGCCGCGCAGCCACTTGCGAGATCGTAGAGGACGGGGGCGGCGTCGGCATCAAAGGAGTAAGCCGCTCCTATCCGCCTTTGCCACCGCCGCCAAGGGCCACTTCACGTTGGTCGGCGCCTTCGGCGGCTACATCCTGAAGGAGAGCGAGTTCACGCAGGAGATCCACCCGATGATCGACCAGTACGTGGCTGAGGGCAACGAGGGCATCGTGCCGCTGTACTTGCAGAACGGAGTCTACGAGATGGGCGTGCTGATGGACCAACCTGCCGGTGCCACTTCGTCGGCGTCAGCTGCTGTTGCCGACCTCTGTCCGTGGGCGCCGGCGAGCGCGGGCCCTCGTTGGCAGGCGGCGGTCCCGTGGGAGGCGCGAGCGCCTCGGAGCCGCCGGAATCGCCAGCGGCGGGGCCGCCCGTAAGACCACCAGCGGCAGCGCTAGGGAGTGGGGGCCCCGCTCCCCAGCCAGCTGAAGCACGAGAAGGGATCGGAGACGACGAAGACTCTGACGGTAATCCTCAGGAGGTTGCGCCAGCGAAAGTGCAGGGGCGAGAGCGACTACCTACTCGAGCTGAAGTCGATCAACGCGAAGCTACAGGTCACGCCGTATTTCGAGATTGGTGCGAAGTTTGTTGTGCAGCTCGAGGGCTTGGCCAACCTCATGGGCTACAAGCTGAAGCTCGTGGAGGTGCAGATCCGGTCGTTGCCATCGACTTCGCGTTCATGGGCGAGAAGACCGGCGAGGGGGGCGAGGGCCAGGAGGGCAACTTCCCGATGCTGGTGAGCAGAGATTCTAAGACGAAGCTGCCCTACTCGACAGCGATCCCGGGCAAGAAGGTCACCAATTTCATGATTAAGATTCTGATGAGCTTCACCCTGCACCTCGGCTACCGCAGGCTGATCTTCCAGAGCGACGGGGGGCCCGCGATCGTGGCACTCAAGACGGCGGTCGCAGTGGCGACGCCGACGGTGGAGTTCCTGTCTCGAGAATCGCCAGCAGGAGAGCACCAGAGCAACGGGGGCATCGAGGTTACCGTGCGAGAGGTCAAGAGGCAGGTCAGGGCGACCAGGTACGCGCTGGAGGCCAAGCTCGGCAGGAAAGTGGATGATGACCACCCGATGTTGAAGTGGCTGCCCCAGTACGCCGCGGCCTGCATTGGCCGGCACCGACGCGGAACCGATGGCCTCGCTGGAGAACAGCGGCGCTCAGGCCGCGACTGGAAGAAGCTGGAAGCAGAGTTCGGCGAGCGGGTGATGTACAGGCCGCTCGCGCCAGGAGGTCGTGGGAGTACCATGGAGGAGCGCATGAAGTCCGGGAACTTCCTGGGCTACCACATGCGGACGGGGGCCCTGCTCGTCATGACGGTTGACGGCGTAGAGAAGGCCCAAGGTTTCAAGATATTGCCGAAGGAGCAGGCCTGGTGCGGCATGGACTGGGCAGCTCTTCGAGGAGTTCCCTGGGCGACTCGCCCGGGGGAGCAGGCGCCCGCTCTGGCGAGAGCGCCGGTGGCGGCTACCGTTCGGATGGAGCCGCGAGCTCCGCGAGCGCCGCATTTCGGAAACAGACGCGACAGGAGCCGCGGCGCGTCCAGGGGAAGCGTAAATGGGACGGACCGAGTCGAGATCAACAGTGACCCTTGTCTTCAAAGGATGGAGCCCACGTTGAAGCTTGGACCACGGCTTAAATTGGGAATTGACTGGTGCACATTTCTTAGCGAGGTTGGCTATGCGCGCACCTGATATCGTGTAACCACAACGTTGGCAAATACACCAACACGTCCCAATTGGAGCAACCGGTGACAAGACAGCGATGCCCAAGGTCCATGAGTGGCTGCGTCTGCACTCGAATGGACCTAAAGCAACGCCCCCCTATAGGTGGCGAGCTGAAATGGCCTCTACGGCCTCGTAAGCATCCATGGCAATGCCAAAAGTGTCCAACCCAACACCACGTGTGGGTTGGCCCAGAGACAGGAGGCTTGGGATGGTCAGTGGCCCTCTCCACTTCCGACCCCATATCACGCCCCGGCCAAAGAGGTAAAACCTCATCCGCCAAGTTCCCGACGGTTTTAGCAACCAGCAGGTCTTGGTCGATCTTATCGACCACAGCGGGGCTAGGTGACGGGTGCAATTCTACAGCCCGCTTAACAAGAACGTCAGCCATGCGATTTCGTTCACAGCAATACCTCGCCCAGTCATCTTCGCGCGCGCCCAAGTCCTGGCGGGCGCGAACTCTACGGACCGAGGACAAGTGCGAGGTAGAACGACAAAATTGGGCGACACCCGAATCTACCTTTCTCGGGGAGCACTGGGCCTCAAACGGTAAATCGTGAAAACCAGCGCAGCTCGGGCAATCCAGAAGCAACTCGCAGGGACCATTCGCCAACTGACAGGCGACGTACGTCACGGCGCGCTAAAGGCCCAGCACGATCGATTAAGTTCGTGAATGGCTCCCCTCGCGCACGAACCATCAGCAAAGATATCTCCATGAATGCGCCGGGTAAGATCGCGGCGCCCCCGACCCGCTCCACAACAATGCCACCAGGCGCAGCGGGCCATCGAACGAGGCCGCCAGGGCAGGGCGAGGGGCCACCCCAACACGCGCAGGAGCATCATCCGCGCCAGCAGCCAGTCAACGCACTGCTGTCTTGACAGGAGCCGAACGCTCAAATTCGACAGTGGCGCGCCTTAGGGTGTCACTCGGCACCGCAAAGCGGGCACATATCGTCAATCTTGTACCACGCGCCTACGGCTTTCGAGCGGGCGCAGATGGCATCGCAAAAAAGAGCACAGATGCAACCTTTCTGGAACGGACTCAACCGCCCAGAGTTCAGAAGGGAGGTGGCGCCGTCGACGCGCGCACTACGCGCCGCGTTAAAACGGGCCCCCGAGGAGATTTTAAACCAGGCGCGGGGGGCAAGTCGCCAACGGGATTTGGTGACCCTGGTCTGTCAGCAAGACCGCGAACGAAGGCATGTTCCACGACATTTTCTCCCGCGGTTGTCGAAGCGCACTAGCGGGCCCCCCGGCCGATCGCCACGGCGGGGATTTGGCCCGACAAACCTGCCCCCAGGCAGCGCGGAGTTCCGTGAGAGGAACGGAGCGGGGATAGAGATGGGGATGCGGCGCCCAAGTTGTCTTGGCCCATCAGCTGATGGGCGCCACGCTCGCAAGCCTGCGCGGGCCCTGGTGAGCCGACGCCAGGCGCGTGGGGCCTCGCCCACGCTCCGAGGACTGGAGCGCCGAAGCCGCCTGCCCCCGAAAGGCAAGCAGCTCGTGATCCGCGACGCGGACGCCGCAAACGCCGGCGCCAAACATTACCGAGGCCATGGGCCCAGACGCGCAGGGCTCACGAGCAATGCGCCCACCGATGGTGGGTCGTAACCTGGAAAGCCGAGAGCAACTCTCTTTGATTTACGTTCGCGCGCCTTCGCTCGGCTAGATTTCCCCACTGAACATGTCTCCCCAGCGCATCCATCCACTCCTTTGTTGCCAGCACTGGAAGCTAAGGGGCCGGCTGGGCCGCCGAGCCGCCGACCGAGCTCGCGGCCTGAGTCCAACGAAAAAACAGGTCAACGACCTCCCAGGATCACCAGACACCTTTGTTCTTTGTTCCAACCCCTTCCTCGAGGGCCGCATGGAGGGCCACCGCGGCAGGTGGGCGCCGGGTGAGTACGTCGGCTTTAGAGCCCGTGGCAGACAACCCCGAATTGTCGATATTAGCATCAACAACGGGCAGGAAATTGCAACTTATCGAGCGCACCAAGAGCGCGCGCCCGGATGAGGGTCGCAGCGAAATTTCACCCATCCACAATTATTCTCACCACCCAGTAGGGACCATCAGCATAACCCGCCAATTTGAACCATCCAGCCTGAAGATACATGGACACAGCGAAGTTGTCTATGTCAATCGGACATTGAAGTTGACCGCACCTGTGCAGGAGTTCACGAAGGTCGATCGTTTCGCAATGCTCGAAACACTCGAGCACCACCGTGACCGCCTCACCTTTAGCCTGCACGCTAGACTCGGCCCCCAAGGCCTGCCTCCAGACCGCGCCCTGGGCCCCCTCAAAGGGCCCCGCAGCAAAGCGCGGGGGGGGGGGGGGGTCCCCAAGGCTGGGCGAAAGGCCGGCGGGCACGCACGGCCATGGGCCCTATTCAAGGCGCAGAAGTTCCCTCTCGGCCGAAGCCCCACAGTGGACTTCGGGATGGGGGAGAACAGAAGAATCGCGACCTGATTGGGCACCATTGCGGGCAGTTCCACGACGCAGAAGATGAGCAGCCAGCGCATCGCCACCCATCAGGTTACAGTTGCGCGCGTGGAATCCGTCAGCCGCGACCGCAGTGCCCCCCCGTAAACCCTCGAGAGAGAGACAGCGCGAATGACATCGACAGGGGCGAGAGAGATCAGGCACAGGACCGTCGTGCTGAAACCAGGTATCCTGACCCCCCTTTCCCTGCAGAGCTGCAATTGTTTTGCCCTCGGCCTGCGAAAGCGAGAGGGGGTCGTGAAAGACGTCGCCATCGCAGGTGGGCGTCGTGGCGGACGTCCACCAGGCGGCCCCCGTAGCCGCCGGGCGAACCCCCCGCGCGCCCCGACCCGAGCGGCGCAGGATCCAATCGCGATAACTCTTAGACGCACCTTTTCGGGCCTGGGCCTCCGCGGCGCCGAGGGCGGACCTGAAAGCGCCATGCGCGCCGTCAGAGCGGGCCTGCCAGGGCCCTTCCATGGGTTCGCACGTCGGAAGCTCGCTAACAAAAGCCAAGAGCTGGTCCGTAAAGACAGAGCACTTACCTAAGCAGGAGACCAACTGATACGGCGGTGTGGTCAAAGTCTTCAGGACAGAGCCGATGCCGCTCTGGTCACCACCTAGACAGCGGCTCTGGACATCGCCAAACAGCGCCGCCAGCCACTTGCAAGCAAAAGCTCGGAAGACGGGGGCCGCTGAGCAGGTGGCATGATGGGCTTCCAGAACAGCTGCGGGTCTCTGCCTCTGGCACCTAAGTAAGCCAGCTTAGTGCCCGTCGCAGCCGCAACTTCCTGCTCGGCTTTTGGCCCACAACTCGCGCGCTGTATCCAACTTCGCCTGGGCAACCGGAAGATCGCTGCGCCTCGCCGACAGCTGAGCCGCACCCGGTAAAGAGGGCAAGTCCTCAACCTTCTTCACGGAGCGGACCAATATCACAGGGGGTAGGGCCTGAACAGGGAGCGGCGGAGGGCGCCGACAGGCTAAGCGCTTCAACCGGCCCACGTGCGGCAGCATGCAGCATGTCCACGCCCGGGGAGCAGCGGGGAAAAAGGTTAGTGACGCGGGCAGGGGAGGCACAAGCCGCGCCCTTCGAAATCCCCGAACCTGCCCATACATAACCATGCTGTTTGAGGCCCCCAGTGCATCGGCACGCGTACTCAACGGAGGCGGGGACGCGGATCTTCGCGAGAACCCGATCATGGATTCCCGCCGAGGAAATCACTTCAGGTTCCATGGCGAATCTCTTCTTAAAGCCAACTGCAAACCCACAGCGTTGCCGACCGACGCGCGAGACGACAGGAGGGGCACATTTCTATCCGAGCTTCGCAGTCGTGGAAATCGGCCGACGCGACGGGGAACGGAGGAGCTCGCGGGAGTTCCACGACTCCCGCAACATCATGAGTTCGAACCAGCTTGTTTCCAGAAGGAAGGGCGCGAAGACCAATCCAAGACGCGCAATGACCGCCGCGCCTGTTGTGGCGCCACCTCCAGGAGCCATGACTGCCCGCGCCCAACAACTTTTCCATCCATGGCGAGTGCACTATCTGGGGGCACTAGCAATATGGCGGTCGAGCTGCTCATGTTCTTGCAGGGGGACGACGTGGGCACTCGCACTTTCTCACCAAGCCTAGCCGGGCCCCCAGCCCGTCACATTGCAGGTCTCGATCACAAGGCAAACAAGTATCCACCGAAAAATCTTTGGCCTCGTAAGACGACGGTCCTCCCATGGCCCCCAGGGGCCGTCGGGCTCCTCAGGGCCAGTTTGACAGGAACAGGAGAAACGTCCATCTGAATGACTTGAAGAAGGGCCTTGGGAACGAAGCGCGAGGCGGAAGCGAATTGAAATCGCGCAGAACGTGGGCAAGCGGAATGGCCAAACCAGCCGAGAAAAAGTTTGACCTCACGCCCTGACGTCGCGGCCGCGAGTTGACGCTGCCCAAACCTGAAGCCGGTTCTTGCCCTTTTGCGCCGTGCGGTGCCGCGCGGTGCTGCGCTGCGTCTCGCTGCGTGTTGCAGTCGAACTGCACTTAGTACATGTGCGCCTCGATTGTACTACACTTGGGCAGCGCGTGTATAGCACCTGAACCACGCCTAAAACCCGAAGGAACTACGCCTAGAGAGCATTATAATTCAAAGGCTTGCACCTGACTGCGCTTGACAACGCTTGGGCGTCGCTTGAACTACAATTGCATTACACTTGAAACACACATGAACTACGTTCCAAACACATGGAACACAACCGACCCACACTTCAACTACAGTGGAGTTTCTTTGAATTACACTTGCACTACGCACCGATCGCATATGAATTACACTTGCACTACACCTGAATTAGATTTGAGCTACACATGCGGAAGTGCAACTGAACAATACTGACCCCGCCGGAGCCACACTTGAAGTACACCTGCACTACACATGAGTTACACGTGACAGACGGTAGATCTTCACTCGCACTGAAAAGGGTACACCCGTGCCTAACTTGAACTGCACTTGACATGCACCTCAACTGCTCTTGCACTTCACTTGAACTACACTTGAATTGGAGCTGACCTGCGCTTGAACTTCGCTTGAACTATTATTGAATCAGAGTTGAACCACACTCGCCAGGCTGATCACACCTGGGCCGCATTTGTATTACAACAGGGCTACACTTGAAGCGCGCCTGACGTGTACTTGAAGTACATCTGACTTATGCGTGCTCTAGATTTGAACGACACTTGAACTACAGGGGTTTCACATTCGACATCACTTGAATCACGCCTGGATTACGTTTGAACTTCACGAAGTCCATGTGCAATACGTGTGAATATTTTGCGAAATGCACCCGGGCTACACTTGAAGTCCAGTTGAGCCACATGGAATACAGGCGAGTCGCCCGTGAACTTGTTGGACCATGCGTGAACGACATTTGCACGAATTTTGAATTTTGTGGGGACTACGCTGGCACTAGATTCGGATTTACAATGCGCAATAACCGCATTTGGGCTACACTTGGCCCACACTTGAGATGCATATTGAAGTGCACTTGGACTACATGGTCATTCGCGTGAATACCTACTGAAGTACCCTTGACCTACACCTGAACCACCAGGGCTTAACCCTAATCACACTTTCTCTGCACGTGAACTTCACTTGCATCCTCTTTGAACTACAGTTTAACTACACGTGAACTACACTTGAAGTGTTATTGGGGTGTTTTTTGGAATGCGTAAAAAGTACAACGTCTACGCTTGATCCACAGTTGAACATGCACTTAGCACGCACTTGGCATACCTTTGAACAGGACATGCATGACATTTGAGCAGGGCACCCACACCTGATCTACATTCGGGCTGCACTTCAAGGACACTTCAACGGCTGCGCCGGAACCACCCTTGAACTACACGCGGTCAGCACTTGAACAGTGCTTTAATTACGCTTGAGCAACATGCGAAGCCCACCTTGCTCGGACGTGAGTTTCATTTTAACTACAAACACTACGCGCGCACCGCACTTGAGCCACACTTGGTTATACTTGGAACAAAACGTGAACTTTACTTGAGCTACATGTGAACCGAATTCGGAGCGCACTTGCAGGGAACTTGGAATACACTTGAACTACACGGGCGTCGCCTGAACCACATGTGAAGTACACTTGAGCCGAATTCTGGCAGAGTTGAACGCCATCTAAATGCACCTACACCACACTTCCGCTACACTTGCACTGTGCGTGACATGCACATCAAACACAGTGGCTTCACCTGAACAACACTTGCGCCACTCCTGGGGCACACATGAAGCACACGTGCATCATAGTTGAGGTATTCTTGAAAACCTTTGGGTTACTGTGAACAACCATACATAACCTTTGTGGGCCACACCTGAAACACACTTGAACTACATCTGAAGTTTAGTTGAAACACGGTGATCTACACTTCGAGTTCACTTGAGCTATACTTGTACTACACGCTGGGTGCTCTTGAATTTCAAGGACTACACCTGAGCCGCATTTGAGGGACACTTGGGCTACACGAGCCACACTTGGATTACATGTCAGCTACACCTGAACCACACTTGAGCCACACTTGAATTACACCTGAACTACACTTGAAGTACCAGGGCTTCGCCTGCACCACGCTTGATCTACACTTAAGGCACCAGAATCACATTTGAACTACACGTGAACTACTTGTGAGCCACATTTGAACGACCTTCGGTTTACTGTTAGAGTACAAGGGCTACGTGTGAACATCCTTTGGCTTACACCCAAAGTACACTTGGACCACGCCTGAGCGACAGGTGGCCCCCTTGTGCAATACACTTGAATTGTACTTGGTCCAGACTTGGGCTTCGCGTGAACTACAGTGACTACCATGCGCCGCGCTTGAAGCACACGTGAACTGCATGTAAGCTGCGCCTCAACCACACCTGAACTACATTTGAACTAGACTTGAACTACACTTTGAACTGCACTAGCACTACAAGGACCGCGCCCGAACGATTTTCGCAGCACACGCAAACTGCAGCAGAAACGCACCCGAACTTCATTTGAACTCCACTTGGGCTACACTTGACCTACACCTTCGCTGCGTTGGAGGCACAATGACCGCAACTGAACCGCACCTGAATTACACCTGAGCCACACTTGATACACGCTTGCGCACCCAAGCCCAGGACACTCGGGCACGCGCACCACACCGGGGATTACGCGAAGGCGCGCCCGATCAGTTCCATGGCCTCCACCCCCGTCATGCTTGACTTGAGTGAGGTTCGCTCGAACAGCGCCGTTGCCGGGGCAGACAGGAGCGATCGGAATGAAACCCTTCTGGCGCGCGGCCGCGGCAAGCGTCGAACGCGGGAGCGCGCCGTCGCCGAGCGAGGCGCCCGATTTCGAGCCCGGGGGCCGACGGGGGGCCGCTCTGCGCGGCAGCAGGCCGCGGGCGGGGGGCGCCTTGGGTCACGGGCGGACCGCGCGCGCGCCGTGGTTTGCGCTGGGCCCCCAATCGACCGCGAGCGAGCCACGCCCGCGCACGCAATCTAGCGCGGGTCGGAGATGGGGCCGCGCATGGACCAGGAGGGCGCTTGGTGCGTGAACCGGTTTTGTACAGGGGGGGCGGCTGCGTTGGCGCGTGGCTCGCGCACTTCATTATTCCATGCAGTCCGTGGCCCATGTCTACGCGCGTTGCCCCCAGGTTTGTCGGCCGCGTTTGCATCGCCGCAGGGTGCGCGGGAATCTGCGCGCCGCCACGGTTGGCGGGGCGCTTGCCCGCTGCCCGAGCGTGGCCAGCTGCTGCGCCGCCGCCGCCTCACGCGCGCGGGCATTCCGCGCTGCCGCCAGTTCGCGCGGCGCAGGGGCAGGGCGACGCGCGGACATCGGCGACGCCGTGCCGCCATCGCGCGCTCGATCGAGGGGGGGCAGCTCGAGCGCGCGCTTGCGTCGCACGCGAGCTCATCTTTTACTGCGCCTGAAGGACGCGCGGGCCAGACTGTCCTGCTCGCGGCGGCCGGCTGCGGTGGCGCGGCGCGTCTGCGCTGGGCTCGCCGGGCGACGCGCGCCCCCGATCCGGCGGCTTGTCCGCCGCCCGCCCGCTCTCGGGCGCTCGCGCCTGCCCGCGGGCGGAGCGGCGCCGCCGCCTCCGAAGCGCGCGTCGGTTGCTCGAGCCGCGCGCGGCTAACACTTGCGTCGTTCTTGCAATGCGCCCGAGCGACGCCCGCGCCGCGCGCGCTCGGCCGTGCCGCGGCGCGCCAGGGGGGCGCGGTGCATGGGCCGCGACTGAGCTGCGCCGCGCGCGCTATGCTTGGCCCGCGCTTGACACGCACTAGCGCCATTCCATGAGCACGCTTAAGCTGCGCCTGGGCTGCGCCGCGCGAGCCGCGCCATAACTACATGTGAACCAAGCCTGAATCACAATTTCCCTACACCTGAATTGTACCAGAACTACTATGGATCTACTTTACTTGCACTGGGCAACGCTGGGGCCAAACTGGCATTACACTGGAACTGCGCGCGAACTATATTTGGACTTGACTTGAACTACACTTGAACTACAAGGGCTACGCCAGAACCGCACTCGTTTAAGTACACCTGAGCCTCTCTCAAACCGCACTTGACTTACTTTAAAACATCACCTCAGCGTCTGTTCAATCGCACTTGAGCTACACCTAAACTACACTTGAGCTGCCATGGCTACGCCTGAGCCACACGCGAACAACATCTGAACTATTTTAACTTCGCTTGGACGACACTGGTTCTACGTATTCACTGGACTTGCGCATCGCCTAAACTACACATGCGTGACACTCGAAGAGCAATTGCTATCCTTGAGCCACTCTTGAACTATACCTGGCCCAGACCTTGAGCAATCTTTGAACTACGCGCGAACAGCCGTATACGCGGGCTACGCGTGAAGCAGACTTGAGCAACATTCGAAATGCCCGCACTGCACTGGCACCGCGCTTGAGCTACACCTGAATGGCACTGAGCCATACTGGAACCACAATTCAGCTACACGTGAACTAACTTGAAGCACATGTGAACTACATTAGACACACACTTGATCTGCAAAGACAGCATCGGAGCCGCACTCGAGCTATTCTTGCTACGCGGGCTACACAGCAACCACCGGCTGAATGCATTTGAACAGTTTTTGGCTCGCTGTGGATTACACGTTGAACTACTCTCGAGCAAAACTTTAACAACACTTGCTCGGCATTCGACCTGCATGTGCATCACAAGGGCTACACCTGAACCGCACCCGCACTACATCTGAAATGCACTCGGATCACACTTGAACTTTACGTGGGCTTAGCCTGAAAGCTTGAACTACACATGAACTGCACTCCAATGACTACACCTGGCTTCCATTTGACACATGAATTACGCTTGCTCTGCACTTGAACTACACTTGACTACACTTGCGCTACACCCGACCAGCACTTTAAACATGCCTGCGCGACGCATGAGCCATGCTATATTTTCAATGGCTGCACCCGAACCACACTCGAAACAAACCCGAAACACAGATGATCTGCACTTGGACCGCACTTGAATACATTGAAAAATCATTTGGACCACACATGAAATACACTTTCTGCAAGGACTACACCCGAGCCGAGGTCGAACCACACCCGGAGCACACTTGAACCGCATTTGGTTTACATTGCCATCATACTTGAGTCGTACTTGGGCTACACTTGAATTGCACTCCGGCCACACTTGAAATACACGGACTACGCCTGCACCGCGTTCGAACTGCCCTTGATTTTCCCCCATGCCACGCTCGAACTACATCTGAACTGCACTTGCACTTCACTTGAATTATACCTGCACCAGGCTGAAGGTACGCATGAACCAGGCACCAGGCTGAAGGTACACAAGGCCTGCCCCTGTGCAACACTTTCACTACACCTGCATCTCACTTGACAAAGCGTCTCCACTACATGTGAGCCGCGCCTGAACTACATTCGGGCGACACTTGAGCTTGCACGCTTGAACTAGACTTGGGATGCACGGGCTACACCTCAACCGCATCTGAACTACGCCTGAACTGCACTCGAACTACACTACATTTGGCATAAACGCGGGCTTCACTGGAACTACACGCGCGCTACACCTGAACTACAATGGCGGCGCGTGAGACACATTTGAACACTAGTTGACCTACACCTGCACCGCACTTGGACCACACTTGAACCAACTCCGGACTACACTTGAAGTTCATTCGAACCACACTTGAGGCTCGCTTGAACTACAAGGGCTATGCCGGAACCACACTTGATCTACACCTGACCCGCACATGCGCTACACTTGATCTACACTTGAACGGAATCCGAGTTGCAGTCCATGCACACTTGGACTAACTTGGACGGCAATGGCTACCCTTGGACCACACTTGAACTACGCTGTAACTACACTCGAACCCGACTTGGGTTATCATTGAAACGCGCGTTGGCTACACCTGAACTACACTTGAACTCGACGTGCGCTACGCATGCACTACGAGGGCGACTCGCCACCGCGGTTGGATTGTACTTGAGCTGCGCTTGATCCTCACTGGAACGTTCTTCAGACCACCCTTGAAACGGACAAATTTAAGCTACTCTTGAACGAGATTTTGGTTTCGGTTGATCATTGCTCGAATTGCAAGGGTTACGTTGTTTACTCACTTGGCTACACTTGGACTGCATCTGGAACGCACCTGAACGAAACTTGAACCACACATCGACTACGTTTAATCTAGATTGGGACTACATTCGAACTACATGGGCTACACCTGCACTGCAGTTGAACGACATTTGGGCTACAGTTGAACCGCCCTTGCGCGCGCAAGCGGGCGACGCTTCAGCGCGCGAGCCACAGCCCAGGATTGCGCCAGGACGTCCCCTGCTGCGACTGCGCTCCACTCGCGGCGCTGCCGTGTCTCGTGCGTCGCACGCGCGAGGCTGCGACGATTCCGTCGCCGCCATGACGCGCGAGGCCCATTGCTTCGCCATCGCCCGCAGTAGCGGCTAAGCCGGTGAAGCAACGCAGAAACAATGCGCAGCCGACGTTGCGATCCGTAGCACGCGAACGCTCGAGATGTTTGCCATTATTCCGACATTCGTGCGCTCGTTTGTCAAACCGCTTCCCAGATTGCCGCGCAGTTCTTGCAGAGCCAGCCATCGCGGGCGCCCGCGCCCCGCGGGCACTGCGCGCAACGTGCCATTTGCGGGTGCGACCGAAGATGGCAAGCGTCTGATCGCATGTATCATCCGCGCTCTCAGTTGCTTGTGCCATGTGGGGCAGCGGCGATCGCGCCCGTTGAAGATGACCGTCGCCCTGTGCATCGTGGGAGAACCCTTCCGTACTATACGAACATAGGGTGCGGTTGTGTCTCTATGACACATCCTGTTGTGTGCGGGCGTTTTGTACAACCATAGGGCTTGCTAGCTGAAGTGCCGCATCTGCGCGCCTGCCCGTCCTGGGGTCCGCCACTGGACTCATATACAGTCCCAGTTGCTCGCCGAAGGAAGGAACGCATGGCAGTGGACCACTCGCCAGCGAATGTGGAATCTGCTCCACGTCCTGAACTTCGCGAGGATGCCGCGGGTAATGTTGCACATCTCAAAGGCCAGGAGGTAGGCGGTGCTGGCATTGACCTGCCAGGCTGTCGGATCTTTGCAGCTCGAACGTGGACGCCAGGTTTAGGATCAGCAGCTTCATCAGTGGACTCCTCCGGCACTTCGTCGACAGCGGCCCCTTCCTTCGAAGCTGCGGCACCGCGCTCAGCGCCTGGCGCCGCAGAGCGCGTCGCCGCTGGCACCGACGCTTCGGGCTGATCTCAGGTGTTGCGCCCACCAGGAAACAAAACGAGGGCCTCGACAAATTTGTTTTTGCATTTTTTCATGTATTTATTGGTGGCGTCAAACGCGGTCGTCGCCGATCGCTTGCCCTGATTTAGCGATTTCGGTCGACGGAGGCACGCGAATCGCGCGAGTTTCCTTCTCGTAACTGCTTCTGCCGTGTGCCGCGTTTTCATGGCGCACGTGCCGCGCCTTGCCCTTTCAGATTCAATCGCTCGTACTAGTGCGCGGGCCGCATGCAGGCCGCAGTCCACGCGCGCTTGCGCGGCGCACCGCAGCGCGCTTCGAAACGATGTTGGGCACAATGGCATTTTTAGCGCAACGCCGCGAAATTGTTAGCCACCTCGCGCGGGTGATGCCGAACGCACGCGTGTCCCACCGCATGTGCGCCGCCCGAGCTAATTTTCCGATTTCGGTCGTGAATAGTATCGCGGGCGTGTGTCAGGCGCCTTCGACGTGCCATGTAGGCCCGCGCCGTGCGCGCCCACTCATCATGTCAGAAACATATCATCTTACTACTTCCGCGTAATGCAGCGCGTGCGTTGCAACGCTGTCAGCCAAGGGCGCTGGTACGTCGCCGGAAACCACAGCCAGGTTCCCTTGGCAGGAGGACTGGTGGGGGGCGCTCATTTTCACCACCCTAAGGGGGGCCGCCAATGGTTCTCTCACGGTCCCGTTCGCAGCCGTTTTGTGGGGATGTCTCAAGCGGTGTGCTTGTTTTCTGTCCCAGCATCCTTCGCTCTCGGAGTAGATTCGGAGGATGTCTCGAGCGAGGCGCTCCATTTCACCCCCCCAGGTGGGCCAGATTTTGAGGATGTCTCGATCGGTGGCCAGACTCGTGGGCGCTGGTTTTCCTGGGGATGCCACAGGAGGCTCCAACATGTTCGAGGAGGCCCCAGGAGACCACATGAGGTCCCAGGATGAATCAGGATGCCACAGAAAGACCCAAGAGGCCACAGGATGCCCCAAGCGGCTCTAGGAGGCCCCAGGAAGCTCCTGGAGGCTTCAGGAAGCCACAGGAGACCCCAGGAGGCCAGAGGAAGCGCCAGGAGGTCTCCGGAGGGCAACAGGAGGCCCCGAGAGGCCCCAGGAGCAGGAGGCCTCAGAAGGCAACAGGGGTGGCTCCAATCCCATGTGTTTTACGTATGCTCTCATATATTGGGCCTCGCCTGGGGCACGAATCCTTAATGTTATACGTATGTTTCTATCGATTGTCCATCTCCTGTGTACTTATGTTCCTAGAGGGCATCTCCTGGGGCACGACCCCTTGGTGTTGTACGCGTGTTCCTATAGATTGCCTTTTTTTTCTGCGGCTCCAAGTCGCAATGTTTTATGTACGACTGTTGCTATAGATCGGGCCTCTCCTCGGGCACGAATCCTCCCTAGGAGCCCCAGTAGGTCCCCAGGGGGCCCCAGGAGGCCCCAGGAGGACCCAGGGTCATGCGCAGAGACGCGCTCGTACTACTGAGGCTCATTCACACTCCAATTGATTCTCAGTTAGATTCATGACCAGACCGTCACAATTGAAACCCGTTTATATTCAAGTTTTTGCGCCTAGGTTCTCACGGCGGACAGGTCCATGGGAATAACTGCGCATATGGGGAGCCCCGCGCAGTGAATATTTGAATCCCCTTAGGGGGGTGACAATGAGCGCCTCGCTCGAGACATCCTCCAAATCTGTTCCGGAAACGAATGATGTTGGGACAGCTAACAGGCAAGCCCGCTTGAGACATCCCCACAAAACGGCCGCGAACGGGACCGTGAGATAACCCCTCGGCGGCTCCTTAGGGACGTGAAAATGAGCGCCTCGCTCTAGACATCCTCCAAATCTGCTCCGAAAGCGAAGGATGTTGGAACGGGAACCAGGCAGGCCGCTGGAGACATCCCCACAGAACGGCCGCGAAGGGGACCGTGAGATAACCATTGGCTGCTCCCCTAAGGGGGGTGAAAATTAGCGACTCGCTCGAGACATCCTCTAAATCAGCTCCGATAGCGAAATATGTTGGGACAGAAAACAAGCGAACCGCTTGAGGCATCCCCACGAAACGACCGCGAACGGGGCGCGCGTGAGTCTCAGCGTGAGTAAGTCTGAGTCGGAGCAGGTCTGAGTATGAGTAGGTATGAGTATGAGTAGGTATTTGTGTGTGAATATGTGTCTGAGTTAGTCTGAGTGTGAGTCAGTCTGTATATGAGTAAGTCGGGGCATGAGGAGGAGAGGGCAGGAGAAGAGTAAGAAGGAGTAGGAGGCGTCCAAGTAATAACAAAAAACCATCTTAGGATATGGCGAAAATGCAAACTGCACCAAACCCTCGATGGGGATTACCCGTCTGACATGCAACGCCATCCGCGCGGGGCGAACATCACGCGGTGATAACGGACTGGGGCCACCGTCGCACTGTAAAATCCAATCCGCGAGCTCCCATCGGGGCATCCAGGCGCGCGGCGTTCCCCCTGCTGACAGCACGCCCTGGAAAAAAAAAACAAAAAAAACGAGCACGTCGCATATTTAGAATGAGGGCGGCTCGGCCATACCAATCGTCGCAACTGCTCCCAAATATGCCGTCCCCCCCCCCCATCGGCCCTATGTCATTCAAACGTCCTCTGCATTGATGCGAACTGCCATGGCGGCGCACACTGCCCCCAACGACGGCCGACACCGCTGAAGGTGATCATTTTTCATAGAGACAATCACGATGCGACGGCCCATGCGGCCCAAAATGATTCACACCAACCCGAGGACAATCCAAGAGCTCACAAAAAGTACCGCGCGCTGTCAGCGAGGATGCTTTTCGGGCGCCATCAAACTGATCGGACACAAGAAAATGAAAAGGAACGTCACGCTCTCGCCCTTCTGGGTATTAGAGCGCTCGGCACCACCCGAAGAACCGCCCAAATCGCAGCAAAACGGCTGGAAAGGGCCAGGGGAAATTGACTGCGGCATGACCCCTCCTCTTTGTTATCTTCTACCCCCCGTGGTCCCACTTCGCCATCATACTAATCCCCTGCCTCCTCACGTTACCCCCCTTTTCTCATGTTATCCTCCTCCTCTTTCTCATCCTCCTTCGCCTTCGTCATCCTGGTGTTCTCCCACTCCCTCGCCCCCCTCAACCGCCCTCGTTATCCCCCCCCCCTCCCTTTCCCAGTGTCATCCACGCTTTCCGCCTCATCCTCCCCCTCCTCGCCGCAATGCCCCTTCCCCCCCTCATTCGCGCGCACCTCCCATTCCACGCTCGAGACATCCTCCAAATCTGTTCCGAAAGCGAAGGATGTTGGAACAGATAACAGGGACGCCGCTTGAGACATCCCAACAAAACGGCCCCGAACGGGACCGTGAGATGAGCCCTGGCGGTTCCCCCTATGGGGGGTGAGAATGCGCGCCTCGCTTGAGACATCCTCCAAATCTGCTCCGACAGCGAAGGATGTTGGGACAGGAAACAGGCACACCGCTTGAGACATCTCCACAACACGGCCGCGAATGGGACAGTGAAATAACACGTGGTGGTTTCCGTCAGGGGGGGCTGAAACCAGCGTCCCGCCCGAGACATCCCCACAGTCTGCTCTGGTAGCCAATGATGTTGGGACAGAAGACTGGCAAACCGCTCGAGGCACCCCCGCAAAACGGCCACGAACGGGGCGTGCGTGAGTCTCACCATGAATAAGTCTGGGTGGCGAGGACGATTATGCATTCACGCAGGAGGATATCGATGGGCTCGGACAAGACCCTAAATTATTGGATGCATTTATGCTTTCGCCAGGCCCGCCGACGTGCCAGGATCCATGCTGGATCAAGGTCCACGTGGCTGCGCCGCCTCATTTGGGCGTACCCCTCACACGTTTCGTGGTCTCAAATGGAGGTCCACCGAAGGCCCCAGTGGCACGGCCCCATGGCGGTACCGCCCATGCGGGCGCACCCCTCGCACGGCTCGTGGCCCCGCATGGAGCTCACTCGAGGGCCCCAGTGGCAGGGTCTACATGGCGGCTGCGCCCCAATGGGGCGCACCCTTCACTCGGTTCGTGGCCCCGCGTGGAGTACCACTGGAAGCCCCATTGGCGTGGTCGACATGGCGGCGCCGCCTCATCTTGGCGCGCTCCCCGCGCAATCGTGGCCCCATATGGCACCCGCAGCAGCATGTGGTTGGTTATTTCGCCAGGCCTATGTCCTGGTCCTGACAGGCCTTTGTGGGGCCCCTTGGGGCGACCGCGGGGGCCCTTTGAGTTTCTTGACGTGCGCGGCCGCCCGATTTCAGGCGCAAGGGAGTTGAGTTGCGTCGCCTGTTTCCTGCGTCACGCGCGGGGCGGACTTCATGAGCACTGTGCCCACAGAGCATCCTGCGTACGCCTGTGCTGCTGGCATCGAGATTACAGATTGGAGGCCAAAGGTGCCGCGATCACTTCGGCGCCCCCTGTGAGTGGATCCGCCGGGACACGTACTCCACGAGCAAATGTTGTTTCCCGTTCGTCATCATCTGCTCTTGCCGCCCCCCTCGCCCCCTCCGTGTTGTTCTTGCCTTGCCCTGGTTCGCGTTCCTTCTTGTTATCCTTCTTCGTTTTGCGCGTGCGCCCTTGCTGCCGCATGACCCGTCTGCCTCCCTGCGTCTATGCATTGCGGGCGGCGCCCAGCCGACAAAGGAAAACGATTGCCCCGACAGAATCGGCCGACAAAAAACCAAACCTCCCCGACAAAAAAAACAAACGACAAAAAAAATCGGCCCGACAAAATGGGCCGACAAAAAAAAGAGGCGGCCCGACAAAAAAAACGACGGGCGCGACAAACAAATCGGACCGACCCAGGAAAGTGCCGCGACAAATTCGTTCCTGGCTGTCGCTGCCGGGCGGATTCAGTGTAAATTCGCAGTTAGGATGCACCCCCCGGAAATTTTGTTCGACGGTCCGGGTGGGCATTTTGTCGGTCAGTTTGGTTGGGCTGTTTGTCGGGGCGGTCTGGTGCGTCCACGAGGTCGTGCCGCGTTCGCCGGGCGATTCGCGGTCCTAGCGGATTCGCAGTAGCATTATGCGGCGAGGGGGGGGTGGGGGGACATGGCGGCGCGGTGGGGGAGGGAGAGGAGGGGGGGGGAAATTTGCAGGAGGAGGAGGAAGAATATGAGGAGGAGGAAGAGGGCGAGGGGACACGGCGGCGGGCACCCCCGCCTTTTTTCTTGCTTGGCCCAGCCCTTCTGGGGGGGCGTCGTTCCCATAGGGAGCTCCACCGCAGATTTCGGCGGCACGGTCCACATGGCGGCGCCGCGCCATGTGGGCGCAGACTTGACACGGTCCGTGGCATCACATGGAGTTCGAGGGGGGGCCCAGCGGCAGGGCTCACATGGCGGCGCCGCCTTGTTTAAACGCACGCATCATCACGGTTCGTGGCCCCGCAGGGAGTTCCACTGAAGACTCCAGTGGCAAGGTCCACATGGCGGCGCCGCTCCAGTTGGGCGTGCACTTCGCACGGGGAAGTGGCGTTGCGACGCGCGGAGGTGGCATTGCCACCCCGCCTCCGCCGGAAACAATGTTAATAAATCGTGCGGCCAACAGCTCCGCTGACGGTGTTAACAAATCGTGTAGCGCCCAGTCTGTTCCAGACCAACAAATTCTTGACGCTTCGCGTATCCCCAACAGCCCATGCAGTAACGATGCCCAGGCGAATGGGGGTGATCAGGGAAGTGGGGGGCATACAGAATAACAAAAGGCTGGGGAACCCGTCTTACCCAAGACGGCGAGGATGGAGGATGAATCGGAGGACGATGAGGAGGAGGAATTCAAGGAGGAAAAGGGGGAGCGGGAGGAGGGTAGAGGGAGGAAGAGCAATAGGCGGATGAGGAGGAGGAGGAGGAGGAGGAGGAGCAGGAGCAGGACGAGAATGAAAAGGAGGACGAGGAGAAGGGCGAGCAGAATGGCCAGAGGCCTCTTGGATGCCTCTCGGAGTCTCTTCGGGGGTCTCTTGGGGGCGTCCTGAAGGCCTCTTAGGGCGTCTTGGGAGCGTCTCGGCGGTCCCGGAGGCCTCTTGGGGCGTCTTGGGTGCCCCGGGGAGCCTCTCGGGGACCTCTTGGGGCCATGTTGGGGCCATCTTGGGGCCATCTTGGGGCCATCTTGGCGCCTTTTGGGGCCTCCTTGGCGCTTCTTAGGGCCATCTTGGAGGCGATCGATCAAAGAAGAGAGTGGGGTTAATTAGGCCTGCCCCTCTAGATCCTCTAAAATCGCCTCTTGGGCTCATCTCGAGGCGCTCTTGGAGCGCTCTTGGGCGCTCTTGGGGCCGTCTTGAGGCCATCTTGGGCCCCTCTTGGGGCTATCTTGGGCCCTCTTGGAGCCATCTTGAGGCCTCGGAAGGCCATCGGAAGCGAAAGGGTGAGAAAGCAACACGCATTGATGTTCCTTCGGTTTTTGAAGGATTTTGGCCTCTTGGAGGCCTCCTGGGGGACCTAGCTGGCCTCTCGGAGCCGTCCTGGGGCGGTTTTCGGGCCTACTGGGGCATCTTCGGAGCCGTCTTGAGGCATCTGAGGCTAGCTTCTTGAGCAATCTTGGAGCTCATATTGGGCTCCCCGAGGCGCTCTTGGAGCCATCTTGGGCCATCTTGGACGCTCCAACTACCAGCGAAACCTCCCGTCCAGGTCCAGTGGAGGGGGTAGGGGGAGGGGTAAACCCCTCCCCCAAGGGGAAGAAAGGGGGTTGGAAGAGGAAACTCCCCAAACCACCTACGCCCAGAGGGCTGGTGGGACTGCGCGGCGCCCAGGTTGTTACCACATCGTGCGGCGCCCAGGTGTTCGCACATCGTTTCGCGCCCAGGGTGTTAACAAATCGTGCCGCCAAAAACCCCGCAGACGGTGTTAACAAATCCTCTGGCCAAGAACACCGCAGACGGTCTTCACAAATCGTGCGCCGCCCCGCATGCGGTCTTCACAAATCGCGCGGCTACAAACCCAGCGCGCGGTTCGTGGACCCACAGGGGGGTCCACCGAAGGCCCCAGTAGCATCGTCCACATGGCGGCGCCACGTCACATGGACGCACCCCTCACACGGTCCGCGGCCCCACATGGAGCCCCCAGTTGTATATGGTTGGGTTTTTCGCCAGGCTACGTTGTTTTTTTTTGTTTTTTTTGGTTCGGTGGCTGGGCGTTTCTTATCCGCGTTGTTGGGTTAGCCTGGTGGTAAGGGGCCCAGGGAAACAATTGTTAGGAACAGTTGAGGTTCCGCAGTGTTGTGGCGGATGATGAAGGCAACCTGCGGCATGACATTCGAGACATCAGAACCGCGATTCAATTGTCCAGGAAACTCGTTTTGGACAGTTGCGTTTTCACATCAGTTTTTTTGTTGCTGACATGTGGTAGACGCATGGTTTCGGACAGTTGAGGTTTGATAAAATGTCATTGGGTGCATTGGTGCACATGCTAATTTGCACACTGGCCCCGCATTGTCCCAGGTTTTGTGCTTGATAAGGGGGGCATCGTGGCGCGTCCTCGCGTGGCCCTGCGTTCGTTTTCCGTCATTTTGAGGCCGTTCGGGGCCGTCATATGGGCCCCGTTGAGGACCTCGTTGGAAGTTTTTTTGGGCGCTCGGAGAAATCTCGCGGCCCATCCGAAAATGCGGAAAACAAACGCGACATATTTTTCAAACGTGGACACAAACGATGAAACATGCATGGCGTCGGCTTCTGTGGACCAGCGCGGGGGCCGCCCTTGCGGAGCTCTTGGGCCGCCTGGGCGGCCGCGGGTTGAGTGCTTTTCCTGTTCGCGGACTCCTTTCCAGACCGCCTGTGGGCGTCGTATGATAATCTATGATGATTTATGGGCCGTCTTGGGGCCCTCTCCGACAATCGGGCGGTCTTCTGAGGGGTCGTTGGCCGTCTCGGAGTGGTCTTTGGGGACCTCGAAGGCCGCCCTGGGGCGCCAGGGGGCCCGAAAGGTGCGGACCTCCACATCTTGAATATAATCAAGGATAGATCAATAGTATTTGTCTTTCGGTGCTGTGGTGGGGGCCCTCGGATATCCTTGCGCGCGTTTGCGCCGCCTCGTGCGTCCTTCGTGGGTCTTGTCGGTGCGGAATCAAAGGATTAGCTGGTCGCGGCGCGCCTTCTGGGATCCCCAAGGGGCCGTCGCGATGTCTTCCTGCGCCGCCGCGGGCGCCTCGCGGGCCGCCTCGGGGCCACGCGCGGCCGTCTCGGGGCCCGCTTTGGAACCTGTCGGGCAGCGTAGGGCCAACATTGGATTGGAACGCGCGGGGGTTGAAACGATCAAACAGATGGTTGTTGAGACGGGGCGGCTGTTGTGTCACTTATGCACGGCCGTGGCCTCGATGACACTAACCAGACGCATTGCGCGCGCCAAACGGGGTGCGATTGCATATCCTGTCGAACTGCAAGTACGTCATACGCCTTAGAGAACGTTGGAAATAATCCCAAATGGAAGCGCGAAGCGTTTTCACGCGCCTCTGCTTGCGAAAGCATGGTGGCGGCCTTCCTTTCCTTCCCCTCCGACCCCCTTCCCCCCCTCGCCGCGCTCTACTCTGCGTCCCCCCGCTGCGCCTCCGGCCCCCGCCCCGCCAAACCCTCCGCTCCTGCCCCCCCCCGCCGCCCCCGGCGCCCCCCCCCTCCGTTGCCATTTTGGAACCGACCATTCTGGCTCAAGTATTCTGGCTCCACAGAACCCTCTGCGTCGACGTCGTCTCCGCGGTGGGTCGACGCCCAGTGCGCAGGCTGCGCTGGCGCGCGCTGTCGGCCCTTCGGAACGCGCGCAGGCCCGCGGGGGCGCGCTCCCGCCTTTGCGGCGTGCGCGCGTGCGCGCGCGAGCGGGCTTTCAATCCCTTCGTTGTGCGTCGCGTCTTGCGCTAATCTGCGCGGTGCGGACGCGCGCGGTCGACTGCGCCGCTTCTTGCGCCGTGCGGCGACGAGAGGATGTTTTTTTTTGTTGTCGCCACCGTTCGAGGCGCCCATCAATTCCTGGCCGCTGCTCTTGAGTTCTGACCGTTCCCAGCGAGGGTGCCCAGCCTCATTGCTGACTGTTGGCGGTCGCGCTTCGACGCGCGATGCGTTTTTAGCGCGCCCTGAAAACCAGCGCCCGTTGCAATCCGATTCCATACCTCGCTGTTTGTTTTTCCAGTTTGGGTTTGCGTTCGCGCCTTGCCGTGCGCGGGCGGCCCTACTCGCGTGATCGCGTCGCTTTGGATGCGCGGCGCGGTTTTCATTGTGGTTTCGCGGCCCCAAGAACTTTCAGAAGTGCGCCTGGCGACCTGCAAATTTGCACAGCCAGTTGCCATCGCGCCGCGACTTCTGGCGATGCCATCGCCCTCGAACGTGCGCGCGCGCACGTGCGAGCCACTGGTTGTGGGTTAGCGCGCGCAGGCACGCGCATCGCGTTGGCTTGTGCACTTTGCGTTCATCATGCGGTTGCGCGCTGTAGTGCCGCGTGGGGTTCGCGCGTGGTTGCGCGACCTCCAATGTGTCATTGAACGTAATGGCGCCTTTGATGTCGCTGTCGCAATGACACTTGCTCCAAGGTGTTTGTTCGATGTATCACCGCTGCCGCTGTCATCGGCGCAGCGGTTCCTCATCGCAACGTCGCGATTGGCAGGCAATTCGGTCCGCGCCCTTTCGCGCCAAACGCTGTGATCGTGGTGCCCATCGGGGCTTCAGTCTGCAGCGAGGAGCATCGCGCGGGCGCTCGCGTTCTCGCGTTCAGTCAGCCGCGATTGGTCCAACGCTATACCGAGCATTTTGTGATTAAACGTTTAATATTTTGAATTGCGTTTTGTCGTCAAAAGCTTCGCCAGTAGAATGGCACCACTGACTGATCACCGACAGCATCACGGCCCGAATCCTGACGGCGACGTTTAGTAGCCAGCCGAGCGAGCATGGCCGACTGCTCCTCCTGAAAGGCCTTCGCCCTTGCCACCGCCTCACCAAACAAGTGCGCGCCGCTTCCTGCAGGCAGGTCTTGAACTTTGCCGCGCGCTCGTTGGCCTCCTCAAGGCCGGCGCCCGCAATTTCGTAGCCTTCCTGTGGAGCCACTAGAGAATCAATGGAGATAGGAATGCCGCCGGTCCCTTCCAGCCATAATAAAAGCAATGTCGAGCTTGGCCGTCTGCACCGGCGGTGGGCCAGCCACTTCTCTATTGAGCTCCTGTACCAGTTGGTGATGCACTTGCTCCGCTTGAACCAGCTCCGAGGCAAGATTTGCGACGCGAGCTCTCTGGCAGGCAAGCTCGTGCACCGTCCGCTCACCGGCCGCGCGCGCGTGCTCCGTCTTGTTTCTGGGCGCGTGCATGTGGTTGAAGGCCTTGTTGGTCTTCTGCTGGAGCGGCACAACATGATTAGCTTGACTACGTCGTTGGCCCAAAACCTCGCGATGACGAGCAGCGCCAGCTTTGCCCCCGACGTCGGTTGTGAAGCGGGTGTCCCTCCTCGTTGGCCTGGGCCAGACAGGCCTCTTCTGGCATCGAAGTGAGGGCCAGCTCGAAGAGGAAGGTTGAAGTGCTGACCTGGAGGAAAAAACGGGTGATGAGGTGGTCTTTGGCGCCAAGCACCTCTAACACCGTGCGGCTGCGATGGAGAGACATCCGATCTGGTCGTCTTAATTGTTTACAGACAGACCAGGCCGATGCATTCTCGCGGCAGCCGCATGCGCCACATGTCCAACGCCCTCCTCGGGGGTCGATCCATGGAGCGCCACGGACACGAGGACCACCAGCCGCAGCCGGCGGCGCCGTCGCGTCCCCGGGAAACACGTAATGATATTTTGTCGTCATTTCAAAGAGGCGCTCAAGCAACACACGGATGGTAACAGCACAAGGTGGCCCTAGACCAAGGGATCTTGGGCCAGAGCGGCTTGAGCGCACTGTCCAAATTAGCGGCGGCCCGAGGCCAAGATTGCGATATGCCTAACCCTTTCCACGGTTGGAAGACAGCGCGTTGTTATTCGTCTCAGGTTTGGAGTTGACACAGATGGAGGACACATGGTTGTTTGGCTCTCGTTTGGTGCATGCCTGCGTGATGCTCTGTCAAAAGCGGGGGCACCTAACAGCGACACGGATGGGTGGCGGACTCCGATCAGCACGTTTGGAAAGCAGGTTCGAGGAGGAGGGCGGCAGGGAAGGCAGTTGGTGTCAGGGGCGGGCCCCCAGGGCCGATTTCGTAGATGAGTACCTCAATGCCCCCTTGTCTGTGTGCTGTTCTCGTTCCTGTCTGTCCCACCCCCCACCCCCTCTCTAACTCTTCCGCGGCTGCTGGCTCAGCTGGCCCAGTGGCCAGCATATGGTTCGGACCCAACGCGGGCAACATTCCATATAAACACACATTTTTTGAACGGTCCTACATATCTCGCCTCCTGTCGTGTCCGATGCCGGTTTCGCTTGAAAAGGTTCAGCTGACCCATCACACATTGTCACAGGTGCGTGCTGCTCATGGTCTTGTCATGACCGTCGCATCGCTCTGTGCTGTGTTCTGCGCGGTACGCACCGTTTTCATTGCCACGTCCAGCATATTGAGCGCATCAAGTCTTCACATCGATATCGACATGGTCGTGTTACCGTTTTGCGTTCTCGGCTATTTCCTCAATTCCAGCAGTACGAAGACAGCGGACAAAGTTATCAAACTGATACAGCTTTCCATCGAAGACTCGTTGATCGGCAAGTCAGTTTTCCACCGTATGCGCGACGCATGTTGCGCTGCCTGCGTCGAGGAACACGCGTCGCCTCAGGAACACGCATCGCCGCCAGGCGTGATCAATAGCAGCCCGAAGGGCTCACGGGATCAGCATGGACATGAAAGACGACGACCGAGGTTCGACGTGCACGTCATCGAGTGCGCGCAGCGAAATGGCGTGGCCCACACACTTCCAAAAGTGTCTGAAGTTATGCGTGCCTCCATTCGATCTGGACAGGGAGACACAGCTGTGAAGTTGTTCGACCATATGTTGAAGAAGGGGGCCGTTCCTGGTGCACACCTCATTAACAAGGCCGTGTCAAACAAATTCTTCCAGCTCGTCGCTGATAGTCTCGATGACAAGCGCATTCAAATGGACGGATTGTCGCTTCTTGATTTAGTTCGAGCTCATGGAATCAGCCCGTCGCCATGTACTCAGAACCGCTTGCTGTCTGCGTGGAAGGATCAGCTTCCGCAGAGTGTCGTGGAATATTTCGCGAAGATGATGAGCGACAGGGTCCCCCTCAGCAATTGGGCATATCGTTCCATCGTCGTGGCCTACGAGCGTTCCGATCCAGCATTCGTTTTGAAGGTAAGCAATGAAATGGAGCGCTCAGGTATCCAGCTCCAGAAGCCGGCGTACAATGCAGTGTTGTGTGCTTTTGTTCAGCTTGGCATGCACAATGAGGCTCAAGAGTTGTTCAGGAACATGGCTAATCATTCGGTTTCTGCCAATGCAAGAAGTTATGCCGTCATGATCAGGGTTTACTTGTTCAGTGGCCAATTCGATAAATCCATTGCCATATTCGATGCGATGCGGGAGCTGTCCTTCGAGCCCGACAGGTACGCTTACCATTATACAATCTGTTCATGCATTATGCTTCAGCGTGTTGACTACGCCGTGAAGTTGTACGAGGACTCGGTTCAGGCGAAGGTGCCCTTGGGCACGAATACGTACGTCATTCTGACACGGGCGTGCAAAGATATTGGTTGGACGGGTATGGCAAGCAAGTTCGGGTATGGCCAGCGCACAGCTCTTACGAAGGAGGTAAAGGCCTCTGATACGACTCAAGCGTAGCATGACGTCGATACCTGTTTCAGGGGTTGCCGCCAGACCGCGGCATCCGGCTATCAGGTCATTCTGCGTCTGTCCTTGGACAGGAACGTGTGGCAGAAACTCCCCCGCCCCCCCCCCTCGCTCCCCCACGGCAGGATTTATGCCGATCCCATCGATGCGATTCGATATTGGTGCTGCCTGGCTCGATCCGCTTCGATATTGGATGCTGCGGCGAGCCGATGCGGCCCGATGCTTACAGGGCGTGGCTATGGATCCCGGCGCGGCGAATTCGATTCGACTTCGGTTCCGAGCCGATGCAGACCGATTCGACGTGCAGTCGGGGCGTTGACCTAAGGAACCCTGAATAGGGAACGAGGCCCCTTTTTCCCATCAGTTAAAGTTCGATTTCCCCTCGAAAACCTAAGGATAACCTAAGGCAAGCTGTGAAACACTTCAGGAACACCGAGCCCCTCCCCAACGAAAAGGGTTCCTTCTTCAGCGCCCCGTCTGTACGTTCCGATCCGATTCGATCTCCCGAATCGATGCTGGCTGAGCTTGCCGTGGCTTATCTGGGAGTTGTCTGGGCCAGAAACAAGTCCGCTGTAGAATTCTACGCTCGTCTGCAGCTTCGTGCCTCTTGCGGCCCCGGGGGACCAGGGTTGAGGCGGGCATGGCCCTCTACATGGGTATCATTCAAAAATAGTAAACCAATGGTCTGGGGACTATTTTCTGAACATTTTTTGTTTTACAATTTTGGAACAATTTCGGAGTATGTTTTACTTTTCGTCGACAATCCCCCTGTAGGGGGACACGCCCGACTTAAGAAGATCAGGGCCCCGGGTTGGCCTGGCCGTCCCGGGGCCCCGTGAGCGCCCCCGTGGCCTCCCGAAGTGGCCCCGGGGGCGCACGGGTGGCCCATGACTTGGTATACGGGAGTCTGCCGGACCGGCCCATCGCACCCCGAGCCCAGACCCCCTCGAGTCATGGAAAAATCGCGGGAAGGAGGAGGAGGAGGAGGAGGAGGAGGAGGAGGAGGAGGAGGAGGAGGACCCCTCCCCCTCCAACTTATGGTGGTGGTGGTGGTGGTGGTGGGAAACAAGCCCATCAGAAACTGTCAGGGAGATCTGCGCGGAGTCTGTCGCTATTTTCGGTCTCGGGGGGGCCCTCGCTGGGGCTCGGGACCGTCAGAAGGGATGCAGGACGGACAAGAGCCGGTCCTGGGGAACGGATCGAGACCTCCGGGGGTCGACGTTATGGAAACTCATGACGTCGGGGGCCTGCGGAGAGAGCGCCAGAGGTGGCTTTTCGGGGGCCGCCGAAGGTTTCCGCAGGCTGCGCCCCGTGCCGGTGTCGGTAGGCGCCCGCGGCGCTGGGCGAGCGCCCCGAGGAGCAAACAGTTTGGATGGGTTGTTCGCTGTTCCTCAGGAGGGAAAACAATACACAGACACAATTAATCGTCGATTCCCCAGAAAATATGGAAAAATATGGGAAGTGGGGGGGGAGACAAAAACCCAGAAAATATGGGAAAATATGGGGGATATGTTTATTTGTGTGTATTTATTTGTGTGTCTCAGTTCCCCTTCAGTGTTGGGGTCCTCCACGCTTCGAGGCTCTGGCGGTTCGAGGCGGCTTCAGATGGGCCGTCCGCCCCCCAGCAGAGCTCCGGGGCGGCCCAGGAGGGCCTCAGGACGGCCCCGGGGGCGGGGATCGTCGCCCCCCCCCCCCTGGGATAGGAAGGCCTGCATCGGATTATGCCCCACTGCTCATTCTGAATCTGGATTCCTACCACCCGCGCCGATCCGGTATCGACTGCCCCACCCAGCTTTCTTGCCACACATACGAGGCGCGTTCGCTTCTCCATCTTCGAAGATCTGTACCAAGACTCTCTTGCAACAACTGGGACGAAGTGCATTCGCGCGCTCGCGTCGTCGCGCGCGCATCCCAGACTATTTCAACACCTTTCCTGTGGTTTCGTAAAAATCTTGATACCGAATATCCCGTCAGCATTGAAAAAACAAGTGGTTCTGCAACAGGAAAGTCCAAAACAGAAGCATCTGCGCTCGTGGCGTTCCAAATGCGAGCAAACGTGCCGTCGCGCGCGCATGTTGGAATCCTTCGAACACCCTTGCGCGCGTGCTGTCGCAAGGCCACATTGTAAATACTTTGACGAAGTGGACGTGTGGGCGTCATTGCGCGCGCCTGCCGAAACCCTTGAAAAACAAAGCGGCGTGTCAAGATTTCAAAGTCGAGTGTCCCGAACATGTAAAGAACCCCAGCGGTTCCGCAGCCACTTTTCTCAAAACAACGGCGTTCGCGGTCTTGCGAATTTTGAAGAAAACCATCGGATTGTCATGTCAATCATGTTGCCAAACGTGCCATTCGCGCGCTCATGTCGAAGTCCGTGGCCGTTGCCGCATGCCTTTCGAATGCCGTTGCGCGCGTGCTGGGGGGGGAGGGGGGGGCGATCCCTGTCACAGACTACCACGCGAGCCACTCATTCGCGCGCATGTCGAAATCCGTCCGAGACCTGAATCACCGGCGCGAGGACACCGTCATCGTCATCGGCGTGATCAGCATCGACGCCGTCATTGGCTTTGCCGCCGTCATCGTCTTCATCGTCACTTTCATCGTCGCTCTGATCGCTACTATCATCATTGTGTCAATCGTTGCCGACGTCGCCATGATACCGCGCCCGCCCAACTCACCGACTCGCAGTGAAGGGCCCGCGGGTTAGCGCGGCCTGCGAGACGCGCTGGCAAGTGCCTGGTCAGCGCCGCCGCGGCCGCGTCGGCCGCGCCAGATTAGCTGGCCAGTCCGCGCGCGAGCATGAGAGGGCTAGCTTGGCCTCAGGAATGCGCACGCCATTACCAAACACGCATCGCAATCGCCGCCGCTTGAGCTCTGCAAGCCTATTTGCGCGAGCAGTGGAGTTGACAATCACAGCGAGCATAAATTATTAGCATCACGCAGGTTCCCGTTTTTCAGAAGGGAGTGTATTACACCCCCCCCGGATTGTCCGCCCTTCTTTTCGTATTTTATTGTACGTGCGATTCGGCCCCATCGTCCATGCTCAAAATGAATTCGTACCGTCCCAGCCGAACTGGTTTCGACACCCCCCGCCATTCATTGCAACACATACTATGCGCGCACACCCGTTTATCACAAACCATTTTTGTTTAAGAATCGTTTTGTAACATAATGGGACGAACTGCACACTCGCGCGTCGTGGATGCCGAACTCCTTCAACAACTTCAGCAGGTGTCGAAAGGACTTCGACATCGGGCGTGCAGTAGAATTCTTAAAGAAACAACGCATGGTTTCGCAGCACGGATGTTCAAAACAAGTATGCGCGCGCGTTCTTGCGACTTCTCAAGGAAATTGATGTGTTTGTTTTATTTTATTTATGTATTAAAAAATGTGCAGACCATGCTACCAGACGGGCTTCGCGCGCGCATGTCGAAATCGTTCGGGTGCTCTTTCGCGCGTGCTGTCGCGAGAGTCGGTCTTGGAATACCTGGAATACATTGGACGAAATGCGCTCGCGCTGTCGCGCGCGCATGCGGAAATCGTTCAAGAAGGCTTGGAGTTCGCAAAACCGAAGGTCCCGAACGTGTATAATCACAGAGTGCTTTGCAACAAACATTTCACACACAAAAATGCGCTCGCGCTGTGGCGAATCCTTAAGGCCACCATCGGGTTTTCAACATGTTCATAGAATTCTGCCTGACGGGCCTCTCGCGCCACATGTCGAAGTCATTGGAACGCCCTTGCACGCGTGCTGGGGGGGGGGGCACGATCCGTGTCACAGAATACCGTGCGGGCATGTCGAATTCTTTCCAAGACCTTCGTCACTGACGAGAGGACGCCGTCATCGTTTTCGGCGTGATCAGCATCGGCACCACGACTGTCCGTGCCGTCGTTGGTGTCAACATCATCACCAGCATCGTTTTTATCATCATCGTGGCTACCCTGCCGACAGTGCCATGATACCGCGCCCGCCGAATTCGCCGAATCGCAGTGAAGTGTGTGCCCGGATGTCAGCGCCGCCGCGGCTGCGTCGGTCGCGCCAAACGAGCTGGCCTTTGCGCGCGCGTGCATGCGCGGGTTGGCGATGCCGCAAAGGTGCACCACCCAGCGCCAAGCACTCAGCACAATCGCCGCCGCATGGGTTTTGCAAACCACGTTGCGGATGGGTGGGTGGGATGTTTGCACGAGCGTGGAATGTGTCAACTCTCTGTAACAATCAAGTGCGCCACAGTGTTGCACCACATAGGTTGCACAACGTAAATTGCACAACCCAGACCTGCACGTCTTTTGTAGCAACAAATAGATTGTGCAACACATAGATTGCACTACGTAGATCGCGCAAGCCGTCCCTGACTCTGCGCGGGCACCAAGGAACTCTGAGAGCAATGTCCTTTCCACCCCCATGACACCATGCCTCCGAAAGACCCCCCCTTCAAATCAAGCAGCGGGCCCACCACGGAGTCAAAAGAAAAGTCGCCGCTAGCAGGCCGATCTTGGCTGGGTTTGGGCTGGGCAGGCCTGTGGGCGCGCCTCTGTTCAGGCCAAGCGCATGCAGCTTGAAACCCGCGCACCAAGGATGATACATCTCGCTGAAATACTCTGATCTGCGGGTTGCGTGCCGGCCCTGCCGGACAGGCTCACATATCAATGTGCTGCTTCGAAATCCAAGATTCCGCGGCGCACAGGCTTCAAGCTGCAAGCGCGTACGCCGGTCGGTCAATGGGCTTGCGTCACTTCGCCACGCTTCCTTAGAGGCACAGGTGCAAGCCTTCCCTTCAGGGGGATTTGCATTCTCCTTGGTGCGCGGGTGTCCTGCTGCACGCGCATGGCCCCAACACAGGCGCGCCCACAGAGGGGCTTGCATTGCATCGCCACCCCGCCCGTTCAGGTTCGGCCTGTAGGCGGCGACTTTTTGTTTCGAATCCTTGGTGTGGCCCGCCCGGTCAGCCTCCCCCACTCCTCTTCCTCCGCCAGTTAGCGCCCGGCGGCCTTGCCAATCGCGCGAGCGGCGCTCCTCGTCGGCCGCGTTTTTCGCCAGCTGCGCGCCCGTGCTCGCCATCGTGATCATCATACGCATCGTCTCTATTTGATCGGCGTTGTGATTGTGATCGAGATCATTGTCCTCGAACTCATCTTTGTCCTCAGCAGCATCATCATCGTCCGTATCTTCATTACTATCGCCAATGTCGTTCTCGTTGTTGTCGTCAGCATCCGCCTAATTGCCGTTATCATCTCTCACCAGCCTTAGCATTCTGATCGCCATCGCCAGTTCATTTCTCGCCCTCATGTTCGTCCTCACCTCCATCATCGCCCCCAACATTTAAACACTCATTCATGCGCACCAGCCTGATAATAACCATCCACGCCAACACCCCAGACATCCTCACCATTCGTCATCCTCGTCGGGATAGGGCGAGGGGTGAGTTGCTGCCAGGCAAGGAGGAAGTCTTCGGTCTAAAGCCATATTCGGATGTGTAGCGCTACCGTCGACAGTTCACTACGAGCTGGAATTCTGGAGAACCTAAGCGCGCGCGAAGCGCGCGCGATGCATCTAGTATATATCAATCGTAATATACATATGTATGTGTACCCTCTAACTGTGTGGTGATAGCCACACTCGTTCAAACCAACACCGTCGTGTCGGGAAGTGTAAACCACGCAATTGTCAGCCAACGGCCACATGCCCAATAGTTGGTCATGGAGGGAAAGGTGGGGGACAAGGAGGTGAACGAGGGAATCTTTTTATGATGGGGTCAGGAGGATGGGAGGAAACCAGGAGGAGAGGGTGGGAGGGAGAGAATCCCATCCCGTGCGCTGCACAATTCTCGCCTTCGCAGAGGAGGGCCCCGACGCCAAGAGGCAGAAGGTCGGCGAAGCTGGCGAAGATGATAAGGAGAGACATCTCATCCCTCCATAGTATCCCCCTCCATCCTCCTCGCTTGTCTCCTAATCGTCAGCCCCCATCCTCAACTTCTTCCTCCGCAGCGCCAGCCTCCTCCTATCATCATTCCCCCTCCACTTCCTCCGTCTCATCATCATTCGCATGATCTTTGTTTACTTCCCCTGTTCCTCTCCTTCCCGTCTCATACCTTCCCCTCCTTCTCCCTATCCTCAGCCTCATCTCCATCTTCCCCAGTTTCTTCCTTATCCTCGTTCCCTCCCCCCCTCCCGTCCCCACACAATCTTCATCGAGCACACCCTGCCCGGTCTCTCCCCCACCCACCCCTGTGTTCCCATCTGTCGTCTTCCCCCCCCCCGCGTTCCTTCCCTCCGCTCTCTTCCGCTTCCTCGCGCTCCCTCCCTTTCCTGACGCTGCCTTCCGCACCTCGTCTGCTCTCCTGGCGCCGTCTCCCCCTTCGACTGTTCTCCCCCTCCCAATCCCTGCCTCAACATCTGGCCTTCCGCCCACGCCCGTGAACGCGGCGGTGCGGCAGGTGCGCCGCAGGAGCCCAGACTCCTTGCCCCCCCCCCCCCCCCCCGATCCTGCCCCCGCTGCGGCTCGCCACGCCTCCAGCCCTGCGGCTGCTTCTCCTGCTCCTCTCTCCGCTCCTGCTCCTCCGTGCTGCTCCTCCGTGCTCCGCTCGGAGCGCAGCACGGAGGAGAGCTTCGAGAGCAGGCCCACTGGGTCCCTTCGTCACCCTCCATACGACCACCCTTCGGGTGATGAGGAGGTGGAGGGGGGGGGGGAACCAACTGGTGGCAAGCTCGGTGGTCGCGATATGGACGATGCCGGGCTATCGATCTCGCCGCCCGCTCAGGGACACTGACATGCGCCGCCCTGCTCCGGGGCACAGAACACCGACGGGACACCGACGCGCCACCGACGGGACACCTCCGGCCACCTCGCGCCGGGGGGGAGGGTCGAACAACCGACTCCACAGCCCCTAGCCACGGCGGCATCATTCCTCTCGCGCGCCCACGAAGCTTCGCCTCGCCCACAGGCGCGACACGAACACGAAGCCGAAACCGATTTCCTGGTGGAGGGCTCTCCGTTCCACTGCGACCTCATCCCCCGTAACCCCAAGTCTTCCAGTCTTTCGCTGATGGCGCGAGGGAGCTCGCTCCGTTCTCTACTGCAGTCTCTCCTCCTGCTGCTCCTCCTTCGCGCTCCAGCTCGTCGTGCTCCCGCCGCCTCCCCCCCGCTCGCGCGCCCGGCCCAGACCGGGAGGAGGGGGACGGCTTCGACTTCGAGGGGGAGTGGAAGGACAAGCAGATTTGTCTCGCTTCGCGGGGTGCACTTCGGGAGCAGGTAGCAATTTGGGCGACGGGTGGTTTGACCTGCTCGTCTGCCGCGCTGGGCGTTGCCAGCGCCACGGGGGCGGATGCGTCCTCCCCGTTTCAGCGCCAGGGCGAGCGTGCGATTGTTTACGAAGGCACTGCGCATCCACCACGTGTCAGCACAAGGCAGCGCGAAGCAACGAGGAGCACAGCAACAACGCGCCGCGCCATTCGCGCGGGCCTCGTGGTGTTTTTTCCTGGGGCCTCCAGTGCGCCTCTTGGAGGCCTCTGGGGGCCTGTTGGGGGCCTCCTTGGGCATCTCGAGGCGTCTTGGGCCGCCTTGGGGCTTTTTTGCGCCGTCTGGCCCCTTCGCAGGCATTCTGGGGCCTCTTGGGCGGTCTTGGGGCCCTCTTGGGGGCGTCTGGGGCCGCCTGGGGGCCGTTCTTGGTCTCCCGAGAGTCGGAAAAGGCGAGAACGCCAAAATCTGCCAAGACCTACGGAAAAATCGATGTTCGGCGGCCAGCTTGGGCCGTTTGGGGGCCGTCGTTGGCCGTCTCGGGGCCATCTCGGGCCATCTCGAGTCCATCTGGAACCGTCTTGAGGCCATCATGGATCCCAAGGAGGTCCAACTTGGGTCGACGGAAGTGGGGGCAGGTGGGGGTACACAACGGAAATTAGTACCATTTGTAGCAATCATGTTGGCATGTGTGCAGTCGTTTGGTTAATTGATACGTTGCGGTACAGCATCCGCGGAACTGCCTCCGCCAATATGTTCCTTCTGGACGTGGATTCCTCTCGCTTCGCTGGGTGCATGTCCGATGCAGGACTGGGCGTTGGGTGATTTGCGTTGCTTGTCTGCCGCGATGGTCTGCGGTCTCGTGCTCCCGCCCCCGGGGCGTTGCCAGCGCCACGGGGGCGGATGCGCCGTCCCCGTTTCAGCGTCGGACGAGCGTGCGAACGTTTACGAATGCACTGAGCATTCACCACGTGTCAGCACAAGGCAACTCGAAACAACATGGGCATAGCAGCAGCGCGCCATTCGTATACAGTTACACGGGCCTCTTGGTGATTTCTTGGGGCCTTTAGGGGGGCCTCTTGGTGGTTTCTTGGGGGCCTCTGGGGGCCTCTTGGGGGCCTCTTTGGTGCCGTTTGGCGCCTGGTGAGTGCGTCCTGGACCGTCTTGACACGTTTTTTGCGCCGTTCGGCCCCTTCGGAAGCCGTCTTGGGGGCCGTCTTGGCGCCCTCTTGGGGGCTTCTTGGGCCTCCTTGGGGCCATTCTTGAGGTTATTTGGGCCGCCGTGAGCCTCCGAGTGTCGAATATGGCGGGAACGTTCTCATCCGTCAAACCGCACCTCATGGATTTTGGCCTCGGGAGGCGTTCCTGTGAGTCCTCTTGAAATCCTTTTTGGATGTCTTGGGGGCTTTGGGGGGTCTTCTTCGGGCCATCGTAGACCGCCTTGGAGCCGTCTTGGCCCATATTGAGGCCATCTTGAGTTGTCTTGACGCCCTCCTGAGACCCGAAGAGGCCCAAGGGGCCCAGATCATAGATTTTCCTATATTTTTGAAGGTTTCGAGGCCCAGAGAGGGGTCCGCCAATTTTGGGTCGATGGATGTGGGGTGGCTTTGGGGGGGGGGGCATGGGTGGAGACAGAATCATGCTGGTCACATAACATGTAGCACTTACGCAATGGTGGATTCATTGGACACGAGGAATTGACGCGTTCGCCAGAAACCGGGGCCGCTCAGCGCGTCACCTCCGGACGTGGATTCATCTCGCTTCGCGGGCTGCACGTCCGCAGCACGCACAATCCAGTCGCTGTGGGGCCTCCTGGGGAACTCCTTTGGAGCCTCTTTGGGGCCTCTTGGGGGCCCCTTGGGGCCTCTCGGGGGCCTCGTCAAGGCTTCCTGGATCCTCTTGGGGGCCTCTTGCGCCGTCTGGCCCCTGTGGAAGCCGTGCTGGAGTCATCTCTGGGCCGCCTTCGGGCTCTCTTGGGGTCCTTTTGTGCCGTCTTGGGGGCCTCTTGGACAGTCTTGAGGCATCATTGCAATGAGGCCATCTTGGGCCGTCTTGGGGCCATCTTAGAGGCTGCCCGAGAGTAAAAGGCGAGAACGCTAACATCCGTCAAACACTCGAGGGAAAATCAATGTTTTTAGCCGCCTCTGGAGGTCCTCTTTGGGACCCCCTTGGGGCCCTCTGGGGCCGTCTTGGAAGCCTCTTGTGACCTCTTGGGGCCATCTTAGGCTACCTTTGGGCCGTCTTGGCCCGTCTCGAGACAATCTTGAGCCGTCTTGAGGCCCTCTTGAGGCCAAAACCATCGCTGGTCTGCACGTTTCTCGCAAATGTTTAAAGAGATCAGAAGGGGTCCTCCTTTTCTGGGTCGATGGAAGTGGCGTTGCATCGGAAGGGGCGTGGCATCGGAGGAGGGCTAGATAATTATGTGAGATGAGAGAATGTGTGCAAATATACCCATCGATTGGCCACACGTTCTCGTAAGCTGTCAAGCCCAGAAGGGGTCCTCCACTTTTGGGTCGACGGAAGTGGTGTGGCCTCGGGGGGGAGGGGGGGCACAGAATGACGTGAGACAATAGTGTGTGTATATCTTCATAGGCTCATATTTAGTATATCACAATGTCATGGGATACACTGGATACGTTGCATCTTCGCCTCCACAGGTGTTGGGGGAGAAGGCTCCCGAAGTCCGTGTTTGTTGGCCGGGGGGGGCGCGCTCTGCACGTGCTGCGAAGGATGGCGCCCGGAAGCGCGCGTCCTGCGGGCTGCTCCGCCCCCCTTGTTGGTTATCGGCGACCCCCCTCCAATAAATGCCAAATAATACCAAATATTCGCGCTAAATATTGTTTCAACCACGCAACCTTGGTGAAGCCTCAGGTCTCCTTCTGTTTTCCAGCATGTCGCGTGGTCGGACATGTTCAAAACCATTTCGCTATCCTTGAGTTTTGAGTGTTCCCCGCGAAGATTTTGAAGCTTTCCGTGAGGGCTGGGTGTTCCCAACGAGCATTTTGAACACCGGTGTGCCCTCCGCGTTGTTTCCCATCGTGATTTTCACATTAATTTCATTGTCCCTTGGTGCGTGGCTGAAGTGAGATTCCGCGGTGCGGATTCGTGTTGTTGTTGTTTGTTGTTTGTTGTTGTTGTTGTTGTTGTTGTTGTTGCTGCTGCTGTTGTTGTTGTTGTTGTTGTTGTTGTTGTTGTTGTTGTTGTTGTTGTTTGTTGTCGTCGTCCCA